>VZTA01024630.1:0-65718 GCA_013398855.1 Mohoua ochrocephala
TAGATGGCCAACACTCGCCAGGTCTGTGTTGTTCTTGATTTGTGTTTTGCTTGGATGGACATTTTGCTGTAGGAAACAGAAAGGTGAGAAGGTAGGGTCAAATTTTAATTTTGAACAGCAGCTGAAAACTCTTGAAATCCTGCACCATTTTATTAGTAATCTCAGATTATTTTTAAGTGTTATCCTGTGATGTCAGTCTTCCTCTCCTACTTGAGCTTCTCAGTCCTGCAACCATAGTGTGCTGCTCATCCCTGGAGTACAGCCACATCACTCGTCAAGAGCCATAAAGGACCATTCTCTGTGTCCTGGCTTTTCATATGCATGTTGGCTATGGCTCTCACCTCTTTCATCTCTCACATTATGCCTCCTCTCAGCAAAGAAACTACAGCTGGATGTTTCGGCCCCAAACAGGGGAAGATGGTGAGATCATCAGTGATCCGGATGAGAGGATCGAGTGCACGCTCAGTTTGCAGACAACACCAAGTTGGGTGGGAGTGTTGATCTGCTGCAGGGTAAAGAGGCGCTACAGAAGGGATCTAGATTGGATGGATCCGTGGCCTGAGGCCAATTGTATGAGACTCAACAAAGTGAAGCACCATGTGCTGCACTTGGGTCACAACAACCCCATGCAGCACTAAATGCTGGGGTCAGAGTGGCTGGAAAGCTGCCCAGCAGAAAAGGATCTGGGGGTGCTGGTCAACAGGCAGCTGAACATGATCCAGCATATGTCCAGGTGGCCAAGAAGGCCAATGGCATCCTGGCCTGGATCAGGAATAGTGTGACCGACAGGACCAGGGCAGGGATTGTCCCCCTGTACTCAGCACTGATGAGGCCACACCTCGAANAATCCTGTGTTCAGTTTTGGGCCCCTCACTTCAAGAAGGACATTGGGGTGCTGGAGCATGTCCAGAGCAGGGCAATGGAGCTGAGGAAGGGTCTAGAAGGTGAGTCTTAGGAGGACCAGCTGAGGGAGATATAGTTGTTTAGCCCGGAGAAAAAGGAGGCTCAGAGGGGACTTTATCACTCTCTAGAACTGCCTGAAATGAGGCTGTAGTCAGGTGTGGGTCAGTCTCTTCTCCCAGGTAACAAGTGACAGGAAAAGAGGAAATGGCCTCAAGTTGCACTAAGGGAAGTTTAGATTGGATATTAGGAATTTTTTTTTTCCCCCTAAAAAAAAAAAAGCATCAAAAGGCAGTCAAGCACTGGCACAGACTGCCCAGGGAAGTGGTGGAGTCACCATCCCTGGAGGTATTAAAAGACTGCAGACATGGTGCTTAGGGACATAGTTTAGTGGTAGGCTTGGAAGTATTTGGATAATGGTTTGATCATTAACCAGTGGTCTTAAGGGTCTTTTTAAACCAAAGTGATTCTGTGATTCTATGATTACAAACGCTCCCAGCCCTTCCAGCATCAACCTGCCCATTTTGTATGGCTACATGGCCCAAACAGAGCCTGCTCCCCCTCAGCCCTTCCAGTGATCTGAAATTTCCAACACCATAAACTTTCCCAGAAGAGACAGGGGATCCCCTGCATGGAGTCTCACCAGCCTCAGGGCTTCTAAAAGCAGAGCCCCTGCCACACCCTTTTGCACACTGTGTAAGCAATTCACATTCTTTACTGGAAAGGCAGAACAAGCTGATATGCAATGAAGTCTATCAGACTTTCCAGTAAAACAGCACCAGTAATAGATGGGAATTGGATGTTACTGTCACCCTATAAACAGCGGATGTAATTAGAACAACACTGATTTTAATGTAAAGAAGGGCTGTGTTTCATGCCACAGGTGCCAAAGGACACTTCACCAAGTTTGAACTGTAAACAGTTCCAGTACTGCAGACGAACAGGACCCGTAAATCCCGATTAAGCAGAGGTTAAGTACTTACCTTGAGTGCTGCATGCTGTGTTTCAGTCCCCTCGGGTGCTGATCATGGCATCTGCATGGTCACCTCATACCTGCAAACACAACAAAAGCTGGGAATTATTGGTCTGATGAGGTGACAGCCCTGAAGTGAGAAAATATTCCAGCCTCAAAATATTGTTCTCCTCAAACAAAACTTTGTGTTCCCAGTTTCCCAGTGTCCTTTACCTACGCAGCCAGTGAATCACACCAGTTTGCATCTCTTTTCCCTAGTGGTGGCTCCCCTAAGGAAACCACGGCTTCCAAAGAGTCCAGGATTGTCCAGCATGGATGGCTTGCCCTTCAAACTCACATTTCAACCGATTCTATTGCTGCTGCTGACTGGGGATGCAAAAATGGGAACAGATTGCGCTTGAACTCTCTTCTTTGCAAGATAAAATTTGATGTCAGTTTCTTCTTTTTGTCAGTCAACTCCCAGTCCTGGAAAGGCTGATGCAACCATTTTGCGCAAGTCATTCTTTCATAATCACTTCCTCCACTATTAAGTGCAGAAATAGTTCCCAGGCAGAACTGCCTTCACCTCCCTGCATCCCTACTTGCCATACTTTTTGTCTGGTAGGCACCAGGGGGTTGTTCACCGTGCTGAGAAACAGAACATCTCAGCACAACCAAGTTATGTAAGTTCTGTAAAATATTATCAATATATAGAGTGATACATATATTAATCATTGGAGTCAAATTGTTTAGTCAAGGAGAGTACTACAGAAACACTCAGCATCCTTTCATTTCCTAGGACACTACAGTCATATGTTGTCAACAGAAAGTGAATAAGAATGGCAATGATATTCTGTCTGAAGCACAAGACACAGTCTGAAGCAAAGTATCTCCCTGTAAACATCAAAGGCAATTTTGAGAGAGGAGGTTTGATGGCATTTATTTTAACCTGACTGAAGTAACATATGGTTGGTCAAATAACCAAATGTGCTGCTTGCATAAAGGGGCAGGGAGTCATCCTGCCAGCTCTGAAAGGGAAGTCCATTAAATTCAAACGCTAGCATTCCTGTTGCAGTTACCATTTTTTTTTCTGTGTTCAGAAATTGTCACATTTTGCTGCCCTCTTGCACCACGAAGTACCTGCCTGACAGCAGACAGACTGACTGATTCCTGCCACATGTCAGAGGGCCCACAGCAGCATCTGTGTGATCAAGGGTGGCAAAGTCCACAGAGAGCCCAAGTACATCTCACAGCAACCTTCAGTCCCACTGCACTGACATTAGCATTGCACATTAGGTTAAGAAAAAAAAGAAATCGAAAGACTGAGATACCCTTGTATTTTCTGTCTACTGCAGAGGATAGCTGATAAGCATGACAACATTGTAAAACAGAGACAAAGCAGCTGTGGGGCAGAGCAGAGAAGGGAAATAGTCTTTAAGTGAGGGGATGTCATCAACTTCCCCAAAGCCACCTCTTCCCTCTAGCACCTCTCAGCTGAAATGGTTCCTGTTCTTCAATAGGGAAAATTTCAGTTTTCAAAATATTAACTCTGGGTTCAATGAGACTCATTCCTATCTACTTTTGTCTTCAAAATTGTGCCTCCTTGATACAGTTAAAAATTTTAGTTAAATTTGGGAAGAGCTTTGGAGAAGACCATGTACATAATTCCATGTGAAATGGGCACACTTTTCTCTCTGTTACAGCTTCATCACCACGCATTCACGGAGACTTGAGGTAGGTGCCAGCTGTTTTTTCAGAAGTAACCACCTTCTCCTGACATCCAGGCTCAGCCAGCTCTCATCATGGATCTACGCTGGGCCAGGTTTCCGGTTTCTCTCAGAAAGAGAACACTGGTGTGACCATGCCACAGTTCACAAACCAAGCAGTCCACTTCAGCAAGCTGCTTAAAATGCCAATAAATGGGGGTGATTGTCAGGGTTTATCACATTATCCAGAGTCAGAAAGGCTTGAGGATGCTCAAAAATGCTCTCCACAAGCTGCCCCACACACGGAGACAAGGTACCGGCCACCTGCCTCCCAGAGCATTAGCTTTCAAATTGAGCTGCAGCATGGCTCAAAACAACTCCTTATGAAATCAAGGAGTCTAAAGCAGGAGAAAGCTGCTGCCTTTTAAGACGAGAATACTCTTCAACTGCTTTTTCTCCAGAGTAACTGCATGTTTAGCACGGAACAAAGGTGCACCTTGTAGGTGCTTTCTCTTCTCTTCCAAGTTTAAGCTATGAGTAACCTTCCTCTTTTATACTGCTTAAAACAAGCCACATGCCTTCACCTACATTACATTTTCCCAAGAGAAGCACATGGATCTGTAACGAGCCTGCGCTTTTGTAACTGCAGAAGTTCCAAGCAGAGACACCACACAAGCCTTTGCCTGCTGGGAGATGGGGATAAGATAGAGATGTGGTCATTATTTTTGAAGCTGTCTTGCTTTAAATGTTCCCGTTTCTCCAACAGCAGCACAAGCAGTACACAAACTGGGCATGATGCACTCTTTAAGCACTTCCCTTTCCCAGTCTCACACAGGAGGATCTTGCAGCCCATCCCCTCCCTTCCTCTCTTCCCTCCTCTATGTCAGTGTCCACATTCAGAGCTTCCTGTTGCTTTTCTGCTGAGAAAGGACAAGTGAGCAGTGCAGAAGGGACCCAACCCAGGCAACACCCTGCCCCAGATCCCTGCCTCAAAGAAAAAGCAGAAGCAGTAGATAAGAGACAGAGACACGAATCCATCGACCAGCCTGTGACACAAGCAGGAACGTTTTTCAAATCTTTGTAAACACGGCAAAACTGCTTCCTCATACTTACCCCTGGTAACCAGGATGTGCCCGAGTGTCAGCTTGGCTGCAGCAGTGCCAGGTAGGCTGAACCCAGGGTGCTCGTACCCTAAGCCCGCCCAGAAAAGGATGGCAAGGAAAAGCCAGAAGTCAAATCTGTCCTTGCAGTCTTTGGAGCAGGAGGTATAATACTCGTGTAATTGAAAGGAGAGTGGCTTGGCATTCTCTCATGGTCCTGGGAACAGATCCTTTGCATGCAGTGCTGGTGCCTGTGGTTTAATCTGTCTTGCAGGGCTTCAGGTATTCATCTTCAAGCTACAACAAAAAGGTACGTGATAATGAAAAGTAAACCATTTTAACTTTGTTGTGTTCCATATCAGGCCTACCCTGCCAGCTGCTCAATGCCCTGCTTAGATCTTCAGACTGAAAGTTTAAATGTAAAGGACCGATTACCTGTGTTTTTCTTCTGGGCAATGCTCACCCTGTAGTTGTGGCAGAGCAGGATAATGATGTATAACTGGTTAGTCATTCAGTAGCCAGCCTACAGCACTGCCTCTGCCAAGGAAGCAGAGTTGTTGATTTATTTTTGTCATATCCTTTCTGAAAGCATTCAGTCAGAAAAACACAACACTGATTTTCTGCCTTAACTGAGGAGCAGCTTGCAGGGAAGTTCCCAGGCTAAGACATCAAAACTTATCTTAATGATATGGAAAGTTTCATATTTTTTTAGCATAGTTGTAACAGCATGGCTCAACAAGAGAAAACACGTAATTTCTGCCGAAGTATTTCTGCTGAGTTCCTGACTCCCAAGGAAACTGCATCAACAGAAAATAGCCTACATGCAGGGCAAAGCTGCACAATGCCGTTCCTTTCTTACTTTGCCCTTTAGTTACCGTGAAAAAACTTGCTTCTGACAGGAATACTAGGATACACAGTAAATAACAGCTCACGTGGAACAGGTCCCCACAATCATTGCTGCTTGTTCCCCCGGCCTGCATGGGGCTGGACGCCAGTCAAGTGTGCTGATGAGTAGCTCAGCCACACACAAATGCTGGACACACGGTGGGATCAAAGGCACCCATGCCTGGCACGAGGCTTCCTGGCATGCTGCAGAGAGAAAGGCAAACTATAAAGCTGATACCAACAACTGATGATCTCCCTTGGTGCACGTGGGGGAGAGGTCTGTCTGGAAATACATCCAGTTGAGGGCAACTTCCTCTGAGTACCGCCCAGAGCTTCCTGCATCCCTGTGCAAGGGGTCCAGCTCCCAGAGAAGATGCAGGGATGGGAACCAAACATGGGGAGAGGTGTCCAAAACTCATGCTGCTCAGAGCAGCCTTGACCTCAGCTTTTCTGACAGACCAGCTTGGCTGCACCAGCCCTTATACTCTCTGTATTCACAACCCTGGATCTCCACAGGCGTGCCAGAGGCAGAGCCTCGTCAGGCCGTAGGACTCAGAAACCTGAAACACACACATGGCACCGGGACCTCAGAGGTCAGCCCAAGTGTACTTGGGCAGAAAGGCTCCCAGCTTGCTGCTGCTGGGGATCCATCCCCTAAAAACAGACACAATCCGAAAATCATATTTTCTTTTAAAATATTTTCTGCAATTTTCATAATGTTGATTGGTTCAACATTATCCATGCACAAAGCTGGTTCTTAAGTTGTTTTAGAGATCTTCAGGAAATACTTCTGTGTAGCTTTCCCAAGGACCACTCACAGTGTTTCGAAGGACTTTTTTCTTTGCTCTACGTCTATCTCACTCTCACAGTTTGCTTTGCTGTATCCCCAACTATATGAGAGAGATCATCTATTATGGGCTGCCCAGAGTGGTATTTGGACACCTAATTCATATTTCCAGTTTTTAAACAAAGAGGTGCCATTCCTGTTTCCAAACAAAGATTGTGCAGGTTTTTGGACAGAGCCACAAACACTTAAGGCTATGGGCTTCCAGCACAGGCTGCACTAGCAAGGGGGCAGGGTCGGGAAGAGAGAGGAATGGGATCTCTTATGCTCACTGTTTGGACAGATTCTGCTTCATTTCATCTCACCAGGAGAGAAAATACCCTGTCACAGCCCACCGGGTGCAAGCCATCACTGGCAGGCTGTTGTGAGGAAGTTAGGGTTTAACATCCTGGCACTGGAATTTCCCAGAAGGAGGAAAAAAGCTTCGCTCAGCTCTAAGCAAAAGCTCCTTCAAGAGAGGCTGGGCAAAGGGACATGCATGTTGGTGCGTTCCAGTGTGGGAAAGGTTCAGCAAACCTTGTCTTGCCTCATTCAGAGGAATGCATGGACATATTTTGTGCTTATGCCTATCTAGAGCTAATAAGCTGAAAAAAGTGTTTTCTTTTCCTGTTCTATTTCTTGAGGTTTTTTGTTTCTTGGGGTTTTTTTAATGGAAGGGAAACATTCCTGGGAATGGGACCAAGTCATTGCAGAACCAGCTAGAGTTTGTTTCCTGTATGGAGGTGGAAAGCGCTTTGCTGGGATGCAGAGATACATATTTAACTGCTTGTTATACAAAAGAAAAAAAAATTGTGTTTAACAGTTGGGCAAGAATCTGAGCAGGAAATGAAGCAGATCATTATCATGTACCATAAAAATATCAAGATTTTTGTATTTCTTCCAAAAAAGATAATGCCAGGATGTATTTTGCGCAGGTAGTTCAGGCTGCTGACATTCAGCTGCTGACTCCCTCTGTATCTGATGCCACGAAACATTTCAGACATGACAGTGGATTTCAGAAAGAGAAAACTAGTCAATTCCAAATCTTTTTTTTCTCAGATATTCAAGACCTCAGAAGTTCTTTCTTCAGCGTAGGTACTTTTCTGGATTTATAGCCTATCAAAACTCCACATTTTTAAAAAATACAAAAATATCTAAGGTACTATTTCCTGCGGTTCTTTTGCTCACTGGAAAAATGACATGTTTTGTGAGTCCCTTGCAGGGATTATTTCTACTGTCTTCTTCTGAAATGGTATAATTTTTTAAACAAACCTTTTAGAAGCTTGACTTAAACCAAGTTGTAAACATGCATGAAAACAAAATTTTTACTGAAAATTAAAAGCCTGATCTTTTAATCAGCAAATATTTTAAAAGTGTGTGGGGTTTCTGATAGGGCCACCAAACCATCTTCAAATAACAAGTAATTTCCAATATCGGACCATTCTCTGACTTGCTGAATTTGAACATGATTGAAAACAGACAGCCCAAGCTGCTTTTCAAGCACACACTCAGCTATTTTAATCATTCCTTCTAAATTATCCTCAGATTGCATTTCTTGCTCTTCTGTAAGTTTTCTTGACTGTAACAGTACCAGCTTAGTAATGACGGATTCAGAAAAGACCGTGTAACTTGTGCCTGTGCTGCCAGCTGCCTTTTTGTCTTTATCACAGTATCTACAGAAAGAAACACACCACGCCAGATGATCAACCCCAGAAACAAGGCGTTTTCTACTGCTGTGAAATACCTGTATTTACAAACTTTGAGCTGAATGCCTCTCTGACATCCCGAGTGAGTTACCTGGACGTGCCAGGAAGAGCACGGCTGTGCTGTGGCAATGCAACAGCGGGTTGCAGCAATGCTAAAAAGACTTTTGTATTGCTCTAATAAGTATAGAAAGCATGGTAACTCGTGCTTTCAAGTAGTTTGCTCTGCCTTTCACAGCTTTTGGACAGAAGAGCTGTCAAAGGAAGAGGAATCAAAAAAAATAGAGGTAAAAAACCAGCAAACAACAACCAAATTCCATCTCCATAGCTGAAACTACAGGATCAAAATAAGTTGGTTGAGAGACAGCCATAAGGTAATAGAATTTGTCTACCTTATATCTGCTCTACCATGGGAAAGAGCATCAAATTAGGTGCACTCTCCTACCTTCTATCAACTCCAGCGGTACTCCTTCAATGCTTAACTCATTGTGAAGTTTGCACCTGTGGGCACAAGAAGATCTTTGTTTCCTTGGGTCTTATTATCCAATGTCTAACAACTCGTACCCAACAGACCGGCCACCTGGTTTGTTTTCAGCTTATAACTTACACAAGTGTCAGCATAAATTTTCTTTTCTATTTATAGGAATTATGTTACATTTGCACTTCTTTCATGTGCTATTTTTATGACATCATTTAAAATTAATTTCCTCAATGTTCCATGATTAATAGTGTCAACAAATTTCACTAAAATCAGTTCCTTGGGGTACTTTATTTCTCTGGGGTTCATTCCTTGAACTCTTTGTTCCCAGCTCACAAGAGGCCAGGTGGAGCATACTGAGATGCACAACCCTCTGTTGAGAGGAATCTTTCTTGATGATCTCTCTGGTGTCTCCATGTTTGCCTCTGAGAGTGTCCTCTCTGATATTTGCAAAGCCTTCCAGCTGAACAGAATTTTTCAAGAGTTACTAACAAAAATGCAATGAGTAAGGGAAGAAGGGATGGATAAAGTGAAGGTTGGCTGGACTCTTCTCCCCTACTGTTCAGTGGTCTAAACTTTTCTGTAAAATAAGTATTTCTCACACTTCTCAGGATGAAACACAGCCTGCGAATGAGTTTGGCTTGTTCCCTGTTTCTGCAGGTGGAGAAATCCTGCCTCCAGGCTGGGCAGCCCTTTCCTTTTCAGGGGGAACTCAGCAAGGAGCTGGCAAGCTGGTTTGCTGGACAAGAACTGTGTGAGCTCATAGCTTCTCACTGAGTAACAGGACAATATTGATACCGGCACCTCGGCCAGGCTGAGTCAGGTCTGCAACGGGATTAAGGGAGAAGGGAACGTTTCCATCCTTTTTGGCTCCTCATGTCGAAACAGCCTGCCATCCGTGAAGGAACTGCTTTGTGCTCCCCTCTGCTTTTTACTCCTCGCAGGAAGGCCCCAAATAAATGCCCCATCCCCCAGGAATGCCACCAATCATAAAATAATCCCTCTCCAACTGCTCTCCCTAACTCTGCTGGCACAATGACGACTGCACACTCTGCCAAAGTTAACAAGCAGGCACATTAATCCCCCCTCTTGCTAGAGAGTCTTTCCAGACCTGCCTCAGCTTTCTGTCAGTCGCTGTGCATGGAGGCAGGTTTGTCCCAGGATGATTCCTTACAAGCGTATTTGCAGGAGAATGCCAAGTGAGCACCTAATCTGAAACGACTGAGGCCCTTGGAGGCCAGGGACCAGCTGTGCCGTGAGCCTGGCTCTTTCATTTGCAATTTTTCATTCGTGTGGTTTACTTTGGCTGCTCGTCCTTGGTAAACATTGTACAACACTGAAACCAGGAAATTCCCAAAATAAATAAAGAAATGGACGATGACTAATAGATCTTGCTTTGTCTTTCCAAGGAGCAGCCTTACTGAGGCCAGATTCTTGCCATCCAAAGAGGAGTAAAACCTCCCTGGGAACTCATCTGGAGTGAAGGACACCTCTAGCAGGGAAGGCAGGGATAGAGGAGCTGCTGGTCTCATGCAACCATGCTAGGACCAGCTCAGCAAGCCTTTGGAAATCACAGGCAGAGCAAGAGCCTCACCCAGCTGCCCTGGAGACACGGGGAAATGCGAGGCCCACCATAATGCTTCAGAGCTGGTTTGTCCTAAAAGACTTGCACTTCCCACTCCAGAGTTCAGCCAGGGGTTTTCCTTGCCCTCCAACCTTTGCGTTTCCCTGTGACTTCTGGTGTGCAAGAAAACAACTTCAGGGATAAAGCCACACCTTTAGCAGTGCGTGTACCCTGCAATTAGATGAACCCCTAACGCATTTTAAAGGGAAAATCAGATAGTAAAGGTACTGGGCCACCGCAGGGCTGCCTGTCCAGAGTGGGGCTTGCTCGTTCCCTCTCCTGCAGGGTGGAAAGTCAGAAGGGCAACAAGATCCCCCTAGCTCCCAGTCCCCACCAGTGGGAAAGCAGCTGAGAGCTGAGTCCCCATCCAATCTACCCTATACATTTGCAGGCAGCAGGACAAGACTGCTCCCACAAACAGAGGGACTGGCTTTGGCTGGCTCCGGGAAGCCGTAACCTTCTGTTCAAGAGTCCTGTGGCAGGGGGAAATCACCAAGACAAGCTGTCACCACCGCTCCTTTTCCTGCAATAAGCAGGACAATAAGGAAATTCAGGGAAGATACACCATGACTGCTCCAGTTTCGTAGCAGAGAGAGGGACTTTTTATGTGGGCTCCCTAAATCTCTGTAAATGCTGCTACAGCTGAGACACAGAACAAAAGGAGGTGCTTCTTCTGGACAAGCTTTCTGAAGGAGCCAGGTGATTAGGAACTGGATGAAGCCTTGCAGAAAATGTGGGCGAAGAAGATACGAGCAAGCACTTAACCACAGGATCTGGTCAGAGATGGATGACACTGTCAGAGTACCAGCTGTGCTGAGACATCCTGAGCATACTCAGAAGCAGACACAGAAATCCAACAGGAATTATGGTATCCAAACTCCAGAGTCTCCAGACACCAGTGTCAGTTGAATATGGCACATCAAAGAACAAAATACTAAACACTTATGTGTCTAAAGAGGCAGCAGGACCCCAAATTTTGCCCAAGCCTCTCTCTTGGTTGTCACTGTGATAGGACTGTTTTCTAATTCTTAAAGCACTGCACAAATGTCACTAACTGTGACTTGCTGATACCTGCTATACCCTACATCCACGCACCAAAAGAAAGCTGACATTCTTTCCTTCTCCCTTTGTTTCAGGAGATACATTAAAGTCTAATGGGTAAGATAAAATACAAGGAAAAAAAACCCTGCTACAGACTTTTTGCATAATTTTTGGAGGTGACATCGACATTCAGCTTCATACATAGAGCTTCTAGAAACTCAGCTCCAGGCTGTTTTGATGTGGAATGCAGGGGAAAGGTACCCTTACCAGATCTGAGATTTCTCAAGTGTGCTTATATTTCCACCTCCACTGCCAAATATATGCTTTTCAAACGAGCTAGGTAAAAGGTTAGACTGCTTAAAAACAACCACTCACCTAACACACAAACCAGGGAAACAAAAGAGAAGCCCATGTCCTGGGAAGGCAAGTTTCAGTAAGGTAAAAGGGGCCAAGAGTCCCGGCACACACACAGCAGCGTTCCCTCCCATAGCACGGGGTTGGGCTCCCAGAGCAGAGCAGCAGGCACCAGAGAGACACAGACTGTAAACCAGTGTGCAGGGTTTGTGGAGAGCAGAAGCAGCTGTTGTGCACACAAACCAATCAAAGTCAGCACCTTGCACAAGGGCAAGCATTAGCTCAACTGCACCTCCACACAGTGTGGACTCCAAAAGGTTTATTCCAGCTTGTGACAAACGGCCTCTTCTGCTCTCAGAATAAATTGTACAACTGGAAAACAGGTTTCAGAATAACTTGTACAACTGAGGCTAGCTTCTGGAGTTTGCAGTGGCTGGCACGCAGCATTTCCACCTGCTGCTAGGCAGTGCTGCAGTTCCTGTGGGCTCAGTCATCTTAGACATCATTCATACAACCTGTCTGAGAGACTGCACTGCAGGGCAGAGCCTGCTCGTGCAAATCCATGTCAGGCATGCTACGGTCTGTCTTCTCCCTCTGTTTTTCTAGGAATTAATACAGATACTCATGAGTAAGCAGACCGATCTAAACAGCAGTGGATGCTGACGTACTCAGACATTTAAGGAGACCCGGGCAGCTCCAGAGGCTTCCTACTCCTACCTCTCATGAAATGCTTCCTTACCAGGTCCTCTCTCAGATCCCAGACTTGCAGACTTCTCTTAATACCTGCAGCATGTTTGAGGCAACACTGGGTCCACAGTAGTAGTAATAAAAATAATAATAAAAAAACCCCAACCAGAGCAGTCATTAGGCATTATTCACTGCAGGAATACAGGGGGGAATTTGAAATTGGCAAGTCAGTCCCATTACTGTAAGGATACATTTGGTCTGTCATCTATTAGAACGCATGGCTGTGTGTGCCTGGCAAGTGCTTTAAAGCTGTTCTTTTGATCTTTGCTAAGATAAAACTGTAGTATTTTGTAGGCATTTGAGAACATTAGTTACTGGACTAGTTAAAAACCACTTAACCACTTGGGATTGATGCCATCTGTTTCCTATTTTTATTCATAGAAATCGATACTCAGTTTTTTGAGGACTTCTCTAACAAACTCTCTCTATACGAAACATGAGCGATGCTCTGGCCAGGACAGCTGAACTTCTGCTTGACAGGTTCACTGATGGGGCTGTTCAACGACTCAGACAAGAGGGAGCAAGGAGAAGGACAGAACAAAGGCCAAGTCCTTAGCTCATCCCTCAAATCAGCTCTTCAGAAAGAATAATGCTGTCTTGGTTAGATTTCAGGTTTCTCTATTCTGGGAAATGGCACATGAGGTTCTTGCAACCAAAATCAAACCTGCAGCTTACTGAGCATCAGTCGTGTCAGCCATTCTGGAAGATGCAGCCAGGTTTACATTTTACTAAGGAAACTAATAAAAAAGAGTAAAAAAATATTTCATATTCACTTAAGGATTGTGAAGCATTTGTATAAGCCATTATTTGGCCCTCAACTAATTGTAATTTATCAGTACTTGAACTGTATTATTATTAAAAACCTTTCAAGTAAATAGAAAGGTTGCTTTCTTAAAAAAAATCCAAACAACCCCTCCACCAAACAGTGAATATGCAGGCCATCTACAAAAGGCACAAAGATATCTCTCCTTAATGCTATTGTGAATTGAGGGCAATCACAAGTTGCACATTGCTGTAGGGTATCAAACCGGGTCATGAAGTTCAGCTACCACAAGAGAAACTCATAATCTTGCCTGCGAACCTCACTCAGAAGGCAGAAATACTTACAGACAGGAAAAGTTTGTGTCACTGTGAGCTCAGCAGGCTGTCCACCCCTGGGCATTTCCATCAGGCCTTTGCGCCCCAGGTTTCTGCTCGCCATCAGGAGCATCCCACCCTGCAGGCCACAGATGGCTCAGGCCTGGCCACTTCAAGCTGCGGTGTTCAAGACTGTAATCAAAAGCAAAAGCAAACCCTGCAAGCCGGGAGAGGGAGACCAGCTGCACTTGCTGTGATGTGTGAGTGGTGAAAGTGATAGCAAAGTGTCAGGAGAAAATTGCTCAGCCACATCTGTGCTCACCAGAGGGCCGATACGGGAAAATTGGACAGCTGAGCCTTGATTAAGCTAAAGACACCTATGGTCTGATTTCTAGCAGCCCTGGAAAGCGCAGTACATGCCAAGGACACACAGATGGGAAAAAGTGAAACTTGGTATGCTAAGTCATTTGGCAAATGCACGAACTGCACGCAGTGCTAACAGGGAGAGCCCGAAATCAAACACAGGGAATGCCTCATGCCCTCAGCCAACGGGAGGGACTGGAAGGTGCCTAATTAAAGGCTAATAACCAAAGGAAGAAGACAATCTGGGATTAAGCGGAGGCTTTTACCAACAGAAGTAGGGCTGGCATCTCCTCTGGTTGACAGCTGCTTGCTCGTCTGCAGAGGGACTGATCGACCTGCAGGCAGCTCCGGAAAGAGCTGATCAATATGAAACTGCCACTGGACTCCAGAAACCATTCATGCCACAGACTGGGTTGTGCAGCTGAAAACCATGGGGGAAGCCGAGGAGGAGCAAGGGCTTCCCACACCGGTTTGGAAAAAAGGGCAGCAATGAGGTCATTTTCCATTCCCTCACAAGTGCCATTCACTCTGTCCAGGACATACGTGTGCCATCGTGACATGGACTGGAGGCAGAATGAGCCAGCCTGCCTGCAAGCAGCTGGAGGAACACTGCTGGTATGCTGCCGTTCTCATATGAATGCAGCTGTTAAGAGAGCAATAAGCTCCACTGTCTCACAAGTCTGAGGAGAGCAGTGGGAATGGTACAGCATTTCCTGACATTTCTGCAAGCTTCCCTTATCATCTTCAACATCTGGTTTGCACTCTTCAGCATTTCCTACACCACGCTGCAAATCACCTTTCATCTAACAAGGCTGTGTTCAGCGAATGAAGTGAAACATTTTTCGCACTAAATCAGAACCAGCCATGGTAGCAGGTTCTTGTAAGGCACTGATGGACAAGTGCACTGCTGCAGCACCTCAGCATTGTATGAGGAGGAGGTTATTTCCAATTTTGAAATAGCCCTGCACTGTTATTGAATATTATTTCTAATATTGAAATAGCACCTGCTGACGCCCAGCCCAGGGAAGGCAGCCCACCTTCCATGTCGCTGTCTCTGAGAGCTGGAGCAGGGTCCAGGCATAGGCTCCCCCCACAGCTGTGCTAACGAAGACGTGTGAAAGCATTAGCTTCCCCTCACAAGTTGTACATCCAGTCAAAATTAAAACCAAATGGCTCCTAGCAAACAGAGCATTTTTCCAGAGTGGTTGGGGAAGAGATCTAGCACAGCCTGTCAGCCCATGGGTACAGCAGTCATAACCCAGAGCATGGCAGGGACAGTCACAGGTATCATCTGTCGCCTTCTCAAAACGCCTGCACAAGAGCTGAGTTTACTGAAGAGGATGGGGCCTTTCTGGTCACTCACGAGGGTGACATTGTCCTTCCAAGAGATGAGCACACTTGCGCTCAGCTGCAAGCCAAGCCTGGCTGCTGGCAGTTTAGCTGACAGTGACTACATCACCAGTTTATGCTAGATGAGAAGCTAGTCCCCAACAGCCAGAGAAGTTCATCTGGCACTAGTTTGTACCCTGGGCAGGTCCCGCATTCCGAGCCAGCATGGTTCCTGCATGTGCAGGTTGCTGGCAGCCTCCAGGCAATAAAATCTGCAGAGAGGTGCAGGGGGCCATGTGGAATCACCCAAACCTCCACTGCCTGTAAACAAGGCTGCTAAAATCCCAAACAGCCCAGGGAGTAACAACCAGGGAAAAATCCTTCAGAGCAACCCCAGCGGTAGAAGAGGTCTGAGGGATTGTTCTGCTGTTGTTGCTGAAGAACTCAGTAGGAAATGAAATACAGCAGAGCAGAAAAAGCGAGCTCCACAGTGCGTGGCCCACAGTAACAAAGGAGGTGTTTTTGTCAAGCTGGCACATAGAGATTTTGCAGGGAAGCCCATTCTACAGATGGAGGGAGGAACAGCAAGATTCAGCGCACAGCAGGCAGGGAGTGCCTATGTCCACAAGTTAATAATGAGCTGCAGAAGTGGGTGCCAGCCCCCAGGACCTCAGTTGCAACACCACCTTGTAGGGCTGGGACAACAAATCCTCTCCCCTGCTCTGTCACTTGCACACAATGGGGCAGAGCAGAGCTCACCCGCTGTCTCCCACTCCTCCACATCCCTCAGCTTGCAGAGGCAGGAAGCATCACTGGGACTTGCCCAGCAAAGTCTCCTCCAGTGCAGGACTGGGCAACTGCCCCAAGCAACACCAGGGACCTCCTTCTCCAGCTGGGACACCGACCTCTGCCTGTCAGAAAGGCAGGGTGAGGGTTGCATTGCCACAGGGACAGAGTAGGGCCGCAGCAGCACAGCAGTCCTGGGGAGACAGTGAGCCTGCAGCCCACCCAAGCGTGTTGCCCTGCTCTGAGCCTTTTTCTCCATAGGAGTGGTCAGAGGGCCTGAACAACAGGACGGGGCAATCAAAGGTAGAAGTAAAACACGCCCATGGTGACAGGGAGGTGCCACCGTGCACCTTTTCCAGTAATTGCTGAAAGCAAAGCAAGTATGCGAAAAGGGCAAAAGCAGATGGAGGTGACTCAGTGACTAAGAAAAATAAACAGTGGGTGTTTCACAAGGATGAAAGGGAAGAAAACAAATGCTGGAAAGCAACACCCAACCTACCACTGTTAATATCAGCCAGGAGCTCACCTGGTAGGACGGCTCTGCAGAAACCTGTGGTGCTGCGAAGGCCACGACTTCCCAGGAGTCACCGAGGATTCTCCAGAGGCAGAAAGAAATTGGGTGGTGGAGCTGCAGGCACTGCCAGCCCTAGTGCAGGTGGTGGAAATCTCCCTTGCTTCCTCCCCTTCCGCTCACTTCAGAAGATTAAGTTAACAGCTCTCCAATGAACTCATTTGCCCCCTGGCAATCAGATCTCTCACCTGGCCTCAGAGCTTTAGGCTCATTCTGCCAGCGTCGCCGCTTGCTGGTCATTGCTTCTTCGAGCAGCTGGAACAGTCCTGCACGCCCAGGTCCAGCTGCAGGGGCTGTAGGACAGATCTGCCAATTGCCACCGTGCTTGTGACAAACTCCCATGAGCAAGCAACAACGGTGCTCCCCATCTGAGCTTGCCTTGGGGACAGACACTGTCCCCACAGCGCTGAACCCTGCAGGCGGTGCCTGCAGCCTGTCTGCTGCTCCCAGGCCGGACTGGTGGCAGCCAGGCTGCTGGGCGGTCCAAACCCCTCCCTGCAGGAGCAAGCTCAACACTGTGCCAGCCCCACTTACCCACAAACAGGGTCCCAGCAGAGCACTGCCCCTCTCCTACAGGGAAGCTGCGATGGATGCTCCCCTTCCCACAGCTCTACAGCGTAATGCTGTGAGGGGCTCGCTGCAGCCTGGCAGGGCTTGGGCAGGCAAACACCCTGCTGCAGATTCTGGCTTTGTCCAAATGCTGTCTCTCATAGTACCAACAAACCTTCAGGAAATGTGCCAGAAATATTCTCTGGCTCCATAATGGAAATACTGGCCCAACCAGGCAGGCTTGGCCACTATACCCTGTGAAAATCAAGGACAGTGATAACGTGGTATCCCTAGTTCTCAATACACGTATCAGAAGCCACAAACCTGCTGGGAGCAGAAACCAGGGGCGGCTGTCCCTTCTTCCCACTTCTCTTCTTGGGAAAATCGTCAATGTCCAGAGACGATGTAGTGCTCACACTGTGATAGAAGTCAATACTGAATGCTCGGAACTGCACCCATGGGGAATTCTTCCCCCTGCTCCATCATCAGCCCTACTAGTGAACTGCGCAAGCTATTGCTCTTTAATACTGGTGGTTTTGGTCTTCCCTTTCCAATTTTAAGCGCTTCTTTGGTTAACCAAGAACAACTTTTGCTGAAGTCTCTTAAAAAAAAGGGTACCAGTTTCAGACAGATCAACGAACCTCCCAATGCCGCTACAGGCACAAGGCAGGAAGTCAGAAATTACTTTGCTCATGACAATGAGATGCCTTTAGAGCAGCCTCTCCAGTTCACTCCAGCAGAATTCTAACCACTTTGGTACAAAGCAATTCTTTATTTCATCTTTCCCTTTACTGTAGGAGGAATGATTTTTAACTGAGCCCAAACCCACTTAGTGGATTGCTAATTAAGCTACAGATGTCTCCTGATGGCAGCAATTATTTCTAGTAACCTTAATGAGCTTGTTACATTCCTTAGTTATTGTTATGAAAAGTTACATGAAAAACTTTGCCTAATACTACAGAGCTCCTTCGGGAATTACTTCTCGATCTGTTCTGGTTTGATTAAAGGGAATGATTGTTTCCTTTCTTAGCAGTATTTCTCAAGCTCTTTGTGGCTCATTCCCCTTGTCTTTTGTTGGCACTTTTAACAAGTCTGACCAAATTTTTCACACAGGTCGTCTTTTCCAAACATTTCTATCTGGTTTTGCTCTCCCTAAATTCTCCAGTGCCTTTGCTTGGTTTATTGCATACATTTTTTCCTCTCTTTTCCAGTGATTGACTCTGTTTGGAACATACACTTTACTTACAACAGGGACTCAGTGCCTATCAGAACTCCGTGGCGTTTTGAAGTTGTTGTTACAGTTTGTTGCAGATATAAGAAATCCATGTCCTTACACTGGAACCTGGGGAAAAGCCTCCCTTCAGTGCACAGAAAATAAGGATCTCCTTGAAACACTGAATGGAATTAACAGAATAAACTAAGACAACTAAGCACAGCTTTCCATGTCCTCTCCTCTCTCCTGTGCCTTTTTATCCAAAATCCATGCATGCTGTACAACAAGCAATATTATCCAGGGAATAAAGAACTTCATTGCATTTCAAACCAAAGGATCACTTTTTTTTTTTAAATCTGTATTTATTGTGTTTGTACTCCCACTCTATTCCTCCTGAAGTCTCCTACCATAGGCAGGAGGTGCACAGAAAGCATGTCAGTGGTAATGACTACTTCTCATGGCTTAGTACCAACTTCAGGAGCATCAAAGTTCATAGGAACATGTGAACTTTCCTTCAGAATCACAAGCAATCACGATTAAACTCGGGTCAAACAGATTCCTGCCCCGCACAACACATCACGGAAAGCAGCCAACGACTCCAGGTGCTAGTTCCTGATCAAGCAATTAAAACACCACAGTTCAGAGAAGCATTCAGTGACGATCCCATTTTTTCTGACATCGAAACCAAAGGAAGGCTCAGGACCACCTTCCACACGAGCAATTAGAGCAGGCAAATGCAGCAGCCTTTGAGTTTCCCAACCAGTCCCTGACCACCTTCTGAGCTAACCCAAACACGTGAAAGCGTAGCTGGCAGGGTAACTTCCAGCAAAGCTTCTTTTGCAGGAACTGCTGATTTACTGAAACAAACCTTTTGCGGAAATGCGCTGTTTCTGCTAAAATATTTCAAGCCCTGGGATGGCATTTCTGGGTGAAACCAGCAAGATGAAGGAGCTGGTCTGATAGCTCAGCAATGTGGTGAGACTGGCAGGGCCAGACTTTAGGTCTGAGAGCTCAGATTACTGAGTAGGCTTGCATGCAGGCTGTGAACTATCTGACGGTGCCTTTTCTGCTCTGCCTTCGAATAAAAACAAATAAAAAAGCTTTGATTTCTTATTGTCAAACAGAGCTCTTGGCTTCCAGTCACTCTGTGTGCAAAGGGCAAGAGGAAATTAAGTAGCAAAAAGTAAGGAACTTGCTCAAGATGGCAGAATCCTCAAAATAGCGTCTGGACCCTGGTGGTCTCCAGTCTGACCTCCCGTGAGGAGGAGGACTGCCACCTCCACTACAGCAGGTCACATGTGGCTTCATTCAGCCACGTCATGAACATCAAGCAGAGATCTGTTCACCTGTTGAGGTACCTGTTCTCCTGCAGCATCACCCTCCAAGGGACATCATTCTTCCTCACGTTCAACCTCCCACGTGGCAATCCATGACCACTGCCACTTGCCATAATGCCTGTGGCCACCACAACACAGAATTTGGTTCTGCCACCTCTATGGCTCTCCTTTAAGCAGCTGTACGAGACAGCTACTGGATCCGCCTTCACTCTCTCTTCAGGCTTGACAAGTGCCCTTGTGCCAAGGGCATCTCTGAACCTAAGGGATGCCTCCCCCTCCTTGTGATGTCCAGACACACTCTGCCACGAAGAAGAAAAGGCTCTACAGGAAGGGTAAAGCAGAGACATCCTGCCTGATGGACTGAGTCCTGGCATGGGTGGCAGCACTTCCTCAGCTACTTCTCTCACGAGAGAGTTTCAGTCTCCTAACATAACCCAGCACAACACCATTCTGCTTTGGGGAGTGGGGTGAACTCTGCTCTCAAAGAAACATTTCTTTCAGCTCAAGCTTTGGCATTTTAAACGAGTGCAATTATATGCACTGAAAATGCTATTGCAACATGAAGGCTAAAAATAAAAACACAAAATGCCAGGAGTCACTCACAAGAAAAGCTCCTGGAAGAAATGCCCACTCACCCACACTGCACAAGCATAACATCGTCCAAGTGACAGCCTGCATTTTGAAGCCAGATGAACAAGCCACAATTCAGCCTTTTTTCTACTGCCAGAAGTCTGCACTCACAAACGACTACATCAGCACTAGAAGTGGCACCATTTGGAAACTCTCTGATCCGCATCAACAGGTAGGTCCCCAGTTAGTGTTTGGTACAGATGCAACTACTTATGTAAGTTTGTACCTACAAATGCTAAACCACTCCTAGGTTATACCACAGAATGTAAACTTCAGAAGAAACATGTGCAGTACAGGCTCATGGATGCTCTTAAGAACTAATACTGTCCTTATTCATGGAAAAAAATTTGAATTTTAAATTTACAGCCTTCACCTGACAATAACAGCATCCTGAATATGCTGTGCTTTTTAAAATGCACTGAATGCTCAGACTTCAGTAAAAAAAATTTATTTTCAATATAAAAGTGCCAAAATATTCACCAACATTGTAATCTATTCAGCAACCAGCTTACTCTAGTAATCAAAATTGCAAGCATCTTTATTCACATTTTTTAAATCAAATTCCTTTCACACGTTTCCACAATAACCCGAGTCCCTCGAAAGTGGGAAATTTGCATTTCGATTGGCTGCTGTAGTCCATATGTCCAAGTTCATGTAGGCACGGAAAGGGTTAAACCTCGGATAGTATTCCTGCTTACACATAACTGCCTGGTTCTCCACATGGGTTGAATGTTGAGTCGTGGCACTGACGGGGCAGCAGCTTTCATAAACATCACTCTGAGGTGCCCAGATGGAACCAAAAAGTCCAGACATTGGAGACAAGCTTCGGGTGCTTGAGAGGTAGGGCTGCAGAGCAAGATAAAACCAGCATGGGAAACTGCAACACGGACCCTTTGCCAAAGAAAATCTGGAAATCCAGTACGAAACAGGGGGGGAGGAAGCAGCATTTATGCAGAAAAGTACAGAAATCCACAAGTAGAAAATTACACAGGAGTTTTCAAAGAAATGTGGCTGCCAAAAATATTACAGCAGCATTAATTTGTGTGTGTGTGTGTGTGTGTGTGTGTGTGTGTGTGTGTTTTTAAAGGCCCCTCACTGAATGAAGCCATATGAAGCCTCCTCTCTGCACGGCACAGATATTACTCTAACAACAATGCACTACTCAGTTCTGGTCAGACTGCTAAGGAAAACAGAGGAGAAATGGAAGACACACGAAGATCACCATGCATACTTTGAGAGTTAAAATGAAAAGAGAAGGATGCCTAGAAATGACAAGAAAAAGGCTGAAGTATGTGTCAGTCCAGAAAGACTGTGCATGCTGGGAGCAGAAAGGGATATTCAGTGTGAAAAATGAGACTATAATTGGGAGCTAGGGAATTCAGTTAGAAAATTTTGAAAGCTTATAAAGAACCTCCTGGAGGGCAAGATGTGTTAGTCTGCAAGGAAGTCTCTCAGCGAAGGTCATGGAAGTCTTGGGACTTTTAAAACTGAATGAAACATTGAAATGTATTGTGGAGAAAAGCTCGCCAGGGAAATGAACTGAATTATCTAATGCATTTTCCAATCTCTGCCTTCTGTGTTTCCTGGCATTCCTGAATAAAATATGAAATAAAGCCATGTTTATTTTAGGAAAAAGTCTTCTACCAGTTTTGCCACTTTTTAACACAGAAGAATTTTCTTTTTTACAGTTGAAAATATTTCTTGCTCTATTTGGTTAGTTTTATTCAAAATAAACCTACAGTAAATGAAAAAAAAATTCTAAAATAGAGGATTTTGAAATATGAGCAGAAGAGAAGGTGGTTACAATTAAAGACCACCTTGAACTGAAGTTACTACACTGCACTATGGGATGACATAAACATGGCTAGTCTGGAGTGTAACAGGTCAAAGTCAGGATTCTGAAATCTGCACAAATCCAGCTTAAATCACTTGGATTTCCTAGCAAAAAAAACCCTGTCAAAGTCACTGAGAGCAGCTGTCCATTCAGCTTTTCAGTTTTCAAATCTCTCTGGGTTTTGCTGTCAGCACTTTTTGGGTTTTACCCTCAACTGGACACGTTGATTGTGCTAGAAAAAAGTCTCAGTAGAGTACATAAGCCCAAAATGTTTTTCCATACGTAAGCTGACTTTAGTCAATTTTCAGGCAAAAGGATCATCTTAAAATTTTGCAGACAAGGTTGGTAACATCCTTGACAAACAGCTGGGAAAAACCTGGGCTACCAATGCCAGCATTAAATACATACATCAGGCTACTTCAAAGATTCATGAAGAACATGCAAGCAACAGGCAGGGAAAAGACAGCAACACACGAGGAAAGCTTTGAAGGAGCACGCAAAGGCAGCGCCTCACAATGACAATACTCACTGTGGAGTTGACGTAACTGGCAGGCTCCCAGGCAGGTGGCATGTTGGGAGGAGCATTCCAGGTGGAGGGACAGTTCTGGTCAATGAAGGCTGTATTCTGCACTGCTGCAGTACCTGGGAAGCCACTGGGGTAGTTCATGTTTTCTGCAATTTATAAAATCAGGGAGACAAACAAAGGCATAAAACACTACTAACATTTCCGTGGAGGAACGCCGAATCTTCTCGAGAGTGAGCCAAGCTGGGACTGACCTAATCCTTCAGTGACTTCAGGCAAAGTCAGGGTAGCACAGCAGCAAAGCGTATCAATTTCTGTCAACAGGACTACCACTCTGTATTAGGGACCCACTAACAAATTGTTATCAGGAGGACAGGATAAAGACTTGGCAATCCCTCTGCTGGAGAACAGAGTCTTTATTAGACAGAACATGCATGGCAGAACCTACCCAGTCCTCACCGCCAACATGTCTGAGCTCTAAGCACCCGAGGGATCACCGTGCTGCCTGGGATACTGCAGCCTGACCTTTAATTATTACTTAGGTAGGTAATGCTAAAGAATTCTAGATTGCTGCCAGTGTGCTTCCCAAGCCAAGAAACTCTAGCCTGGAAAGATAATTGGTCACAAGAAGCTTTGTATTTCACACACTGGAAGGCAGAAGCCTGCCAGAGGGGAAACAAAGAAAATTGTGCAAAAAGATATGTGTAATACTGTAGACACAAGCATTTCTCTCTATTCCCTCTGAGAGTCCTGCACACTGCCTTTTCAGGCTTAATAACTCTATACAAAGGCCAATCTTCTCATCCACCACATGCAGCCATTGTTTATTACTACAGAGCACTCAGCTGGAAAACGTAAAGTCCACTTAAGCAATGAACATCCATGTGTGTATAGACCAGCTCAGCCTTTTGTTCTATAAAAGGTGAGAGTAAAATAACCATGCTCTGTGATAATTCATGAGCTTTCTTTCATCTTACCTTCTGGGAAAGCACCATATTCATTCATCTCTAGCGGACAATACATGTTGGAAAACTGGCTGTCACAAGCTGCATTCCAGTCAATGAAGCTGTCCCAAGAAAAAGAAAAACCTGCTGTCAGAAACAATTTGCAGAACTTCTGAAAATTATTTAGAAATACTTATTTAATGTGAAGCTGTTGGATGCAAAATGCCTGTAACTGATTGTGAGGCCTTTCACATTCCACTTGTCAATTTTGCCAGTATCTACTTCTTCGCCACTACTTAATCACAGGAATCTCTCACAGAGTTTTTTTTTCCTCTGGGAAAATGAACAGCTTGTAATGACGCTACCAGAGTCCCGCAATGCCTACCTGGGTTCAACTTTTTCCTCTATAAAATGAAAATAATTGTATTTCTTTCCCACAATCATGGATAATGTGATTTGAGGTAGAAGACATAACACATTCTCAAGCATTCGAATGCTTGAGAATAGCAATTAAAATGGAGATTTCCATTTCCTATTTTCCCAACCACATGTGCTAAAGTCCTGTTAAACAGTGTGTTTTCTAAGCTACATATTGATTTGTAGGGATCATTCTCCTTTAATTACAATAATTTCAGAATTTCAAGAAGATTTTTTCAAAAGTAATTCCTGAAGACATGCCAGTAGTAAAACAGGTCGTGCTATGCAGCAAGCTTGAAGTAGTCCAAGTCTGGATCCAGTCTGCACAAGGTAGGCATATACATTCAGGATTTCACATGAAGCTGCCCTACTTCAACTTTACTATTCAGCCAAGCAGCTATCCTAAGTTATCACTACTAAACACCAATAAATAACTGTATGGATGTGCATGTATTTTTGCACATAAAGTCCCAGTCGAGATGGGTGCATGAAAACAAAGTCAAAGAATGGGTAAGGCTGGAAGGGACCACAGCGGGTCATCTGGTCCAGACTCCCTGCTCAAGCAAGGTCATCCCAGAGCACGTGGCACAGGATTGTGTCCAGACAGTTCTTGAGTATCTACAGCGAGGGAGACTCCACAGCCTCTCTGGACCATCCATTCCAGTGCAGTCACCTGCACAGTAAGGAAGTTTTTCCTCATGTTCAGGTAGAACTTCCTGTGTGTCAGTTTCTGCCCATTGCCTCTTGTCCTGTTGCTTGGCACCACTGAGCAGAGCCTGGCTCCATTCTCTCGTCATCCTCCCTTCAGATACTGACAGACATTGATGAGGTCCCCTCTCAGTCTTCTTGAGTCTGAACAGGCCCAGCTCCCTTGGCCTTTTTCCTCATAAGAGAGATGCTCCAGACCCTGGACCAACTTTGTAGCTCTTTGCTGGATGTGCTCCAGGAGCTCCCTATCTCTGTTGCACTGACTGTGCAGCCCAGAACTGGACACAGCACTCCAGATGTGGCCTCACCAGGGCTGAGCACAGGGGCAAGATCACCTCCCTTGCCCTGCTGGTAATGCTCTTCCTAATTCACCCCAGGATACCACCGACCTTTGCGGCCACAAGGACACTGCTGGCTCAGGGAAAGCTCGCTGTACACCAGGACCCTAAGGTCCTTCTCTTGTCATTTTGAATGAGAGGATACAACCTGAAGAAATGGCCATATTTCACTGCTATGTGGTGGCAGAGTAGTTTGGTGGCCCACTAGTTTGTGGCATATCCTTCATCAGTAAAATTTGCTGTGTGAGCAGTGTAAAATACAAGAAATAATCAAGTTCGGGAAGATCAGCCCAAATAGTCACAGAGCCTGAAACATACCAACTTGTATCTCTAAACCACCTATATACTGGAATAATTGCCTTTTTATAACAATGTCTGTTCATGCCATTTAACACAAGTACACACTGCATAACACACCCTCTGGCATACACAAGCTATGCATTTAGCAAGAGGGCAACAAATTTCAAAGCCAGGTCCTCTGCCTGCAAAAGGAGTGAAAGGAATTAACAGCTTTCCAAAAAGTATTTAATTAAACTTGAAAGAAGTTCTAGAATATCTATATATGAACAGGAACAGCAGTGAATTTGTCTTAGTAAAATTAATCACGATGTACTCAGGGAAGAGCATTAACAATTAGAACTAAGACTGAAGTGGCAGAAAGACTTATTTTAACTATCATCTGCCTTACAAATATTATGAGTCAAGTACAGTCTTCTGCATTATAGAAGCCTGAACAAAGCATTATCTGTACTTTTTACATAAAACATAACTTGCCTGTTGTGGACAGAGGGGGTTTCTTGGATCATGCATGGTAAATTATTCTCAAGGTTGTAGTTTAAGCTGTTTGTCACGCAGACTGGCTGGGCAGGCCACAGGTCTCCTGTTGGGTAAAGACCTAAAAAAAGGAAAGGGGAATGAAATGCAGAGCAACAGGAAGGAGACTCCACAGATTCTGTCACACCGACCCTTTGTTCTCAGATCCCCAAAAAGGACTGTCTGCTAGAGCAAAAAAATCTGAGAAAAAAATCCAGAGTTACTAAGCAGGTTTTTTTGTGATGAAGGCCCGTCTTTAAATACATCTCAAAATGTCTATTTTTTAAAAAAGATATATCTAAGACTTGAACTGAGAAACTGGAATTCAAGAAAACAGGGCAAGAAGTTCCTACTGAGGGTCCTTAAGTGTTCAGCTGCCAGTGCCAAGGTGGCACACTTCCACACAGCAGGACAGACAGCAGGGATGCAATCCCCACCGGCCTCCTTTTCCCCACCCCTCAGTCAGTAACCACCCCTGAAATCCAACTACATAAATACAGCAGGAACAGGGCCAGGTTTCTAACAGACTGGAGCCATTCCCGACCAGACAATTTGTGACCTCATTAAATGCTGTATTTAGCTTCTAGGGCAGATATTCATTGTGCTGCTCTTCATGGACTGAGCGCCCTGACTGCCCACAGATACTTGGTTCCTATCAACTCTATGAGGACTGGCAGCTGGAGAAAGGAAAAAATCCAAATCAGCAATTTCCACAAGGCAATGGTTGCAAAGCTGGCTCTATTTCACTAGTTCACATGATACATATTAATATTGCTACCATGGAAAAAGGTTAATCAGCATTTGTATCGTATCACACGCAGGTTAAACCTACAGCAGAAGGGCAGGGAGTGCTGCTGCCCAAAGAACCACTATCCTGACCAGCTTTCAAACTCCACCTCACTATGTAGCATGATGCCTTTATGAATCCCACTCAAAAATCTAATATTACTTCCCTCTGAGATACAAACAATGAAAACCCAAGAATTTTAACAGTGCTACACAACCTCACTCATCACTGCTTTCAAAGAGAGCAAGTCCCAGCTGTGGAAATTTAGAGAGAAAAATGGTCATGTTTGATTTGATGCCAAGCTTCACTTTAACACAGCAAGCAGTGCTCTTGATCTCCGAACTGCATTGCTTCTGGACATTAATCTGTGCAACGCGAGAAGATGGAAAAAAGAAAGAATACCTAGAGCATGAGTTGAAAGCTAAATGCTGTCTTCACACAGAGAAGATGCAGCAAAAATCATCAAGGTTATAAGCAAAAACTGTCAAGGTTTTAAGCCTTCATTTGCTAACTCTGCAGCTAACCTGCTCAGAAGCAAGACAAGTTCTAGGAACGATGTGCCTATCACGTTGGTGCATGCAAGTGTTATTAGCAACATCACTAAAACTGCTTGACAAAGTGTGAAAAAAAACAGCTTCAGTTGTTAACACTGACCTTTATTTTTGTCAGGATCTGCAGCCATGTCAGTGAAATTGGGACATAAGGTTTCAGGATATTGGGGGATGCTGTTCATGTCTCTGCTGAATGAAAAGAAAATTTCATTTCTTAAGTCTCACAATCCAAACTATTTCAAAGGAAATATACAGAGATGTAAAAAAATATTCTAATGACCATTGTGACTGCTATTGCTTTCCCACTGTCTTGATTTTTCTTATTTCTGAATTACCACTGTGCAATTTTTTAAGGGTTTTTTTCCAATTAAAAGCCAGGTACTTATCACACATGCAAAATGAATAAAACTAATACACCTTAATTACTCCATTTTTATTATCCAAGTATCGACCTATTGCAAATTAATTCAACAGTTCTCCTCTAAAACTGGAAAACAAGCTACAGTTCATGAACATCAGTAGGACCTCTTATAATGCTTAAACAACTTTCAGGTAAGTTTACTTTTATGTCCATGAAAACACATAGAGACACATGAACATGAATTTGATATTCATCAAAACCCATCAAAGAAACTAGTCAAAATGAAGGAAAGGAAACGTTTTCAAGCACCAGAATCCCAAAGGAAAAGGACTGGATTATTTCTCCTAGTGAAAACAGAGAGTGATGAATGAGAAGCGAAATGAGGATTCATAGTAATAAAAATTGTAGATGCTATCTCTACTACAGTAAAGAGGGAGAAAAGAATGTGGGGGAGGGAAGAATCAATTTTCATGCTGTATATCCTAGGAGAACATTATTTCCATTAAAAGAATAGCATCAACTTGAAAGTCTTACTCCCACCTTTTTTTAAAAAACATTACTACTTTAATACAACTAAGCAGTAATGGAAATGCAGTAAGTTGCTGGGATCTGCAAGAAGCGAGAGTGGAAAACCAATTTCCATCTATTTTCCATTTGGAAGCTTTTATTGTAGTTATGCAGCAAAATAATTTTGCTTATATCTTTTCATGTACTGAAGAAGAGTCTTCTTCCAACTAGTAAGTACCATCAGATGATCATAAAAAATTACAAGATAACAGGTAGGTATTATTTATCAAACTGAGACAAGACTTCAAGTTGGTGTTGTTTCTTTTAATGCCTTACAGGTGTAGATTCAATTTTTTTACCTGGTATTGCAGATGTTATGAGACAGATTTAGAGTGATAGGAGTTTCAGATGGAAAATCATTTTGTGAAATATTCTCTCCTAAAGAAAAGAATGACTGTGAAAATCAAAGATCCTAAAAAAAAGAAGTATGCACAGAATATACATACACACAAATAGAATCATCAATGGTGTTAATCAAATTTTCTCTCGTACTGGATTATCACTAACTGCATCAATTTCAAAGCATGTTACCATGCTTTGGTCCATCATCTTAAAATTTTATGATTTAGAAGTGATTACCACAGTCTTAATGGAGAAGTTCCTTGTTACGATCAAATTAGGTCTGAATTTAGAATTACTTATTTTCTTTTTTTTTTAAGAGGCATTACAATTTGAACAAAGAGAAAAGTCATATACACACGATTTGTTATCTATTGGATCACGGGTTCAGATACATCTCACACTATCATTCAGTAATGTAAAGTTTTATGCATACACAAACACACATGAAAGTTTCTCCATATTTTTAAATAATTCAATCCATCTTTTTGCAGGTGCCCAAAGCTGGGTTTGCTGGTGTCACTTCAGCACTTTAAAATTGACTTCTAGTGCCACATCACCCTGGATAATTGTGACGGTGACTTTCAACTACTTTAACGATACTCAGGCATTCAAGAATTGCAGTATTGAACCACAGCTCCCATCTCTCACACCAGTCAAGTGCTTCAGGTCTCCTGGCTACTTATGCCTCAAACATACCTATCCAAACCCAGCATCCTCAGATCTGAACTGCTTTCACACACTCCTCGTTTGTGCATTACTTAAATAGTTTTAACACTAAAAAAAAAATAATGTGATGAAACAAATTCAAAGGTGGAAATTGCTTTGGCTAGTGACTCCCAGTTCTCCCATCTTTCCCTGACAACTAATTGTGCATATTCCTCAGTGCCTGACAGTCACCTTCATCTCCACGAAACGTGTGGTACTTCTTGTCAAGTACAAAGTTCTTTAAATCTCTCCTTGTGTGCCTAAGAGGTGCTTTACAAAAGATGAGTTATGTGCCCCGTGCCATGGTAGGCCTTTCCACTCAGCAGGAAGGCTAAAACTCTGCCCACTACTGTGAAGAGGTGCTGTTTGCAAAACTTACTGGATGGAAGAAAATGCCTGGTAGTAATCATTGGCTTTTTATCTCCATCTGAACTGCTGGTACTGCTCCAGCTACCCCAGCTCCCACGACTTGCACGAACACTTCCTGATGAACTTCCACAATCTGAACTTGAATCAGAACAAAACTTCTCCAAACACTTCTTTTTGGACCGCTGATAAAAGTTTTCTAAAGAAGATGGGAAAAAAACCTCAATCAAAAAATCAATGCGACATTTAAGAAAGTCTTGTCAGGGAAAAGTCATCTGAAAAATGAATTTACATGGATTCTCAGAATTTATTGATGAGAGAGAAAATAATATTTACTGATAGCTTCAGTAACTAGGCCCTAACACAAGGAGCTTCCAACCTACATGATATCCAAGTAAAATGAATGCAAGCGAGGATACAGTGCAGCTACAGGCAACAGGTTGAAAGAGGAAGTGCATACTGTCCTTTGAAATATATAGTAAATACTTTAACTATATATTTTTAATACTTTAAACATGAAACATATCCTGGCTGTATGAACATGCATACTAAGAGCAATGACAAAATGTTGCAAGTAATGAACTCGTAAGTGATAGATTCTCTTTTCTTATTATCCCATCAGAGATGCAAAGGGCAATTCTACAGAAATCGACATATTTCTTCAGATCTCCCTTAAAGTCAGGGCAAACAGATGATTAAAATCTTGATGGAAAGGCAGGAAGCAGGTACCCAAGCTAGTGGTGTTTTTTAAAAATGACCTATTCTAAAATTGACCTTTGCAATACAGTTGCTTCAGTTAATACCAGCTTTCTTTTGAACACAGAAGCAGACTGTCAGTCTGTCTTTCCTTCACCAAGAACTGATGGATCATTGCTTCAAACTGATTCATTTTCTGATTTGCACCACCAACCAACCCCACGGAGAAGCATGCAGAGCCCTTCAGAAGTGAGCAGGTATTATTTCAGGCACTGCATCGTGCCAGTCCTGTCATCTTCGCATCAGGGTTCACAAGGGAGAGAAGCACAGGTTTCTCAAGTAGGGAATACAACTCTACTGCCACAAAATCCACACGGTGTTTCTTTCCCCGTTTAAGACAATGAAGATTGCATACCTGTTTCTCCCTGTATGGACAAGCTGCCAGCTTTTTGGTCTGCTTTACAATTTTCTCCGTTACTCTGAGGACACCAGGCTCTTATTCCAATATTCGCTCTCAGATCCGGCCTTTCAAATTCACTGCACATATGCTTCAACTCACTCTGCTCAGGGACCCTAATAGAACCACACCCAAAAAAACATGTTTGCATTTTACATCTCATCTGCATTTTTCCTTTTCAGCCATTAAACACTTCAACTCACACAGCTATCAAGGCAAAGTGCAGGGCAGGCAATAGGTTTGGGAGTCTTATTCCCCAGCTTTTCAGAAACCTAAAAAACCTTTCCCAAAATGCAATATCCTACCACACAGACTACTAGATCTCAGGGGGAGGGGCAAAACGACATGTGCATATTTAACTCCATTCTCTAATGCACTTGCAGAAGGCAATCAGATGTTGCAGTGATAAGCACAGTCTAGCAGTGTACAAAGATCTAGATACAAAGAAAAATGTGCCCTGTGCTCATTTCACTGGCATAATTATAACTAGAGTAAAAATCACAATCTGAAGCCATCTTAAATTTTTGCTAGTAAAACTGAAATGAAATGTCTGCATCCAATATCATAATGAGAGAGTATTAAGAAAAAATGCTTAAAAGTCAGCTGTCAAACTTCTGCAGAAAGGGAACGGTTCCATCTTAATTCAGAAAGTAGCAACTGCTGAATTGGTTCAAGCAACAGACTCTGAACTTCAGTATTTTACTGCTGGTTCTTCATCCTTCCTACCTACAAAGGTGGGCAGCCAGCACAGATTTACACATGTACCGACTTCCCACAAAATGAACAGAAATTTGTGCACGATGAGTTATAACAGCCCTTTCAGATTTACAATCTCCTTTTACAGTCCACTGACCTCAAGAGAAGCACTCGCAATAAAAATTAAGTCTGTGAAGGCTTTGTAGGATTGTGACCTTAATTCAAAGGGCTGGGGGAAGGGAAGGAGTAGGATTTTCTCCTCAGAAGTGTTTCTATTCTAACAGCAGTTTGCAACTAGTATTTTTGGATAATCCAAACAATTTAAATTTAAAATATATTAAAAAAATATTTAAAAGTAATTTACAACTGATTTTAAAATGTATTTAAACAATCCTCAGGGGGAAAAAAAAGTAACTTTCTACAGCGCTCACTCAATATTCTTTAGAACCTAGTGCTGCTCTAGTCCTTTTAATCATTACAACAAAAATGCAAGCCACTGTCTCTTTTCTACACACATCTCTTCCAAAACTGGCAGAGGACAACATTCCCCCAGTTACTCAATATAGCAGATGACTCTCCTGAAGGTGGAATCATTTCAACAATTTTATTTTCCTTCTTTCACTGAAGAGAACACCCGACTGGAACTTCTCCACACAATGCACAATGGGAAGGAAGCTAACCACCCAAACCTGAGAGACAGCGCGTTCCAGGCTCTAACAGGGAGCTACCAGTGCTATGCAGAATGGGGTGTGCCTCTATATACATGCAGATTTACAAATGGAATATTTTAATTTTTTTTTTTTTTGCTGGTGATACTTCATACTGCACATTCCTAAAAAGAAATGCTCAGGCCGGGATTGAAGTGTGTTTATTTAAATAGATAAAGCAACCCTGCCTAACGTACTATGCAAAATCTGTGGAAACATTACAGCAACTCTGGGTTTCTTCATGATTGGGTGAGGCAATACATACCTCGTAGATATATTTACATTCTTCTTCTTATTTTTTCTAGATGTTCTATTTCTATTCCAATTCATATTTGGTACATTTCCTTCCTTTTTTTCCTGAGGTTTCTTCTTCCTATACACATCTTCTTGCTAAAGGCAAAAAAACAAGCTGAGACAATACGTACATTATAAAATGAACTTAACTTTGTCAATGAACTCCATTGGATTTTTCTAGCTGAATTTCTCTGGACAAAATGACCCGACCCAAATGCATAGTTACTTCGTGATTTAGTGTCTTTCCATAGCACACCCTCTTTCCAGCACCATCAATTTAACCAGCCTTTCCAAGACTCTGTCCATCAAGACAGCAAGACATGATGAGAGACAAATTTTTGAATTCCCAAACTTAGCATTTTCCCCTTCACAGCATCTAGCTCTGACTTTCAGGGAAATAAAAAAATGGAGGGAGAAAAAGTAAAGCAGTCAATAAAATTCCCAATGTGCTAAAAACAAAAAACATCTGCCAGATTTATGATCAGCTTGTGTGCAAGTTCAGCAGCAATAAATCCTCCCTTTCCTCAGCAGCTGGGGGGGTGGGGGAAGGCATTAATTTGAATTACAACTGAGGAAATTACGGAGTAAGTTACCAACAAACGCTAGTCATTTCAAAAAATGCAAGAAGCAAACGGAGCACCATCAGCCACACATGGAAAGAAGTTTGTAACAACAGTTCCCAAAGCAAGACTAGACCGTGTCTTTTCTGACATATTCCCCAGGCAATGTAAGCAATTCTTCCTTACACCTTTTTGCCATGGGATTTCTATCCAGTAGACAGAATACAAACATAATCCAGATTCTCAGGTTTACTAATTGCCTGATGGAAGTTCTTTTAGTGTTTCATGCTGCCTGCAACAAACGTACAGTCTGATGTGTTTATCATACCCAGAAACCAGGGGTGAAGAATGATCCTTCTCAACAACTTCCCAGTTTTTTAAGGGGCTTCTGCCTGCTGTACTCTCAAATGCAAGTTTCTGATGCAAAGCCCTGGGTTTGGAGATCAGGTCTGCAAATGAAGGCCAATATGCCCACCTCCCCCCCAGAGAACGTTCCTACATCATTAGTGTGGCTGACAGCTGGCATTAGATTCCAGTGTGCTTGTGCCTGCTCTGACAGTAACAATCTCTGGCTGTGATATGGCTGTTTTGATTTTTACCCAAACCGTTCATCATTCCATAAAGCAGCATTAATACACAACGGATGTGGGACGGCACATCTGCATTCATCTGATTTACAGTGTTTCAGATCTGTGACTCTACATAACAGTCCCTACGTACACATACATACCCATATGTAAATATATCTATATATATGTACATAAACTATAAAAAGATAATTTGAAATCTGAAAAGCAGAAAGATCGCAATACAAACCTCAGAAGAAGTAATCTCCTCTTTTGCACAGCATGGAGTCTCTTCCTTAGGTCCCTTAATAATCTTTTTCTCTGTGGAAGGCTTTAGGTTGATCTGCTTTTTTAAAGTCTCGCAGTTTTCTGTTTCATTCCTGAGAGGCACTTGCTGGCTATTCCCTACAATTAAACAGTAACAACAGTTTGCTTGGGAAGAGAAAGGGTTCCCAGTCATAACCACATACCTTTCTTTAAAAACAGACTTGTGTTGCTTTCCAAAACACTAGGAGACTAACTTCTATGTTGATGATACTGAAAATTTCAAAATCAAAAGCTCATGCTGTGTAAAAATTCTTGCAGCAGCTGCAAAAAGTAGCTTTGAGTTGGTTCATGCTCATGAGCACACCACTCCCAGTGCATGTATAGATTACCAAAGTCCTACTCATCTCGTCTGAATTTGAGCTATTTGGGGCTCAGCCATGAGTCTGTAAGGTAGAGTCTGAAGCTAGAGAACACTGGGCTAAAAAACAAAGAGAAAAAACCCCTGCAAGCTGAGTGGGGAGAAAGGACAGCCTTGGTGCTTTACATCTCGTACGTGCCCTCTGCATTCACTATGAAGACAAAGAAAAGTCATCCTTTCTTTAGGAGGGGTTCTATATTCAAAGTTCTGTTACTTGAGAGGCTTGTGAGGAAGAAGAATTAGTTTGATCTAAGAGTCCAAAAGACAAAAGCTTTGAGAGGAAGCCTGCCTCAACAATTAGCTGAGTTGCTCAGTTGAGTCACATTCCTCTGCCTGGGCCCTGCCAGGACAGGACAGAATCAACTTCACCTCTGATGGGTTCCAGGTATCTCAGAGATCTGCGATACATATCCAGTGATCTGCTACGGAGGCTCTCAGCTGCTCTGCGTGAGAAATGTCATCACTTACTGAACTGAAGTGGCCTTCTCAACGGGGAGAGGCACATCCAAACATTTTTACAGTTTCCTACCAACCAACTCTATCAACAACATCCCAGCTCTGAGTCAGACACTCTCCCCTCTGGGGCAGGCAGCCACGAGGACTGCAAAAGGAGCACATGTGAATGAAACACCAGGCAAGGGAGACTGCCAGAGTTCTAAAGAATGCTTTGTTGCTCTCCAGCACACAAACATGTGAGTACCCGAGGTCTTGAACTCCCTGTTTGCACAAAACCAGGTCTGTAACTATAACCAAGATACAAACACTGCAATGTGGTACTTTTTAGACTTAACGTATCCACGAAACATCTTGAAACACAGAAATACTCACATACCTGATAGTGCAGAAAACCACAACTGCTAATAGACAACAAGGAAGATTACTTATAGTGCTTTACTACTGAATACACTGCATGATCTCCTAATTCAAAGCAAAGAATAAACACCACCACATTTCAGGAGCACACGAAGACTCTCAAAACACCCTGTAAGAATGAGTGAAACTATCCTGCCTTCACCTGAGTGTGCACACTTGTACCCGCTACAGCTCACAGATAACAACACAACAGGAAGCAAGGAGCCCGTGGTAACAACTACACAAGACAGCAGGGCCTGAAATCCCTCTCTGATGGCTCACTCATTAAATAAACTCTGCCACAGCTACAGCAAGTGACAGTTTTCACCATTCAACTACTTTGCCAAGTGCCTCAGTAAGGCCAAGCATCCAGAGGATACATTTTCCTATCCTGCTCTTGACTCCTCCCAGGTGTTCTTTTGCTGTTCTTAAAATTTTGAATTGTGAAGCTAAGAGGTAACAGTTCCCAGGCAGCTTAGTCCCACAATTTCAAAAAAAGAAAAACAAGATAAAAAATATAGCTATACAATTACTAAGAGAAACACTGATCTGCCGATTCCTACAAAATATGAGTTCACACTATTCTGATGTCAGGTTTTTGTCATTTTGTGTGGTTTTATCAAAGGAGTTCTGAATATCTGCTTCTGAATGTGCTTGCTTGGTGATTCAAGCATCATGTTTTCAGAGGATGTGAAAATAGCAAACTGGGATTCTTCTGAATATCTGACAAGGGCAATTTTTGTCTTATAAGCAGATCTATGACATCAATTATTTTAACAGTTAAAATGCCATGGCATAAGCTTGAAATCTGTAAACCAAGGAACAACTTTAAATGCAAGCTGCTTCCTTAGGAATGTAAACAGACAAATCACAGTGAACACATAAGAAACACCACATCCCCTTGTCCCACACAAAAGACAAAATCCTGATCACAGTGAACTCATCAGAAGATTTCACTTAGTAATTTAGACTGATAGAATTTGAAAAAAAATTACCACTAATTTTCCTAGAAATTTCTTGCAGTTCCGGCTGTTGTTGAGGTGAATTTCTGGACAAGTGACTTTCAGGTAGCTTCTTGGACATCTTCACAGAACAGAACTCCTGTTCTTTGAGCTCAGCTAGATTTTCTGAAGTTTTAAGGTTAGTTTCCTTAGGAAACATACATGTTTGAAGATCTTCCTTCAGATCACACTCTGAAGAAGTATTTTTAATGAGAACTGTATTTTTCAGTGTACTTTCTTCTTTACCCAGAAAGTCTTCTGGAAGAGTTAAATTCTTGTTAACGTTTATGCCATTTGCATATTTCAGAGTTACCCAGTTCTCACTGACAACATCAGTGCAAATGTCCTCTTTTGGTGCTGAGATTTGGTTCTCTGCAATCTGATTCTGTTTCTCATCAGCAGCTGCAATGGCACTGCCAGCTGCTGTGTTTGGTTTCTGCTTACTGTAGTAAACGGAACACTTGTGTTTCTTCTGGGAGTGGCTGTAGGTCGCGGGACTTCTCTTTGCCGCACTCTGACTCCGGCTGGAAGAAGTGCCTACAGACAGGAAGCCCTTCCCTTTACCTTTATCTGAGGAACTATAGGAATCCATAAATGTCTTGCAGCTTCCCCTGGAGAAAGAAAAAAAAAGCAATTTGGGATTTGTTTATCTTTACAAAGCCATCATGAATTGCTTTATGAGATACTGTTGTAAGAGAAGAAAGGGGGGCATATTCACAAGCCACAAAGTTGCTTTAGGCCTTCAATTTACCATACCAGCTAAGCACATTCTGATTTCAGTGGGAGTTGAGCAAGACTCTAAGTATTTGCTCAGACTTCCAACACACTTACATGCATCAGTAAGTGCCTAACTGACCACTCAAGAGGGTCAGATAGGAGAACCATCAATGTATTTTCCATTTGTTCCATGGCTGCCAAACGTGGTGTATCCTTTACTTTCATCACACGATCTTTACCTTATGTACTACTGGCAACACACAAGATTAATAAACCTGAGTGCCTCCATTCCTCCTGGGTTGAGATAGAAGTTCTCTAAAAGAGGCTGCTTGGAACACTGTCTCCTTTAAACCAGCCCACAGCAATATCAGAACACAGAGAGAAAGCACCACTCCACAGTAAACAGGGTACAAAAGAAGAAAAAAAAAAGCATTTTTACTTGTAGGAATCAGAGCTGATTACGTCAACAGAGTTGCTGTTCTGCTGTGGTGAAGCACTAGGATTCGGCCTCTGTCTTGATTTCATGAACTCTGCTAGAATATACTGGGCTTGCTGGAAGGCTATCAGAATCACTCCAAGCAGGGACAAACTGCCAAAGAAAACAATAGATACTGGTGTCTACATCTTTCAGGAATATTCAGTGAAAGAGTTAAAAAGCTTCTAACAAGATACACTTTTCAAATACTTTGTTAGCAAACTCTAAATAAAAAGACAGACAAGAAAACTCAAACTACAGCTTTAAAACTTATAGTTGTAATAGTCTTTTCCTTTTTTTCCCTTATAACCCTTACTAGTTATTAGCTCTATAAAATAACTCAATCATGAACTTTACAAAGAAAAAAAATAGAACAAAGAAAAAGTTCATTCTAAAAAAGATAATCCTTGATTTCAAGATAATTTAGAAGTAAGTCTCACTACAACACAATTACAACATTTCATAATATGACACCAATCAGCCTCCTACTCATTCATGATAGTCCATTGTCATTATTTTGGTATTTATTTAACACTGTCTCTTTCTTTTCCTGGAGAAAATGCTGGCATAAAATGAGCAAATGCCACCATACTTCTGAACTAAAAATGTAGATGCAAAATATCCTCTCTCTCCGTGGTGTATGAATTGCACCAAACACATATGGATCAAAACAAAAATCTTTCTAATTCCTCAAGCCACCTTCTCAATCACGCAGTGTAAATTTTGTTAGCTGGAAAACAGAATGAAAAATTCCTGGTTTTTCAGATCCCTAAAGTCTCTTTCTGTTTCATCTAGAACCAGGCAACGTGGTCACAGCTGTTGTTTCATTTGTGCTCTGACTGTTTCCAGTGTCCAAACAGTGCAAGCAGCACCACAGCGTGCATGGGGATCTCAGTTAGGGATGCACCAGCACCAATGTTATCACCAGGACATTCACATGCACTGCATCTTGTAGGAACTCAGGGGCTCTGTGAGGAAAGCCTTACCTTACAAAGAGGACAGTGAGCCTCCAGAAAGACTCTTCCCAGCTGGGTCCTGGCACCACGTCCGCACACAGCGGTAACAGATGGTGAGGGAGAGTCACGTTGAGTGTGAAGTGGAACTCCAAATCAGCAGCAGTCACCAGTGTGAGCTCACGAATTACCCACGAAGATGTAAAGTCAGGAGTGAATCTGTCAGGAAAAACAGAGATGGTGTTACTTTTTCATTGTTGGGCTGAATTTAATTTTCTGAAGTCACATTGATACCAAAAATACTACTACTACTACTACTGTTTAATAGCATGAAAACAAATTTAAGAATATTTACTAATAATTTCATCGTGTTCTTAAAATTACTTAACTATTGCTGGGTTATTATTATGAATTATTAATTTATTAACCTGACATTTTAATAATATAATTTAATTATATATTATTATAATATGATTTAATAATATTTTTTAAAGCACAGTTAAATTAAGTGTTCACTATCTGCTTAAGCTGTGCAGGTGGCATTAGCACCTAACAGAGGTTAAGCCTTTCAGGTTATCTTAAATCAGCAAAACATGTGGGCTCATTGTGACTCTTCACAATACTCTTACTACTGTGACTTGTTTTCCTTTTCTCAAGGAGATGCACGTGACCAACTCAGGTTAATCAGCAAAAGCCCAACTGTCCAGCACACAGCCAGCATTATTTCAGACAGGGCCGGGTACCAGCGTACAAAGCTGGAAAGACGCAGAAGGCAGAAGAAAGACCAGATTTGTCTCTTCTTCCACTTTCCTGACCACCTCATTATTCTACTTGATTGCTAGAAGGTATGACTTGCCTTTCAATCTGTAGAGGTGAAATTTGTTGTATAGGAAACCACAGTTACTTTAATACAGTAACATTAACTTTGCTTTTGCTTAAGTCACAGTACCTTTCACTCAAAAAACAGTTTAAAAAGAATCAGTTTTAGACTATATGTGATGTTGGGAAAACATGACTAGATTGTGGTCAGGCGACTTGGAACAAGTTTAGAGAATAATAAGCAAATAAAACATTGTGGCAACTCTTTTGCTTTAATTTATTACTTCATAATGCACTGATAAAAGCCTGTATGCTGCTTTTTAAAAATAATGGGTCATATAAAGTATTATATTATCCATTTGTTAGTGTTATCCTTAGGGAAATGCTTACTAAATTTCCACTCAAAATTCTGTGTGTGGTATGCTATTGAAGTGCCTGTTCCTGAAATTAATTATTTCAAATTTCCACTTCAGTTATTTTGTCAGCAAATTTGTCAGTGCTTACACAATGCTGATCTCTCGTGATGAGTTCTGAGCCAGGAAAAATTCCTGACAGTCTAACACTTCAAATCCATATCCTTGGCAACTGTAACCATTGATTTTCATCGATGAAATTGTTATAGGAAGAGGCCCAATATTCTCTACTTTGAAGTTCTTCGTAATGGACAGAATTTGCTTGCTGTCTTTCAGTTCTTAAAGGGAAAAAAAGAGCGCAATTATTTACAGTGCTTAAAAATTATTTTCTTACATTCATAAATAAATTGCTATTTTTACTTACAATTGAATAAAAAAAAAATAGTAAGTGACCAAGATTTAATACAGACTGTTTTGCAGTAATTTACTTCTAAAACTTTTAACCATTTTCAGTCAGTGTTTTGAAAAAACAGAACCTACACTTCTCAAGGCCAAGTTCTTCAGCGTTTGCCGTTCTGTTTACATAACATTAACGTTCTGTATCAGTACCAGTGCAGAGCAAAGCAGCCAGCTGCACAACCAGAGACCTGTGTCTCCGTACTCACGTCGTCTGCAGTCCATCAGTGTAGCTTCTGGCACCTTGAACCGAAGGGATCCTCCTGCACCAGGGAGTCTTCCCCCTACTTTAAGCAATTCTTTGGCTCCAAAGCCTTCTACATTGACCACATCCAGAACGGTTAAGTTGTTTCTGCCATAAAATAAAAATCAAGCAATCAGCCACTAAAGCACAAACTGAGTTTGCAAAATCACGGCTTTGGTATCTAGACGCCAAACCAAGACAACGGTGTTTCAGTAACAGAATCAGTGGCCAAACCTGGACAGAATTCCCCTAAACAGAGACAGGATCACTCCAGAACCAGCCACTAGCGAATTTCACACAGTGAAGGAGCAAGTTTAGCGACCACTGCCACTAGGTAACAACTGTGCCACCTAGTGAAAATGGTTGCTTCTTCCATAAACTCTCTTTTCCTACAGAGATAACCAATGTTTGGCTGCACATAAGACTTACTGGATAAATAACTCCTATCATTATGGAGTCAAGTTGAAAATAGCAAAGCCACGCAATGTGTTTCTCTCTCAACTCAAAATTGCCTCAGTACAGTCCCATGCATTTTATAATCTCCTGACCACATATCCAGAAAATTAATGACTGAGATATAAGGCACAAACACACTTCAAGCATTTTTTATTAAATGAGAGGTATTCTGACTTTCAAATTTTGAACATTTGTCTACATGCCAGGACTTTAAAAATTCATTTTTACACTGAGTTGCCTGATTCTCACTTACAACTAAAACTTGGCTTACCTGATTAAAATAAGGGAAGCTACTCTTTTGTAGTCGAGAGGTGTAAAAATTACACCAACTTTTCGGGTTTCCAGTGGCTGTAAACTCAACCAAAGCATCTCAGAACTGCATTTCTTGCTGAAGAGGTCCTCTTGATGTGCATTCTGTTAAACAAAAAATGCACTTCTCACTCACAGAAAACATGTGTGTTTAAAGATGTCAATAAAGAAAGCACTGTATCACTACTTAGCACCACATGGGATATTTTTGGCAAGGTGCAGAAACTGCTAACTAACTTGTTACACCAAAGTCTTTCCTTTTGACAACATAAAACATCAGATAAGATTGTTTATTTGAGCAAAAGCTCGCATTACTGCACTTATTATGAGGAATGTATTACTTCATTATTTAAAACAGCTTTTATTTGCTCAGATGGAAAAGAAATTATATCGTGTCTTTCATATTCAAGGAATCCTGAAACACTTCACAACACAAGAACTGACAGTGTACTGATTGCACAGGGAAATGTGGCAACCATTATGCCCTCAGCGTATGACTTACAACTTGATTGAAGTGAGAAAGGGACTGTTGGCAAATATGATGATCATTTGAGGCACTGGAAAGAAGCCAAAGTGAATTCTCTACTCTATTAATTGAAAACCAGAACTACCAGAAGGTCACTTAGTCTGGAAATAATGTAAATTTTTGTTTGGTTTTTTTTTAATATACCATTGTTTATTCTTTCTGCCTCTTAAAAAAATGAAAATAGCCCTAAAACTTGCTCTTCCAGAACTGCAGGGTCCCCTCTTAGAAAGGGGTGATCAGATACCTATAGCAGTCAGAAAACCCATACACATTCCAAAATGGGCTCTTGCTTGGCTGTTTCTCAGTTCATGGGTGTTGTATTAACAGTTTTTCTGGTCTTTTTCAGTTCAAAATGTTTTTATTCTTACTCTATTTTATGAAAAGTAACACACAAAAACTATGGGAACCTGCATTTAATAGTCACTATTTATTAAAAGCAAGCCATGCATGCATGGCATTTGCAAACTTCCCCATGTCACTCCCTACAAAGACACGCATGCACTCAAACATGAGCCTAACAATTCACTGCACATAAACTGACTAGGGAAATGATGACAAATGCAAAAATTTAAATATGAACAACTACTGATTTGGTTAACAAGCCAAAATCTGTCTCATATGTGCTGAGTACCTATCTAACCATGCATGTTCCCAATAGCTCTTCAAATCTAATGAAAAACATGCATTGCACACGCTGATGTGAAGATCTACAGCTATTTTTCCATTTGGTAAAGAGTATGGTGTGTGGGACGGTGGAAACTCACTCCTACTCCTATGCTACCTTCCCTTTTTCAGAGTGTGCCTACAGGCTAGGATTTATGAACTGCTGTCTCCTCTCTTTTACAACTACTCTTACAACTGCTGCCAGAAAGGAAAGGTCAGCTTTGATTAGCGTAGCAAACATACTCTTTTCTTTTTACAAGGTACAAATATTTCGTTAAGATCTTAAAGCATATGTGCAGAAACATGTATCTACACAGGACATTAAAGATGAAGCTGCAGCATGCCCAAACAGCAAGGAAAATATACTGATTCTGGGATTTTTGCACAAACCAGAAGTCTAAGAAGAAATTTTCCAAGTATTCTGGCCACCAGAATATGCCAACATCCCTGATACAGCATTTTCTCTGTTTCTGTCATCCATGACACAATACCTCTGGGTTTAAGCACCGCTCAGCACTGGTGTGACACAGTCAAGTGCTACCAACACTCATGCAAAAATTAGGCAATTGCAACCAGAGAGAATCATGACATTCCAAAGCTGAATCCAGGAGTTGCAGTGGCATGAAGCTGAGATGTAGAAACCCCGCCTCCCCCTCCCTTGAACTACACAGCACTATTTCCCTCTACTGAGATTACCAGCCAGCTCCTGACGTCACCAACTCAACAGCCCAATGCTTCATGGTCAGCCTGGAGCTAAGTGTGAAGTCCCAAACCACACACACACACTCTTGCAGGCAGGCATGCACCTCCTCCCTACAGCTCTATTCAAAACAGACTCATCAAATGCTGAAAATAATTAACTGCAAAGATACAAACCTGACAAAGAATCAAGAAAACACTGTGAAAGTGCTTTAAATTGCGCTTGAGAACAACCCAGAAGTAGCACAGCTAGAAAAAGCTTTCTCTAGTGTGTCAGACCGCTTCTACCAAAATTAGCCATCTTACCCTGTGAGAACATTCATCCATTAGCCTGAATTCGGTGGTTGTGAAATTAATAGCTTGCACATTTATGCCGAACCTAAATAAACCAAAACAAAAAGTTAAGCACTTGAAACCCAGCCTGTCAGAACTGCATTGACTTATTTTTTACATGCTGGCATCTATTCTTAAATAAAGACTACTTTTACAATTGCATTTTGGCAATGTGAAATATGGTGGAATTGTGGGTCTGCATTTCAACAGAATACACTGCAAATCAGTTTTATGTGGATTCCACACATTTGGAACACAGACAAACGGCTGGGCATTTTAGGTCTGTCAGTGTAGAATATTGTAAAAGATCTCAATCAAGAAATAGAGTTTCTAAGCCACACAAACACAAATTCCCTGAAGCTTTTTCTGCTCCCCTAACTATTTTTTCATAATCATTATTAAATCTCATATAATTTATTCAAATAGCCTTCTTCCTGCTCATGATTTGTTTGGGATAAATTCCTATTTTCTATCATATAATTTTTGAATCAAATTCACTTAAAGCAATTGATTTTTTTTGCCTAAGTGCAAACTATAAGCATTTGACATTAAGGTATTAAAAACTGACATAAGAAAATCAACAGGTAAAATGTAGATTATAGAGGACTAATGGACCTCCAGCCACTGAATTGAAAACTCACTTGTCACAACTGTCTATGGCATTAGCTTAAAAAGAACCAGTTAATGGATGTGATTTCTGGTAAACTTAGAAGATCTGCAGAAATGAAGGTGTGCAAATACAGAGAAAATGTAATTGCAAACCACTAGAAAGAGTCTATGGAAATCATATTTAGTATGCAAACAGATGCAGTTATTAATGTGCATATATATACACACAGACATATATATGCACATGCATGTACCTATGTAAAGAAATGAGGTTAAGGAAGCAATTACACAGGGGTTGGGACCCCAAGTAAGCAAGTTACACCTAAGCACAGGAGTAATCCCATTGTCTCTAACAGTCCTAACAACTGCAACATTTTTTCAAAGTTAAGTGTGACAGTCAGAACTTGTTCTGGTGAACTTCAGCTCACGTCACCAGGTCCCTTCACTGTTCATCTAACTCTTCTCTAGACTTCTCATTAGATCATCTCAATTCTAAAACAGAAAGTCCAAAACAATGCAGAAACATTTACTTAGCTGACCCTAAACTTTATGTTGAGGTTCCTCCCTCTGGACCTGCATTTTTCTTCCTGGTTCCTGTTTCCTCTTCAACCAGAGTTATTACCTAAGAAAAGGCTAAGAAGAAAACTTTTCCTGGTGGGACGGTTCAGATACCTTCTTTTCACTCATCTGTCTATAGACTCTCTAGATACCAACTAGCACCACGAGGAGATGCACAACCCCGACTCTGTAAGTTGCTCACCTCACCTGGGCAGCTTGCACTAAGCCCCAGATCCTGGAAGATGACCAACTATAACTTACATCTGTCAGACAGAAACGTGCTTAAAACATGTTCAATTTGTGTTTTATCAGTGATGAGGTACATTACAAAGGCATGCACCGTACAGGGAACTGCTCTGAACACGGCTGTATCTTCCAAAATGGATCAGAACATAATCCCCACCTAAGTTACACTTCCGAAAACTAAAACGAAAAAACAATATGTAACAATCATAAGGCATAGCAAATAAGATCTTTTTAAAGGGAAAACAGTATCCTGAGATAGTTATTACCATTTGTTCAGCAGACTCAGTGAAGCTTGGGGATCAGGGTAGTAAGAAAGAGGCAGAAGCTGCAACGTAACTGGGAAGGATGAAGGGTTTCTTAGTACGAAATATTTTACCTAAATAGTTTGGAGGGGAAAAGAAAGAGTTATAAACTACATATTTGAGAACTGGTTGGTAAAATAATTCAGCACTGGCAATATTTCTCTGCATTTTCAAGGGACTTCAATCTGGCTCCTGTCTTAATGCAGTATAATCATACATGCACAAGACTGCATGGAACAGCAGGACATGTCACCACAATGTCATAATTCGGAAAATCAGCTAAGAGTGCATTTCAAACCACGTGTACAGAAATACAGACCGCCCCCGCTCCCCAAATAACCCTTTCATTTGGATTTTGATTTATGCAGGCAGACGTGAACAAAGCTCTTGCACAGAAGAAAGTGAAGTTAGTGAGGTGCCACCCTTTCTTAGAGAAGTCTGAATGTAAGCAGGTTATAAAAATTACTGTAATGACTAACAATTAATCTGGACAAATGGAATATTAAGGTAATTCGCAATATGTGCATATGAAAACTATTTCCATATGACTGGTTCTGGCCTAGGCTAGGTTAGTAGAGACCTAAATCTGACAAAGAAGAAAGGAATATTTGTCAGCGTGGCTGGAAGATACATTGCTCTGTAAGTGTTGTATCTCTCATAAATGTTTTACACACTTCTGTTACACAAGGCAGTGGCATGAGGAAGGCCATCCTGTAACCACATGCACCACTAATGACAACACACCGTATCCCTAGACCCACATTCAATTATTTTACCACAAGCATGTAAATTATACAATGAATGCAAGGAAAGTTTTAACAACTACAAAAAATTGTTCGTTAAGACCTACACTGCTTTACTCCTCTCCTTGTACTATAATATCACAACTAGGAAGCCAGAAAACTTATCAAAGAGCCAAAGGGATCCAAATTCAGAGTTTTAAATTAGATCAAAACACTAATTCACAAGCAGTATGAAAATGCTAAGCAGCACCAAATATTAACCACAGTCCTTGTTATTTAACCAAGCTAAACATACATCAACTCAGAAAAAAGCATAGGAACAACCATCCTCACCATACTACTTTTAACAGCTGTGGCACTGAAGTTGAGTGTAAGGCCAGGCTCTGTAGTCAACCGTGGCAAGAAAAAGGCAAAGGATTCCTCTTCAGAGTTCTTCTGCTGAATAAAGCGAGCCGGTCCTAAAATACTTCTCCTGCTTTAGTGGCAAAAGCAGAAAACTGAGTGAGTCCTTTTTCCTTTTTTTTTTCTTTCAAACAAAGAATAACAACAACAAGAAGATGATTTGCCAGGACCTATAATGGCATCAACTAATCTTTCCTTGAAAACGGTCTCTACAAAATGAAGTCCATAAAGCTGTACCCTAGTAGCAGAGAGTCAGCATAACTTCTGTGTATGTAGGCCAGGGACTAAAAACCTTGGAAGCCACTCAAAGACCCTAATCCTGAGAAGACTGCTACGTAACCTGTTGATGAAGGATTCATGCAACTCCATAAATGCTCTGGTAAAACATGCTTAGACTGCTTTCATGCCAGGTAGGCCTGGTGAGATGCCTATAGTCAGATTATTTACATTCTAGGCTGAAAAGCTTACTTATGGCTGGCAGTGCCTTGAAACGAACACTGGGAGTGTCTGGGGTGCTCTGAAACTTCACATGCTTCCAGAGAACTAACTTAACTGTAGAAAATGGTCCAAAATGTTTTGTTCTAATTAAGAATACTTCAGAACAGAAATATTCTTTCTTACAACACCCTACTGGCTTGAATTAAGAACCTCAACAGATTCTGTACAGACCTGCATGCTTCCCCACGTCTTATTTTTTGCCATCTTTCATAAAGGTCACTTGCAAGCTCGGAATCCACGTCCCAGGCAGAACGGTCCAGAGAGAGACTCTTCTGCCAAAGCAGATTTGCTAAAAGGATAATAGATTTTTCAGATTTTATAGAGATAATATTTGCTCCTTCCATCAATCTATTTCTGAGCATGAGTAATCAGTATCTGCAAAGGGTCCAGACCCAAACCAAAAAAGGCATCCCGCTTTTCCCCTTCAAAGTGAGACTATGCGAGGGTATCCCTATTATTTTCCGTATCAGATTTGCTTAAAGAAATACATCTGCAAAACCAAAGTAACTGTACATGCAAACGAGAGCATGGGTATTGCACAGGCTTTGTATGCTCTAGTAAGCCCTTTTTTACTGCTGCTATTTCTCACAGATGCCATTGAAGAGTAACCATGTTATCAGTAGCCTACACAGTACTCTCCACTGATGGCAGTAAAGTATCGAGATAATACACTACATAGTGGTACAAAAATAGAGTAGCACGGCACAGAAGGGAGCAGAACAATTCCCACAGTTTGGCAAAAACAGTCTTTTTATTTTAGCTTCTTTTCTAGATGCTGATAATTTTCTCACGTTCTTAAGATAAATTGCAAGGCTGTACATCAGTCTAAAGATTAATGCCTTTTAGAAAGTTAGACTCATTGGTTCAAGCATTTTCACATAGCAGAAAGTAATTAGGAAAGCAAACGTCTTTTGAGAGAAAACAAAAATTACTTATTTTGAAAGTGCATGTACTTTATTTTACAATCCTTAATGTTTAAAGTAATGAATTGAGATTGGTGATTATTGGAATAATCCAACTACAATTTCTTTAGGTCGCTATTTTCAGGCTCATGCACATTTCTGCTTAACCAATACCAGTATCCTAAAGCAGAAGGCAGAATACCTGTATATAAAGACCTCATTATGTGTATTATTAGAACGAAAATAAAGTAAGCAACAAGGATTCGGTTGTATCAGCCATATTCCTTTATACAGATTTTTTTAAAAATACAAAAAAGCAAACATTTGCTTCTAAGATATGTACCTAAGCATGCATGTGTACCAGTAATTGTTCAAGTCCCATGTTTCTGTATGCCACCTCAATTCTCCTTTTCACATTTGACTGACTACTATTGCCTTCCTCATATCCTCATACAAAAACACATTTTAGGAAACGTCATCTTGAAAACAGTTCCAGGAGAGCACTGAAATGTTTAAAGCCTATGGTACCAGCTGCCTTCTGAAACTCCCTACTGCACAGAGATTAAAAACCACTGTTCTGAATCAGCTTTCAACAGATTCAACATCCTTTAAGCAGTATTATGCCATGTAATACCTATCGCTGTATTTTGGTAAGTGCCAGCCAGGTATTTAAAACAGCTCCCAGCATTACATTATCTGGAGATAGATTCCTCAGTTCCAGAAAAAATGAGACCCCTTCGTTTTGTTTCCTATGAACAAAGTGTTAAGGATGCTGCTTTATAAGCCTGATAAATCATCTTTTGCAGAAATCTATGGAATTATTGCTGTGAGAAAGAGATAAAGAGAAGGCCTTCAAATTTAACTCTGGATCCAGGCAGATATTGGTCAACATTTTTTAAATTTTGTTTTTCATCAAAGAATTCCCAGGATCTGGGCCCAGGTTATTTTCTAATAACTTTGAGTTAGTGGACAGTTTTACCATTCTACCTCAACATCTCTCGAGGAAATGTGTATGAAGAAAGAAAAGGGCAATACATCACCAATGAGAACTCACAGGAGAGTCTTAAATACTAAAATTTAAAAAAAATAAAGTTTCAAAAAGAACAATAGCTTAGCGTGTGCTATGGAATTAGATGTCCGAAATACTGCACCGTGTACTCAGTACCCTCAGCCAATTATATACTCCCAGAAAAGTGGATGTTTTAAAAAAAAACGTAAAACTAAGTACTTGTATGAACAATCTCAATATTCTCATTACAAGTCCTGCTATATAAAATGAATTTTCTAAAATAAAACGACTGTCAGATGCCAAAAAATGCCTAAGGTGAGCCTACCTGAATCAGACTTTCCCAAGTAGCACTGAATATCACAGTGGGCAATTGCTTCAAAATTAAGATCTCCCTGCTGGAAAAACAACACAAAAATATGACAAAACAAGAGAACAAATTTCAGTTTCTCAGTGCATAATTTCGTAGAGTCAAATAAGAGAATTAAGGCCTAGAATTAAGATATTTAAGTGCTGAGAGAACTATAATTCCATCACTCTTCAACTCTGGGGACAACATCTCAAGCTGCAGAATGGTTTAACAGAGTGGTCTGGTACTGAGCTTCTCTTTCAGGACTAAGGAACAGATTTCTGGCCAGAGAGAGACACTGCTGCAGTTGGGTTTGCAGTGCCTACCAATAATTCAACACACACAATTGAACACAGTACCTTGGACACAGTCGAATATATCTGCAGAGGTATTTCAAACATCACTCCCACATTTGTGGACAAACAAATACTAGAGAGCACATTCGTTACAGTGTCTTTCACACTGAGCTTCAAAGAAAATACATTCCAGCAGCCTGGAGGTAGAGTCAGAGGTTCAGCGAAGTTCAGAATCTGAAAAGAATCAAACGACAGCTGAATTAAAAGTTTCTGGTGCAGGTGGTACCTTGAAGAATGTAAACTTTCTTGTCTGTCGTGTTTTTGCTGTTACTACATGGTCATATGTGCCTACAGCTGACCCATGCAGTGCACATATGCAAATCTCAATATCAGAACATTAAAAGAGCCATTCAGATGCCTACACCATGTGCTTATTCATAAACCAGATCTGCCTGATTTGAATCAAGCAGTTGTGCGAGTAAATTACCGGCTTCAAAGCTCATCTATGCACTAAAGACTTCCACTATGAAGAAATGCTGAATCCTAGAAAGCACAAACACACATGCAACAATTCTGAGAACAGAGCAATAGTCTATAATTTGATGCATCTGTAGCTGCAACTCAAATGAAAGAACAGTCGCTAATAAAACAATACAAAACTAAGCTGGACAGTGAATAATGCCTCTTGAGACAGTACCCTAATAGTTACAGATGTACATATACCTTTGTTTTCAACTGATTCCAACCAGCCCTAAGAACACTGAGTTCTTCAAAGAACCTATTTTGTATGTCAAAGGCCCATATCTTTAAATGAAAGACAAAACATTGTACAAGGAAGAAATAAAGCTTACCTTTACTATGTTCTTTGTTTCTCTGGCTATGAAGACTTCATTCAATTCAATGCTGAAGTAAAAATTATTTGTAAACCATATGGACCAATATCCTGAAGTATTATGATGTGGTTGTATATGAAACAATGCTGCAGAAGGATCTACATCAAAATACCTATAAGTAAATACAGAAAAAAATAAAAATACACCTGCTATTGTCCTTGAGTACCCAACAAGTGGTCCATACAAGAGAAGATACCATAGCATTCTTGCATAATGAGGCTCTTCTAAGTTTTTATGGAGAAGAACAAAACTATTTATTTGGGAATAATTACATATGAGAGTAAAAATTCACAAGAACCATGTAAAAGAGGCAGGCAAAATACCTACCCTCTTGTTATGCTATAGTACAACATTGCCTACTGCTTTGTGATACAGTAGGCTGGATGAAATTGGCAAAAGACGACTGAGGAAAGAAAAGACTTCACGCTTTTTCTAAAACTATCCAGCTTCTGCATTGCATTAACAAGGATGCTGGAAATTTTACCATAGACTAAGCAACGTGTATATGATATGAGCTGCTAAGGCGTATCTTTTTACTGGCTCCTGAAATTCTTCTTGGGATAAAATACAAAACTATTGCTTGAAATGTGACGTTTTGGCAAATGACGCAGCAACAATAGGAAGAAGCCTCTTCACTGACCTTGGAATCATAGAGTCACAAAGGAAGCTAACTTCATCTCTTAAAAGTAAGGTACAGTATTTTCATTATAAGATCAGTGAACGTTAACAGACAAACAAAAACCCACTGTCGACCTACCCTTCCATCACAGGACAGAAAAGACAGGCTTTGAGTGTTGTAGTGCCTTTCAAAAGATTGTTCTCGTTGTCAGAATAAAGACTTTCACTGTCACAGGATGCAGCTGGGAAAGAGCAGACACACGGAATACGTCAGCCAGAAGCATATCCAAAATGATTTCATGGGAAGATTTGCAAGAATACTAAAAAAAGGGGAACCTTTGCTGGTGTAATCCTCACACAGGTGAGTAAAGCACCTAATTGTTTGAGTCCTGATTTTCAGAGGTTTCAAACCTTGCCTTAAGAAGTATTCATGAATGCTAAACACCTTCAAAAAATACACACACAATAAGGCTGTGAAGAGCAACCTGAGCAATTTTAACCACGTGTCTTTGGCACAGCATTCTTACTCATCAGAGCACACTGCCTCCCTTTAAAAAAGGAAAAACTGCTCTGAAAAAAAAAAATCTCTTAACATAATAGTCCCTTCTTTCTTCTTATTCGCCCATGTTTTCCCTAGGAAAAATATGTCTCAATGTCATTATGAAAGCAGCCTGTTTCATAAATGTTTGAAGTCTGCACACTGCAGTCTAGTGGTCAGAATAGGAAACAGGCTGGAGTCAGGAATGCTTAAAGGACAATCTCTGCTCTTCCACAAACACGTCTGGTCTCAGGCAAACCTCTTCAATGGTCCTGCCAAGAAATGTCATAGAAAATGACCACCCAAGCACAATAGCCTTTTAGAAAACATATTCGAAACAGAAAAAACCCATAAACTATAAAAGGATGTTGAAAAAGCACATTCAATCATTATGCTTATTGTAAAATCAGCAAACATTTTCGCAAATGTTTTTTCCCCCTTTTTCAAGCATGTATAGCTTAGAGCCTTCGACCAGCATAAGAGGAACCACATACGCACAAAAACGGTGGAAACAATTAGCAAAAAGAATTCATCCTCTTTCTCAATAAAGTCCAGACAAGTTGATTTTGAGATCTTTCAGGGTCTCTGCTGAAAAAAACCTACCCTTTTTCATTTTATCTCTAAATACATGTAACCTGTACCTTTACAAGAAATAGAAGCAACTTTTGTGAAGTTAGTAGATGATGAGGATAGCAGTACTGGCTCAAATTCCACAGGTGACGTGTCTTTTTGTGACAACTGCCGTATTTCCTGCACGAAGACAAGACAAACGATTTTTGTAGCAGTACTACCATTATTAGTGCTGCAGCTCCTCTATTAGTCTATCTTCTTGTCAAATTTTGCAAGCCACCATCTGCCATTTTCTCAAATCTTCTAAATCAACACATGAATTTTTATTCAAGTTAACAGCTCTTATGTTTTAAAAAAAAATTCATCACTGAACTACAACATGTCATCTCAAGGATCTATTAGACATTTGGGCACACTTTAAAAATTAAGAAGTGTGACAATTGCCACCAGCAAAATCAATCTGCTATTAGAGAAAGCTAATTCCCCAATCAAATTCAACACCCTAAATTATGACTTCCTGAAGCCCACGATTACCTGTATATGCACAAGGCTGTTTCCAGAATGCATGATATACACATCTACTGATGAATGACCTGTCCAAAAGAATGAACACCAAGGTAAGTTCACCAAGGATGGAAACACCTTTGTTTTGTCAGACACTCATATGAGAAGCAATCCCAGTTTAAATTTTAACATCTTTGTGTGACAGATACCCTTGTAAAGAGGAAGAACTATTCACATCTTGAGCTGGCAAACATTTGAGAGAGGAGTAAAAATCCACTCAACAAGATTTTCGGCCATAAACATGCAGGCAAGCTTTAACAAGGTATCTTCATTATCCCCTAAATCCTAGATAGAGCACAACTCTCCCCTTTCCTAGGGGCAGGGAGACAGGAGTTAACAGCTGAAGGCAAGAAGAACGGTGATGGAGGTAACTTTCTACAGGCCAGTCTATCAGTGGCAGGAGAGAGTCCAGTAAAAACTGTTCTGTATCACACACAGCTGAACAAGATCCTGCCTCGCCTGCTTTATAATGCAAGCATTCCCAGGAGATAATGTGAAGCCAGAGTGAGGGCTTTGGGCTCAAATCAGCAATGGTCCTATCACCCGGCAGGTAGCAAACTATTGCCTAAAGCAACAGGAGACAGGGGTAACACAGCTTTCACCCGCTGGCAAGGCAGTACAGCTGTGTTAGGGAACCACCCTCGGTCACTGGCAAAGCTCTGTTCCTGTCCACAGGACGGCAGGAAGATGTACAGGACCAAAAGAAGAGCAGCAGGACAGAATAAGTTGCGTTTTTGCCCTTGCTCATGCTTGAATTAAATCAGTGTACGCAGGCTGACACGAAAGAACATTCTCCCACCTGACCAGCCATGATTTCTAATAATGTATGTGCTTTGCTCAGCTGCTTGAAAGCAAGACTGCAAGTGTCAGCTTCCAAAAGAGGGTTCAAGGTGTTGCTTATGAGCTCCACATACCCCACAGCTGTTCAAAGCACATACTCCTCTTCAGCCTTTCCAGCTGGTTAGCTCCCCAGTGCAGGACCTGCCCACCTGCTGTCCCACTCTAGGTGCTAACACCCCACCAACAGCTGATCCAAAAGGCTTACAGGACCAACCTCTAGCACAGAGAGGACTTATAATTGCACTATATGTAACAGAAAACAGCCCTAGAAGTGTACTTCTGGTACTTTAACCACTGAAAGTGTTAACAGTGAGCACCCCCAACAGAACAGATGGGAACAATTTTCTACCAGCATCAGAATAAATGTACATCCACAACTCAACATAACAAAGCCCTGGCATCTCACTGGCAGGGAAACTAGGTTTACAGTGGGTATTTCAGTTTCAGCTCTGTGAAATGCCACATCACAGAACAGGCACAAGGGAAACAGTACATATTGTGGATATTTTTTGGTGTATATTGTATCTATTGTTTTGTGGCTAGATTTTGAAATGCATTTCTCAAAAGACAAAAAGATCATGCTCTTTTTCAACAAGGATGTTAAAAAATATTATTTTAATCTGGATTCTTAAGCAGTTTCTTCTTCTCCAATCAGAAAGGAAAACTGGCAGAAATGTCTAAAAAAAGCTATACTAACAGACTGCAAGGCTCTATAAATAATTTAAAATCCCCTGGATTTAGAGGATTTGCAGCATAAAGAAACTGGAAGGAGCTGATTGTTTTGCCTGTGGAATTCTAGCTTAAAAGAACAAACGATGTGCACATCTGTATTACCTCATTACCCTACTTTCCATAACGGCCACTATCCCCAGCACTGTATAAACCCTTCTGCCTTCACAATCCCATTATGATCAATTTAATTAATGGGAAACCGGAAACGCAGTTGCAGAATTCAAAGAACCATGTCATCTTTCCCTACAATTTAAGCAGATGCATAAGCATGGGGGACTAAAGAACGAAATAGATCTAGTTTACAACTTTACAGTTGTTACCTTTATGAAGGGAACTCTGCCCTACGCAAACTCCCTGCAAGCTGTGCTTAACTGAACTTACTTGGTTTCCCCTACTTGTGAAGTTAAGCTGTTACTGAATTCAATTCAATTTAGGACACCAAATTACAAATTATGTATAAAACCGAGCTGTATTACACTTAACAGGCAGATGTATGACTTACCTGAGGTCTTTGTTCTTTCCATTGCTACATAAACTACAAAAAGATTCTCCAGTAAGTATTGTCTGTGCTCCACAAAATCTTGCTGGGCATTTTCCACTCTTACTGTTAAGCTCATTTCTAGCAGCATTGGGTCATCGGACATGAAACAGCAACTCTGGAGCGAGACAAAGGGATATGGTGTGCGTGTGATGCGGGACAGAACAGAAGAAAACCATTACACTAAGGTACTTTGAGAAATTAATCAAAGGTATTATCTAACAGACAAGGTTTCCAGCACCAAAGTGCCGGCAAAACAGAAGTAATTAGGACCTTTGCTAAAATCTCAGCAGAAACCAAACACAGTGCAGGCACAGAGAGCACAGCAAAAACAAAGACAAAAACAACTAAAAAAGACACTGAACCTTGAGAGAACGCAAATTTATAAACTGTCTTAGTCAGTCTCACCTCAGGGACTGCAAAACAGTTTCCTTTGTTAAATCCTCTGCCTTCAATAAAATGTGCCATAAACAGACTGATGCATGTGTCTTAATGGTAGGAAGACAGTTCATGTTCACTGGTCTGTTTATAGTTAATTTTTCCAAATCCTGTGTTTTTGTCTCCATTTCTCACTGAAGTAATTTTAAAAAAACAAACATACATGTACAACTCTTAATAGAAAACACTGTTGTCTGGCTAGAATACTTCAGAAAAATACAAATAGGATCTTATTTCCATCTGTAAGAAGTGGCTGCTGTTAACACAGCTCAGTCATAGCAGCTACAAAGACACGGACACCATTTCGCAAAAAAAAATTAAAGCCAACAAAGCAAAACAGAACTAGACAATCAACAGTGATCAACATAAACTGGTCCTGCACCAAACCACAAAGGTCGCTAAACTCAGGCTCCGGTGCCCTACCAGGAGGACTGATTTGCTCAGGATGGAGGAGGAGGAGGAGGAGAAAACCGGCACGTGAAGTGCTCTCAGAAGTGCAGCAAAACACTTCCAGCTCATCTCAAGTGCTGCAAGGAAGTACAGCAGGAGTGGGGAAGCGCCTGAGGATGGGATGCCAGCTCACAGCATCAAAGAGACCCTCAGCACTTGAAATGGCTGCCAGGAGCAGGAGAGGAGGCTGCCATGGAGACCGGAGCACAAGGCACGGTGCGCCCTTGGGAAGCTCAGATCAAAGGGCAGACAGCTGCACTCCACGCAGCCTCCGAAGCTCAGGTGCACCCCAATGCACTGTGCACTGCAAGAACCACACCTGGAAGCGAAGCAGCACAGGAATGCTGCCCTGTGCAACACACGGGAATACAGCCATGGAGCCTAGGCCTCATCACTCCTGGGGAAAGGGGTGCTGCCGGCCACAGCACGGGTCTGTGTCTGACCCAACACCGCACCCACGGAGTGACCAGTGAGCAGCACCCACCCACCCACCGTGTAAGGATGCTTGAGGAGAGACGGGAAGAAGATTCGGCTGGCACTGCCCAGGACAAGGAGATAACCTACTGTCCAGAAGGCTCAGTGCTTTTGGAGGGGGAATCTCTGCTAACACACTCGTCCCTCCTCAGCTCTGCCCAGCACCACGGCCACCCTCACACCCCCCGTGAACACAGCTCAGGCTTCAGCCTCTCAGCTCACTGATCACTTCTCACTGCGAACCAGACACTTGTGAAAAGTTTCTGGAGAAAAGAAATTCCAGAAATCTAATCTAAGCAGTACAACACCTACCCATCAGAATGCTTAGCCTGTTGGACTGGTTTTGGTTCAGTTTTTTGGGAGGTTTATGGGATGGTGGGTATCTTTTTTCATCTCCTTCTCTCCTAAAGATTTTAGTGTGATATGTGTGACATTTAATTTACATCAGGAGGATACAGTTTTATTAGAGCACAATTCCCCTTTAAACTGAGACACTGAAAACTGCACTGTTGCTAAAACTTCAAGAGCTCTGGAAAGTGTCCCTCTAAGCTTGGCTTAAAATAAGAAGACTTACACAGATATAAAATAATAATAAAACGTACCTTAACTAGCTGATATGTGTCATTAGGTAAACTGCATTCAAGGTGAACCCGTAATAGACTGGCATTCATAGTTTCTGTCTGTAAGACAGAAAAGTGAAGAAAACATCAAACACATTGCTTCAAATGTTATATAAATCCAATTCACATACCCTAATTTATAAAGATAATAGGACTGCTTCCTCATATACATAACACAGCAATGCAAGGAATTTTTTTAACCAATACAATTACTCTGTACAGTAGTCCAGCAATCAATCTCTGAATCTCAGAACTCCATCAATATCTACCTACTTATCAAACTATTATTACACACGGTTATTAAATATTTACACAGCATCAGCATGAGAACCCTTACAAATTTTCTTATGCCAAAAAACTGTATTCAACAGAACCCTTGTGTGCAATTCAAAAGCTTATTTCCTTGTTTTCTCGGTATTTTCTTTGCTGATTGGATACTGAAATACAGTATCTAGGCCAGGAACATAATGCTTCTTGGACATGGTCTGATACATAGGCTTCATGCCAAAAGGGACAGACAGAAAATACTTGTTTTGCCTTTTTATTGACGAGAATGGGAAAAGAAAAGAAAAGAAAAGATGACATTGACTGTGCCAGCTTGTAAAGCACTCATAAATCTAATGGGGCAACAGCGCTGACAAAGCCAAGTATAGTTCATGAAAGCTATCTGGAAATCTGCACTGCCAAATTACTTGCACAAACTGCACAGCCAGTATATCTTGATTCTAAATTAAATTTAAAAAAAAAAAAAAAAAAAAAAAGGCCAGAATCAGAATGGCAGACCTGTCACTCTATCAGTTCCTTACTTACAGCCAAATTTCATGCTAATTTTGAGGCTGAGGTGGATCCCCCGCTCTCTGTTTCTCTTGCAATACTGAAATATCTGAGTAGGGTATCAGCAGGTTCAAGTTTTTGAAGGTGTTGATGAAACTGACTTTAAACAATTTCAGTAATTTGATGCTGAAAAGCAAAACTGAAGAAACTTTTGAAGGTATCTAGCACCCTATTTCATAGCTCTCTAAGACAGGAAAAAGGGGACAGGCAGGGGCACATGAGTAGAGAGATTTAGCACACGCGTGGCATTGCACGGAGTCCAGTTTTATAAAAGCACTGCCAAAAGGAAGCCAGTATCTGCATTCCCAGTTCAACAGGATTTCATACCAAAGTGACTGAGGCTTCACACAAGAGGGCGATGTAGCCCCTGCAAAGGTGGTTAGTGGCAACCCAAACCCGGTCCCCAGCGCAGCCTTCTGGAGGACTCAAACCCCTGCAAAGTCCTTTCTTTTTTTACAGATGTTTTTTGTCCTTATCGAATTGAGAGAGCAGAAAAAAAACCCATTTGATTTCGAAACATGCACCGTTTCCTAACCTCTCACAGCCATAGCTGCTAGTGGAGTTTGAATGAGGCAGTAAGATTACAACTTTGGGGGTCATTTTCTGATCGGATAAAACTTGATGCTTAGACTTCCCTTCTCAGCACTTCCTAAAAGAACACTGCTGCTTTCATGGTCCTAAATAAGGATTTGTTAGCCCTTATTCAATGCCATTGTAGTTTAAAGTAATTTAAGACCCCATACCCCTAAGAAAAAATATCAGCTACATCACATTTTTTCCAGCCTTTGGTTTTCTTGACCTGGCATAGATCTAACATGGGAACTGCTGTCACCTTAAAATTGAAGCTTCGAATGTACAAGGGGGAAAAAATGCTACTGGGGTGTAGTTGATCTGTTTTCTAGGGGAAATTTTTGTCTCTTTGTGAAGCTATCTTCAGAAAAGGAAAGGGGTTTGCACTTCTCTAAAGGCAGACAATAATGCATAACTGTCATGCCAAATATCTTACAGCACTGGCAGGATGGCTCTGAGTTAACCCTGAAGAGAAGATCATGCATCTGAGAAGAAAACACTGTCAGAAGCAGAGTTTCCAATCAGACAAATCCAGGACCATCTCCCAGCAGTGCAAGCACTCCATTTATACTGTAAATATCACTGCTAATGAATCAGAGCAGAGAGCTGAGTTACGCAGCAAATGTTTGTACCAGAGGCAAACTGCAAAGGAGAGGCACAGCAGGGAAAACTCAGAAAGAACTCTGCAAAGCAGTACAACCACTGCCACCTAATTACCTGGTGCCTCAATTTTGTGTTAGGTATGCAGGCACACATACTTGAATGTACACACACACTCAGCACTCACAAATCCTAAATGAACTGAACAAAGACAACCGACAGAAGCTACACAAATTAAATTCTTGGCAGTCTTGGTAAGTTCTCAAGTTTAAATTTTTTAAAAATAGAGGCCTTTTTCAATAAAACCCTAAAAACCTGAACTGTCCATCTAGTTTGCAAGGAGCCCCACTCCTGGCAAAGGGCTAGGATTCTCACTGGGGGACAGTAGAGTTGGCAATTATTTAGAAAACAATTCAATCAACAATGAGGTCTCAATCACACACGGCTCTCTAAAAGATTTTCAGATATATTCTTGCATCATTACCAGGAGAGTTCAAATCACTCCTGGAGTTTGGCTACAGTATCATCAAAAAAGAACAACACTGAACAAGCCTCCTCTTCTTCCTGTAGGCTGATCTCTCAAAGTTTCTGTCCTGGATAGCCCCTGGCCCTAAAGTGGTATTTCCATTCTGAATGGTATTAATAAGGTGTCCCTTTAATAATGATTCAGCAGAGTTCCATCGGTTTTTTGCAGGCAGTTATCAGGATAGCACACCAAGAAAGCTCTACTGTCTTCCTACTCTCCACACCCAAGCACCACACTTGGACACGTTTGCTTCTCCGATCCTCTGCCCGTGAGTGCAAAACATGGCTTACAGTGTTACATTCCTGTCAGTACTTGCAGAATTTCCCAAGCTGTCAGTTCATAAACTTTGAACTCCTCTGGGAAGTCAGCAAAGCGCTATCCGTGTCTCCGACGAAAAGACCCCCTCCACCCTGCGTGCCACTCCTCCACTGACATTTCCTCCATCCTGAACACAGCGAGGCAGCGATGTAGCTGCCCTGTCAGTGCTGTCCAAATACTAAACAATGCCAAAAACCAGGCAACTATAGCGAAGACAACACCCAGAAGCTGGGTAAACAAAGATGACCTATATGGGCTCCACCATCTGTTACGGCTTAGTGGTAACTAGCCACTGCTGAATGGCCACGTGGCCGTACTTCGAATTTACAGTGTGGGACACAGCGCTTCTTCCCTCCCAACGAGTGAGCCACGAGCCCAGGAATCGTGGGATCCAGGACCACAGGCCAATCCTGAACCCTTCAAATGTTGAAATTTTGAAAAGGGTAACAGAAAGATGGAGAAATTCAACAGTAAAAAAGGCACGTTTGCCTTTTCTTTTTGTTTTCTTATTAAGCACAAGAGTTTCTGCTTAAAAACGTGAAGGGAATGAAGGAGAAAAAAGAAAGGCCTTCGTGCTTTGCCCATTAAAAGATAAAAACAATGCACAAAATCCACGGAAGTTCATTCTCCACAAAAAATTCAAACACAAAACCTGTTGCATATTGTATTTCCAATGGAAACACTACCGTAGAGGTAAATTTCCATCTGTAATCCCCAGGTATACGTTATATTTCCAACACAAATAACCCTGCAGTGGCACAATTTTACCCACACCCTTATTTACAATTCTGGCCTTGACCTTCAAAACAAATTCTTACAAATTGAAGAAGCTACAAAAGGGTTGGTCAATTTGGTGACGAAACGGACAGCCCATTACTAAAGATAACTGCAGAGCATGGACTGTTCACCTTGGCAAAGTGAAAGTTCTGATGCCAGCTACAAATGCTTCTGAGTATAAGCATCAGAAGCAGGAAGAGTTACATAAATTAAATGTGCATCTTAATATCTAAACTGGCCACAAAGCAACTTAAATTAGAAGTCAGGTGTAGGTCAGATCATCAAAGTAGTTTGAATTTGGGGTAACAAGGCCTCCAGCAATTCTGATAAGTCACTTTACCTAGCACATGATGGGACTGAACGATATCAAAGCTTTTCTGGCCTTGTTGACCAAGGATGTCAGTATTAATGAACAATTTAAACACAACCACCTTTAAAATAGGAGACAACAGAGGCAAAGAAAAGACACCCAGCATGCAGCTCTCTGTCTGAGGTTTCCAAGCAGTATCAGTGGACTTCAGAGGTAAGGACACCTTCAGTGTGTCAAACTAGACACTGTTGCCCAAGTTTAGAACTCAATCAAACCCAAGGTGAAAAGGGATGTGCAAATGAGGCTTATGCTATCCTGAATTTACCCTGGTATTTTATGTTGGTTAAAAATAAACAGGGAGAAAGAAATGTGCACAGCCAAGTAAGTACAACTGGTTTGTTTTAAATGCTTTTTCACTACAAGACTCCATTCTATGTGTCATAGTTATGCATCCTTCAGTTTACCCATGTGTAGTTACTCACTCAAACCTCACCAACCTCTCTTCCTTCTACATTTTCTGAGCTTAAAACATAAACTGGACAAAACAGAATGATACCATTTTTCTATGGGATCTGGATCAGAATATAAGGAAGGTGAATTAAAGAAGGCACCTCCGGAGAGAACAGCTAGCTGTAGAGAAACACTCTTCTAAAAGGATCTCACACTCAAACCATAAACTCCTCTCCAGTATTTACATCTTGTCTATCATCTTCAACAGCTGAGGAGCCCATCCCAGCACCGCAGCATTTCTGCCCAAAATGATAACGTGCAGTGAGGAGTGTTTCTCAATTACAGCACAGCACAGAAAAATTACACCCAGAGCTTGGAGAACTGAGTCAACACTCTCTCCCACCTCATGTCCTACAACATGATTAGTGCCAGGCGGTACCATGCTGCACTGCTAAACATGACCTCAAACTTGTACTCCATGCAAATGAAGCACGGGATAATGTTTGTCACTCTACAGTAAGGAAAATGTCAAATGTTCCCCAAAGCTCCTCTACTCAGGAATTCAGACTGAACTGTGAAAAAGCATGTATGCAACTTTCAGATACTACCTGACAACAACCCATTGAGCTAGATGCAAAGATGCGGACATGAATAGCATCAAAAAAACCCTTCTCGGTTCCATCTCTAGCACCCCAAATTACAAAACCTGAAGATTTTTGCTTCCTTTCCAAGAGTCTGTCTTTGTATGTTCACAAGCAATCACAACCATGTGACTACAGGGAAGAGACTGGCATGGAGGAAAAGAAAGGGAGAGAAGGAAATTGTGCATTATCCTTGCATAGAGGTAAGACTGACCTAACGTATACGTAGCAGACTGAAAAATACAATCTGTGCTGGTAATTCTTCTCAGGTAGAACAGAAGGCATCACAAAGGCAATTAATGCGGCTTACATTTAGATAAAGTATTAAATTTTGCTACATGCTAAGATATTCTAAGTACGTTTTTGGAAAAACAATGTCCATGTAAAATACAAGAGGAAATATGAAAGATTAATTTTTCAAATTAGTTATTCACTTGAAAGGTTCTGTATGGACTGGAAGACTATGAAAATACATGCAACGGCAACCAAATGACAGCAATCATTAAAGCTTCTTTCAACTCAAATATTTATGCCTCATAAATTCAGCTTGCTGTGTTCTCCAGAGCTCCTTGTCACGATGAGGTAAGCAAAGCTGCAATCTTCAGCACTGATAGGGGCAGGAGGGGATGCTGCAGCCAGACTCCCAGCTCCCATTCTCATCCATGCAGCATGCCATGCTTTTTAACTGTGGCAAACTGTTGGTGCAGCCCTGCTGTGAACTCCCATGGGGAACTGGCCAGAAGTAAAAAACAGAACAAACCAATACAGCTTCCCGCCCGTCTCAATTTTATGGTATAAAGTTTATTTTTTTGTTAAGGACAGACCAATTCTCCAGTTCAGTCAGTGCAGGGCCTCACAAATAGTTTCGCCAGCACAATTTAGAGGGCACCCCACCACAGGAGCACGAAGAAGAACAAGTGTGAATAGTTTAAATGCCAAAGACTCTCCCATAAAAGCAGCTGATCACAGTAACCCTGTATCTTGCAATCTCTCTCCTACAGTCACTGGTACTTGGATTTTTTGCTAATGCTCCTTGCATCCCAACAATCTGAGGTCAAAAATCTTTTGTGGTTAAGCAGATTTAGGTTTCATCTCCCCTTGAAATGTATACTGTACCAGTGTGTGTGATGCCTGGATGTTTTGAATGTGTGGAAGCAGTAAGTAGGCATTTGCTAGCTGCACTTTAGGTTCTTCTGGAGAAGACATCAGAGTTCCTGTTCCAAAAACCTGGTATTAAAAAAAAGGTCATTACATCAACACCTAGAATTTCAGTTATAACAGCAACTTCCAAAACTATTTTCCTAATAACAACAATCCTCCCAAGAAACAGATCTGGTTTTTAGATTCTTTTAAAGGACAACAAACATAAAGTTGCAATGTAGACAGTAATCACACACATAAATGGCACTTTAGAATCGTCACTCATTCAGGCACTATTACAAAGACAACAAAGCACTCACCAGCAGAGCATCAGGTGATCTCAAAAAGAAAGTATCTAAATTCTCCTACTGTTCTTCAGGCAATGACAATACAGGTATCACCATTTAGGAGTGCAGTAATTTCTGAGAAAACTTTCTTACTAGTCCCATTGAATACTGAATTCAATGGCTTTGCCTTAAAAACTGAGTAAAATATTTTCTCATTATTTTGGTTTTTAAAGACTGCCGTTTTCAGAACACTGTAAGATTTGTAATTTGGATGGTTCTACTGCATCTATATTTTGCTCCACCAAGATTAGTTTATGACAATAACTGGGGGGTATGGAGCCAGGAGGGATCAAAGAGGTAGAGGATCATTAGAGGCTAAGAAAAATTACCTGGGGCTTTTCACTTGTATGCAAAGATTTATTATTTTTTAATAGGAAAAATCCACATTTTTTTAACTAAGAGGATAATAAAATGCATTCCATGTTCACTGAAGCTCTCTGACTACAGATAGAAAACACCAGAACAAGGGAATATGCCATTCTTTTTTAATGCAGGTATTTATAAAGCACATTTTACCATAACGGTACCTTGTCTCCCTCCATTTGGGTGATTCTTCCGTACATACTCTTGCATAAATGCATTAGAAACATCAAATGTTTCAAGGCTTTGGGGCTCTCAAGAGCACTGTAACTGGGCATCAAACACTCAAGACATGCCTCCTTTTGAAACTCTTAAACCTAATGTGAGCTGAAAACATGGGCAGCTACTTCCTCAGTCTCAGGTGGCTGGTGAAAATGTCCATGAAAACCAGTCTGCTACTGACTTTTGCAGCAGTCCAACCTATTTTGAGGTGGACCTGACAACTGCTTCCCTGCAACTTGTTGATAAAAGGCTGAGCTGACTGGGCAATAAATGAAGGGGTCAGGAGTGAGCGCAGGGAGGGGAGAGATGCCAAAAAGAAAAGGTCAATCACTCTATAATGCACTTTTTTCCTCATCCTTGATTAAATGTTCCTGCCAAATGTGGCATTACCTCTAATAAATATTAGATAAATGCAACATTTGTAGTAAAACCCCATGTATTTCAATTGAAATTACCTAAGCTTCTATTTAAGGAGCTTTGTTTTCCAGCACAATATCAAAGTACAGGAATGAAATAGTTTGATGACTGATTAAAGCTGCCACTCTTTTTAAATCACTAAATTGAAAGTTATGATTTTTCTTTGTCAAAATAATAAAAGCCAAGAATTTGGAGTGTATCGTGTCCCTTATAAAATTATTAAAAAGCTAAAGACCTGCTGGAATTCACCAGTTAGTCAGTAAACAGACAGCTTTCATGCACACCCATTACTTCGACTTTCACGTTTTAAGGGCCTAAACCTCTCACCCTGTGCTGCATCCCCAATGTGTTTACATAAAATCCTGCAGAGTAGCTGAAAACCACCTAAAATATTTCCTAATGGGTTTTTCCCAACAAATGCTTTCCAGCACAGTGCAGTCTAGACTGCACTAATATATGAAAGCAATTAGACCATGATCGTTTAAGTACACACATACAAATACACCTGGTTTTACTACCACAAGTAGCCCCACTAACAGCAGTAATTTTAACCATGTACATGTATGTGATCATGACACTAGCACGATCTGGTAAAAGGGATGAACTGTTAACATTACCCATCCTGATCTGTATCAGGAATTCAATGAACTGTCCAAGTCTCTAAAATTAGGAAAATCACTTCTTAAAACACAAGTGAATCCAAAACCCAAGCTAAAAATAAGAGTACATGAAAAATAAAGAGTGGTTACCTGATATGAAAGTACTCCGTGAGATGAGGTATTTATAAATAATGAGCTTTCAATACTGCCTTCTTCCGTTGGCAGGAAGAGTACTTTGAAAGACATCTTTCCCATCGCTGGAATCACCTGCAGAGACCACAAAGAAGCTTGCTTGCTTGGTGCCAGTGATCACACACTCGCCATTCAGTCACAGGGCCCAGAGGACACTTCCACATGTACACTCCTGTCTGTAGATCCCACTAAGCAGAACCTCAGCGCTGAGAAGTTTCATCTGTGCACAACTCTCAACTCTTACTACAGAGAAGAACTGAGATCACACAGCAGCTTGCCAAGTTAAGGCTGGAGTTTCTCAGCTAGCATGGGGCCCCTCATCAGTCAAGGCTTCTTTCTGCATAAGATCTCAGCCACGCAGCACGGCCAGCCTGTGAATGCACAGAAACACTTCCCCACACAGAGATAGATGGCTACTGCAAAGTGAATCAATACTCCTGTGATGCACAGGCAAATCAGTCAAAGCTGAACTTAGGCAACACTGTTAGTAACCAGATAGTCTGGCTGGAGGAACAATGGCGTTTATGTCTGCACAGCTATGCCCATTCAGCCACAGTAAAAGCAAAAATCAGATGAAAACATAATAAAACCCCTTTGCACATCAGCAGAGGATAAAAACTGGGCTTCATCCAACTGAGATGACAGCAATTCATTCTTAACATGCATTATATTGTTATACATTGTTAAAAAAGTCAGAGTTAAAATAACGGTCTTAGATCATAAAGGCAATTATGCCCGTAATTGCAATACAAAATACATAAAACATTTCACTGCAGGTTTTTCTGACGAATATGCAAGGCCATTCAAAAGACTGAGAATTCATGGCTGTAAAACACCCACATGCCCGTGGATTACTGCATAATGCTGCTTAGAGCAGAATGAGATTTAAACAGCCTCTCTAACATTGAAAAATTCTTCTCTTCCTCTGCTACTGTCAGACACATTTCCTACTGTAGGTTTTGGATGTCTTCTCCCAAACAAGTCTAAGTAGAAGTGAACAAAAAAACCACTAGCAAAACAGAAAAAGAGTTGGAGGGCCTACAAAAAAGCACAAAAACACAGAATGAAGAGCTTATGCCAAAGGAAGCACGAATGCTTGGCACTTGGCCATTACATAGTTTCCAAAAGTGCATCAACACTCACCCGGCTATGAGCAGGAGACACATGAAACTGTCTAGTAGCTGTAAACACAGAATTGACTACAACATCTCTATCTCTACTAGGGTTGTAGGCATGTAGCATTTTAGCTCTGGGTAACCCCAGTAACCTAAAGCGGGGGGAAAAAAAA
>VZTA01024631.1:0-69695 GCA_013398855.1 Mohoua ochrocephala
TTTATAGTGGAACGGGACAGAGGCCTATTGCTATTAAAATTCAATCTTCTATTGTCAGAGTTTTGCCTCTGAAATGTGCAGGTGCTTTACTTGTATCTTAACTGAAGGAGGTAATGTTAGCACGCAGGAATTCAAAGTTTGCAAAATACCCCCACTTTAAATTTGCAGAAGACTATTTCTTGGCCAAAAAAAAAGAATAGAAGGAAATTACCTTTGTCTACTACACACATGCTTAAGTTCATTTTTCTCTAGGAGCCTTTTCTTGCCAAAATGTGAATATTAGCATATGGGAATCATCACCATCATTTATACCCATCAAAAGAAAATAAGACGATCTTATGACTTTTCTAAATCTTTGATTGACTATGGCCATGGAAGTGGAAAAAGGGCAAGAAAATAGAATTTATTCTATAGTGTGACACTACCGCCAGCAGAGTTCTGGCTTTAAGAACAGAGACTTCCCTTTGAAGTCTTATGTTTGATGGGATTGACCTTACTTTGTGTGCTCTCCTGTTCCCGTTAACCCCTGCTCAAGGAGTCTGGGCAGGCAGAACTGTGCAGACCAATTGAAGCCAAAGCAGAGCTGTACCCACGGGCACAAAGGGTTGGGCTTTCACCCTGTGAAAGGCAAATAGAGAAGGCCGGTGAGAGGCAATGTGCCAAGGTGTGAGCAAATTTTGAGAGACTCGGGTTCAAGGTCTGCCCTTGGCTTTCTGGGTGAACCACTTTCACTTGCTGGCTTCTGCCTACAGCAAACAGGGGCAATGCTGCCTGCAAACCCTGTGCCAGAAGGATTTTAAACAAAAGGTTCAGGTTGCTTTGCAAAATTGCCTCAGAGATTAAATAAAAGTTGTTAAATGTTTTCATTTTTAATTTTTATGAAGACGCACATGGATATCAATAATTTAGAGAACATTAAGTAGCCCAGTGCAAATGCCTGGGCAGAGTAAAGAAGAGGAGGCATTTTTGTGCAGTCCTGTATTTTAATTAAATAATTTGACCAGCCAAGTATTCCAGCATTGTTTATTTTCATTTTGATCTTCTTGGTCTGAAAAGGAACTGTAGAGCTAACCCTGTTAAGTGTTTGTGGATATACATAGGAAAAACATCATGCGAGTACCTTAGTTTAGGAGGTTTATGACTTCATCAAAAACTTTCCAACGTGGTGAAAATAGACAAGTTGAGAAACTTCACTCCATCCACCACCTCCTCTGTCTGTCACTAGTGTCGGTGGCTGTACTGGATGACAGCTGAGAACAAGCTCTGTTGGGAGCATGTAAAATCTTTGGATAACTCCCTAACCACATTCTCCAGCTTGCAGTCCTAACACATTTCACACTGTTTTTGCAAAATTTTGCAACAATCATTGTTTCTCTAAAACCCAGACTCAAGGAACCACGGTGTTTCCAGAAAATGTCAGCTTTCGGTTGTACTTGTGAGCAATTTGTTACTCGAGGTTTCTGGGATAGCCTTTAAAAAATGTGCTGAGCCTAATGCTCGGGTTGGACAGGAAGGAGAAAATTAAATGGAGAATCATCAGCCACTTGGGCACATATTTCCAGGAGGATACAGCATCTTTGGGTACCTGGGCCCAAAGAAAAGGGGGACAGAAGTCACCTGTCAGGTGCCCTCCTGAAGGCAACTCTGCAGTTCCTGAGGCAGCCTCTCATACATTTCAGGGTAGCTCATCAAAATTTTCCCGGTTTTCAGAAGGTTAAAAAAAGGTGGGTTATGCCAATAACATATACACACAATTTTTTTCCTTTAATTTCTCTGTATGTTCAAATAAGAGAGCAAGAGGGTTAACAGCTGGCACAGCCATAGGCAGAGAGCAGACGTGTGTGAAATCATCCCATCAAGAACCCACCGAATGACACACAGAGACAAGAACACCAATCTCTAACCACCTATATGTCTTTTATTACATTAAAATGAACAGGGTAAAATTTGATAAACCAGTCAGGACCCTTGAGGTTAACACACATTCTGGAGATCTTGCATTTTTGAAAATGAGTATTTCTTTTCAGACTTAGTTTGGAAAAACCTCAAGGTTTTGTTAAGAAATAATTTGATTCACAGAAGAAGTAACTGGCTTACTGCTGCAAATACCAGAGGGATTTATTCTGACCGTATTTCAGATATTACTGATTTGCAGTACTGCTCTGTTGACAGCATAAGTTTTCATATTTTTTTTATCTTCTTGCAATTATACTTTTTCTTTGTTGTTGTTGTTGCGTAAGGAGCTCTTAAATATTTTGTGGTTGGAATCTCTTTTAACTTTGATTATTTTCCTAAATTGATGGTGGTGGTAAGGGCTGTAGTTTTTTGGGACTTTTTTTTGAATGAAAATATTTTCCAAAGAGGTAAAAACCAGCATGAAAATGCCAAAACTTCAAAGAAAAAAAGAAAATGAAGAGAATCCCCAACCTCCTCCCCTCAGCTCTGACTTTTCAGCTCCCTGGATAATGAATAGTTACTTCTCACTTTGATGTACCTCTGGAGCTTCAAACCAGAAATGGATCATATACCTGCTATGCTTCAAAGGATTTTAATTGTGCTATGACTCTCTTCTTTTAAGTGACAGAGCCTTAAGGACTGGGACTCTCAGAGCCAGTTGTCAGTAAGTATTTGTGAGTCTCAGGTGGTCATGGGCAAGTCAGGACTGAAATGTCCATCCCAGGCAGCTGCTCTGCTTGTGCTGGTGCTTTGATGGCACTGTTGAGGTGCCCTGGGCTTCTCCACTGCTTGACCACGGCTCAAAGACAGGATACCCTGCCAGATGTTTAAAACAAAAGCTATAACATTCCCTCTCGCTATTTTCTTTGTGAATAAGCCTCCTAAATGGAAGGAGAGAAGTTTTCCCTATTGGCTTGTGCTCAGCACAGCATCTGGGGTGGGACAGCTTCTGGCCATGCTCCCTTCACCCCAGCTGCCTCTGGATTTACCCAGCAATAACCCACAGTGTCTGCTTGGCATGGAAGGAGGCTAGGCATCGGATGCATGATCCTAATCAAAGAGCATTAAAGGTAGCCTATACAGAGCCTAAATTTGCAGGCAGAGACCTTCCCTGCTTGCATCTTCTCCTATCTTGCACTGTGGAAGCACGCTGCAGCAGAGCGTGCCCTTTGGAAGATTTATTTGCAATAAGAGAAAGTTAGAAAGCAGTAATTCAATTGTAAAGAACTGGGAGAATTAAAGAAAAAAAAATGCAGCAGTGCAAACCAGAAACCTCAGCGTACTGTTTATTCAGTGCTGGCAACCTGTACCTGCTTTATTGGTTTAAAGCACAACATTCGGTCACAGGCTATTGTTTCAGCAGCTGGGCCATGTGTTGAAGTGAAACTCCAAGGAAGTGCAGCAACATTACAGGGAGAACTAGGAAGGAGACTATGAGAAAAGGATAAGGAGTTGGCTTTTATGAAGGAAATTTTGGAAGAGGTGCACAAGGGATTGGCCAAAAGAAATTCACAGCGTATTAACCTGGTTCCTCACGTGAATGCGTCAAAAAAAAAAAAAAAAAAGAGAATGAGAAAGAATTTAGCATTTCAGCTTGGAAAAGAGGGAGCCAGAGTCTTGAAATACAACCCAGTAGCTGTCATGGGCAGCAGCTAAAGGACATTTAAAGCAAAAGATGGACTCTGAAAGGCATTGTTTAGACCTAATAACAGACTTAAGAATAAACAAGCAAACAGCTGGGATGGTCACAAATGAAACAAGACTACAAAATAAGGTTGCCAGAGTGATTTTATTAGCAGGGAAAGGTGGGTTAAACCGCAAGAATGAAAGGGAAGGGGGAAAATCTAATCATCATGAAAGGAAACAAAATGAACCCCAAAATGAGTGCTCAGGGGGCTTTGAAGGCAAAAATTAAAAATTTGAAGAAAAGAGAGAAATCACAAAGCACAGAGCTACACTATAAATGTTTTTCATCAACATCTTGCTTCATGTCGGGCTTAGTCTCTTCCTTGTCTGCTTAAAAATATGTTATCTCAGGATAGGAATTGCACCCCTAACCTCAGCAAAGTGAAAGAGCAGAGAGACAAGTAGGTGTGGGGGCACAGCTATACCCAGGAGGATAAAGAGGAGGCTGGGAGTCCCCTGCTCGCTCACGCTGCACCACTGACTCCCTGGGGCTGTGTGCCCCACTTGGCCCTCACACAGCTCAGGGCGTGGATGGACTATGGCACAGTCCCTAGAGGCAGGGGCCAAAAGGAAGACAGAGAAGCCCTGAACGAGATGGAACGAGATGCTGCAGCCAAGGAAACCTTTGGGTGCCAGGACATGAACAGAGGCGGATATTCAAATGACAAATAGCTGGGTATTATTCTCCAAAGCCACGGCGTTGAGCAAAGCCTTCTTGCCTGCGTGTAAAAAGTGGTGTGGGCTGCAGAAGATCCAGCACTGTACAAGCCTGTTAATGTCGGGTATCTGAGTTGCCTGCTTTAAAACTTGTTTTAAAATCCCTCAGTGTGCTGTTCTTAACTGGCCTAAGAATAAACCCCAAACTTTCTATCCAAAGAAAAAAAGCTTTAACAATTCTTACAGTTATTTGTATAACCTTTTCAGAAATGCTTTGTTTTCTTTGTCTTTGCCTTTCATTTACTTTGAGGCTTGCAGTTTTTTTTATCAGTGATAACTTTGAAATGTAACAATAAAGTAATTTTTAAGAAGTAAGCGTGAAGTGTTTTACACTTTTGAAGAGTAAGTTGTTAAGGCAAACTTTTATTCAAACACCATGAAGGGCTAGATCTTGTTAACAAAAGGTCAGCTATGATGAAGATTTAAATGTCACAGGGCCAGAGCTTGTGCTTGCTGTTAACCCAGGTTTCACACTTTTGGTTTTGCAGGAGGGGTGGAAGTATTTGTTTACGAGGAAGAGACCACGGCTAATACTGTGGGCTAAATTCCAAGGAGGGCTAATTAGCCTGTTTGACCACACTGTCACCATGCATATTTTCATTGACTGCAGCAGTGAGATAACTACAGAAAGTTCAAGAACTTAAAATGAATGTAAATTTTATTTCATGAAACCTTTGCCTGTCAGACACAGATCTGACTGATGCTAAGGTGACAGATGCCTATTTTGGGAAAGGAATGAGAAAGAGACATGCTCATCTGATGTCTGAGAAAACTCATGTTCTTGTGTAATCAAACATGAGAAATGAGAAAATGTAAGTTTGGGACAAGATATTGTTAAAAGGAAAATCAACTTAAACCTGCTTTTTTCCCCCTGGCTAGTATTTTGGAATGTATTTAGTAGCTGAAAATATATTTTTCATTTTCTGTATGAAATTTCTGCATCAATCCAATAACATCCATTACTTTGAAAATTCAAATGATTAAAGAGAAGTTGCTCTGCAGAACCCTTCTACCAAGCTGCTTAAGAAACAACTGTCCAGCTCATGGTATTATATGAAAGTGTATGAAAATAAAAGAAAATATAAACAAAGGGACTTGCTTACTAAAGCTTGGACTTTTCATTTTGAGTGAAATTCCAGTATTTTGAAGCTTCAGTTTTGAGCGGGATTGAGGACTGACAATATTTACATTTTCCATGAAAAAGGAATGTATTAATAAAAGAGTTTCTTTAGAAAATCAGGAACAAATCTCTCTGAAACAACATGAAGTCTTCTTCTGAGCAATCATGCTGCAGAATCCACCAGCCATTTGGGGTGCTTATTCCCAATGTTCACATCCTTCTGGCCCTAGTACAGGAAAAATATTGGGGCTTTTTTGGTCAGGAGGGCCCTCGAGCCTTGCACTCCCTTCTCCAAGAGTGGTCTCTCCCTGTCACTAATGGGGTTTTGCAGGGCTCCATCTCTGGCCCTGCGCTCTTCATCATCCTCATAAATGACTTGCATGCAGGACTAGAAGGGATACTAAGCAAGTTTGCAGACAATAGAAAACTGAGGAGAGCTGTTGACTCCCTGGAGGGCAGGGAGGCCCTGCAGAGAGACCTCAACAAATTACAGGCCTGGTAAATCACCAACCATGTGAAGTTCAACCAGGGAAAGTGCCGGATTCTGCACCTGGATGTACAGATAAATGAGGGCATGCGATGCTGGAGAGCAGCACCATGGAAAGGGACCTGGGGGTCCTGCTCGATGGCAGGTTGAACATGAGTCATTGTGTCCTGGCAGCCAGGAGGGCCGACTGTATCCTGGGGGGCATCAGGCACAGCATCGCCAGCCGGGAGAAGGAGGGGATTGTCCCGCTCTGCTCTGCACTGGGGTGGCCTCACCTCGAGTCCTGTGTGCAGTTTTGAGTGCCGCAGTGTAAGACATTAAACTCTTAGATAGAGTCCAGGGGAGGGCAGGAAAGATGGGAAGGGCCTTGAGGGGAAATCGCATGAGGAGCAGCTGAGGTTATTTGATCTGTTCAGCCCGGAGAAGAGGAGACTGAGGGGAGACCTCCTCGCAGTCGACAACTTCCTCACGAGGAGAAAGGGGAGGGCAGCACTGATCTCTGTGTTGACCAGTGACAGGACCCGAGGGAATGGTCTGAAACCGAGTCGGGGAGGTTTAGTTGGATATCAGGAAAAGATTCCTTTGGTTTGGCACTGGAACAGGGTACCCAGGGAAGTGGTCAGAGCACCAAGTCTGACAGAGTTCAAGAAACATTTAGACAAGATTCTCAGGCGCATGGTGTGACTCTTGGGTGTCCTGTGCAGGGCAGGAAGGTGGACTTCATGATCCTCGTGGATCCCTTCCAACTCAGCATATTCTGGGATTCCATGATACGGTATCTTCCTGATGAGTCCTGAATGCCTTTGCACTTCCAGTTCCGTGAGCGGGGACACCCTCCATAGCACAAAATATTGACAGGTCAGAAAATTATCCAAACATCAGGCAGGCTAGGGAGAGCTAGAGCGCTACAGCAACTCTACGAAATATTTCTGTGCACCAGCCCGTGAGCATTTTTCTTTTGTGTCTCCTTACTTTTGCTAAAACACAATCATATGAAGACTGGGATCGCTATTATTTTGCAATACTTATGGTATAATAATATTTTCGGTGATTCAGTTTTAACCATTGCAACCAGCTTCTCTCCTGACCAGACTGCCAGCAGCGGCTGTGTAGTCCATTGATGGTGACTCAGAATTTAGTGTTCAGTTAACTCTGCTCTTGTGGCTTGTAAATTATATCCAGGAAACTTCTGTTTACTCTCACGAAACAAGATTTGAATTTCAGTTTTAATTTCTTCCTTAGGTGGGCCACTAATCTACTTTTCAAAATATCCACTCAATGAACCATTTCAGCATGTAATACTGATTTTGAAATGTAAATAGGTTGTGCAAGTAAAGTCGCATTTTTCTGATAAAGTGGGAAGCAACATATTTTTGCTCTGCTGGTACATTGATAAATGCACGGGGAACTTCCATTACAAAGTTTTGAAGTGCAATTATTCAACCCAAAATTATTACCCGTGGAGTCCTCCCTTTCAAACTAGTAAACTGCAATAGTACAATTTTAACATCCTCTGAAAGTGAATAAAAATAAAATGATCGCTCCAGTTGATAGTTGAGCAGTATAGTTCAGTGTCTAGAGTTTTCCTCTTTGTTTTCTACCAATTCGTTGCACTAAACAGAAGATATCTAGTTACATGGATTAGTCACTGTTGCTTTTCCATGCCTTTTTCATAGTTTATTTTTTGATGATTGCAATTTATGGTTGCACTGCCTTTTTAATATGTTGCTATTCAGTATCTGTTGAATAATAAATTATACCTTTCATATTTTATTTTAATAGTTCTTGTTGCCATGTGCTTTTTTTTTCAGGTTTTCATTTGTGAGTATTAAATGAAGAACTTGTCATTTAAGCACTGAAATTACTGTTTGTAATCAAAGGTATATCACAATCTTTTCAAGGCAGACTAATCACAACAGTTCAACTGCATTGAAGTGCAGAAGTTGGGTTGCCTACCCATTAACACTGCATCCCTGTGATAAATTGTGTAGAATTGCTAAGGAGATGGCATGGGGAGTTAAAATTGCTTCAATTCGGAAATGCTAGAAGAGAGACTAACTGTGTAAAAACCTGAGTGGAACAAACTGTAAAACAGAGGAGAAAGTCTTGCTGGGGACAGCCTCGCTGTCTTACAAAACACGAAGAAAGCCAGGTTTGTGTGCTGAGGATCACAGAGTGGGGTCTTTCAGCACAGGCAAGGTCCAGAAAGAGGAGGGAGTTCAGCCTCCTCCCTCTCAATCCATATCGCAGCAATGGTTATTGGGATGCAGCTCTGGATTTTAATCATCTGTTTGTGGCCCAGGGGCAAACAAACACAAAACTCAGCTGAATTCCCAGCATGGAGTTTTGTTACTGTTTGAAAAGGCCCCTGAGCCATTCTCTACTTGAGAAATAGTCCCGACATGTTTTTCTCTGGACTGAGTTCAACAACGAATTGCTCCCAAAACCGTGGTCTTGTTGGCCATGTGCACATGAAACAGCTTTGTCAAATGTCAAACGTAGGAAAGTAGCTCTTGGCCCTGTTTGCTTTTCTTTCTAAATATGGGCACACTACATCTTCTTTGACAGAAATGTTGCAGCTGGTACTAGAGTGGGTTTGAACCCCACCCACAGATTATCTCTCAGATAGCTTCATACTGGACACCTAGCTTTATATATGGAGAAGCATACAGAACTCTCCTGTAGCTTTCCCTGAGTCTAGTTTCCTAGGAATGACTTTCTGGGAAACTACAAAGATTAGGATATGATGCAGTATTGTGGCAGAAAAAACCCCTCAGTGCTGCATTTGTAATGAGCATGACAAATCTCATCTAAAATTTGAAGTACACAGATTAATACATGGTACAATTTTAAAATCTAGCCCAAGGCACCAGTGATTTTTAATGTGTTTGAAGAAGTTTCTGAGAATCATTTGACCGCTGTGGTAATGTGGGCTGTTTTTCATGGTTCTGATTCAGTTCCTCCAACCGTGATGAGTGATTCTACTTTTGTACTCCTTTTCATGCTTCAATCATAACTGCAGCTTCATGGTGGCAGAGTTTCACTGAGCGAAAACAAATCATCTAAATTAATATCTTAATTTAGATATAGACTTTATGACAGAAGATGTGAAAGAATTCACTCTTAGTTGCAAGAATGATGCTCCCCCTATCCTGTATTTTCACACTTCTGCTCCAAGCAGGAGTCCTGTTCAAGTATCACCATTAATTTGAAATAAGGGACTTAACTGGCAGGGTATTTCTGAAACATATAGGTATTCCCAGTCCTGCTAACCAGTATTATTACATCTCAGCTTTGGAAGTTGAGTTTTTACATGTGGGTTCATGTATATTTCCTCCAGATGGCTTAAAGGAGTTGTCTACTTCTGGCTCCTTTCCCTTCTCTCCACTGAAAGATGCACACGGTGTAAGCATTGTTTTCCCAACAAAGTGAAGCAATAGATCCTTCGCCAGATATATTGCTAACAATTAGTTGGCAGAAGATAGAAAACCTACAGACTGTACTTCTGTGTGGTTCTGTTGGCCCTGTTTGTCTCACAAAAATAGCACCGCACAAACCATATACAAAGTGATAATGATCAGTCCATAACAAGGGCGTGTAGAGTCAAACTTCCACTTTCTGTCAGCGAACAAGATGGAGAGTTTGGACAGCCTTGTTTGTTTAGTAAGTTTGCCAGTAAATGTAGCTAGGATAGAATTGTAATGACCGAACACAAGGAAAAAAACCCATTAAGATAATTTTCTGGGCATTGTTGTGCTTACTATTGGATAAGCAGGCATCAGATCAACTGGTTTCCAGCTTGCAGAGTCCTTTGTACTGTGCAGAAGAGGGAAAATGTTAGAGAATTGTTCCCACTGTCATTTCATTCTTTTCTTAACTTTCTGCAGCATATGAAAGTTACATAAAGTGTCCTGCAAAGTTGTGCACAGTGTGTCTGCGTGCTCTTAGATCGACGCCTACGCTTCACACACAGGCAGATGTCCTGTTAGGATTTTTCTAAAGGCAGTTGCAATTACTTGCTTTGCATTTGTGATGCAAAATATGTCTGACATTACTCTCCCCGAGCTTCAATGTCTGGCTTTGAAACGCCGCTCTTTTACCAATAAGGAACAAATAAATTTGACATAAAACAAGACAAATGTTCTGCTTCCTTCTGTGCTGCTCATAATAGACCGTTCCTAGAAACTGCTTCTTCATAAAAGCAATCTCGCTGCTCACAATGACACCCACCTTTAATTAGGGGCTTTTACCAAACAATTGGTAAGAAGGCGTTGGATTAAAAAGTAAACAATCAGGCAAACAAAGCCCATGCTGTCTTCAGAAGGCTGTTTTAAATTGACCTGAGTAGTGTACTCAAGTTCAGGCAATTTCCCTTGGGTTTGATCTCAGACAAACGGAGTTTCAATTACACCTTGTATTCTGTAGGCAATATTTAGACTTCAAAGGTTTTCAAGGATCAGGATGAATTGTTTACTAATTTAAAAACTGAAAGCTTCTTCGCTTCCGCACACACTGCCTGTTCCCCACGGATGAACGGCTATATCCTTTGGATGTGAAATTCAAACATTCGTCATTCCTTTCTGTTGGATTTCTTTGTGTATATATAAATACATGTAATTTCTTTGCTAACAAGGGACAACTCTTACTATCTTTTGCCTAGTGCCATGTAAACAGTTTGAAGATAAATGTGCTGTGTTGCTTTAGTGAGTATCCATGCATATGCATCTTTATATCAAACTCTGTGCACTAGTCAGACTTATATAAACTCAGTCCCACACAGCGTTCTATTATTTACATACCTTTCGGCACCGTACCACACTGTGGTATAAAAAGCACAATGAAGTCAGTCTGATGTCCCTCACCTGCTCTGACGGGTGTTGGAGTTTACACATGGAAATAGACTGCTCCTACACAAAATGTTGCCAATGCATAATGCTTTTCCCTCACTTATCTGTTAGTAAGGAAGCAAATGGGTCTTTGAGACATGAGGAAACCTGATTACTACATTGAGATACTTGGGGAGTGGATATGTGTTGAAAGCAAATATACATTTGGACGCTTTTGGAAAGGCCTGATGTGTCAGGGATTTAATAAACTAAGTCAAGCCAGGTTAAGTACCTGTAGATTAAAATCAATTAGTTGGGGAGAAGTAAGGCAAAAACATGTTTAGGAGATATCATTTCTAGTAATCATGGGCAAAAATTGATAAATTTTAGCGTAGTCACTAAACTCTTATGACGATCAGTAGAGTTTAGAAAATGAGAACTAAAATGTGAGAAAAACACTGGATAACATGGGAAGTAATACATTTTTATTTTTTCATTGCAAACACCAACTTAATTAACTGAAATAATATTTTAATGACTGCCTGTGGATAGATATTTACTGCAGTCACTACAGAAGCCCTCAGGTTGACCAGATCTCTTGATGAAATCCCAAGGAAAAGGGCTTCCAAAGAAAAGTTAAAGATCTTCCTCGACTCAAAGTCACTTTCAAGATTGACATCTAAGTGCAGTATGGTGAACTTTTATACACATGTTCCACTACTCTTAGATAAATTATTTCGACTTTGCATTCAAGAGGGTTTCCTAAAGGTTTTTCCTACAGACCATACACAGGGAAAGCAGAAGCATCAGAGACAGGTAGTTAGCAGATGTAATAAGAAGTGAATAAAAAGTGCAGGATATGTGGTAGCTCGGGAAAGGACACAGGTAAGAAGGATATGGGTACGTGAGTCTTTAATTCTGTTCTAAGCAAAGCCTCGTATTTTATGACATTCGCAATCTCTTTTGTGAATAGTCGGCCTGCTCTGCCTCAAAAACTTTCAAAATAGAGTTTAGATCTCTTACTTAAAATGATAGATAACTGTGAAAACTCTGCTCTTTTAAATCTTAGGTAGCAGATCTCAGTTAAAAAATTCCGACACCAGAGCCAGTAAAATACTGTAACCGTGTGTTTTAGTGGAGACTACAGTTAAATGAAGTTTTGCAAACATATAACTTTATCCTCTGTGCAAAGTATCCAAATCTGAGCCAGATTTGAATTGGAAGCTGTGTAACTAAGTTTAACTCAATCTAATAGAATCTACTGGGAAGGAAAAGACTATTAGCATTGGCTTAGCACCGTATTAACAAAAACACATGGCTTATGGCCAATATGGACCATGGGAAAGCTCTGGGACACCTGAAAGAAGCCTGGAAAAGTAACCTCATGGTGGGGAATTTCATAAGTGGGTTCATGGAAATTCTGCTTTATGAGCAGAAGACACACAGAAGGACAAATGAGAGATCTATCTGATTCTTGCCCGCTTTCTTTGGAGTAAGCTGCAGACTGACAGCGCATCACAATGAACTGCTGGGACAGGAGAGGACACATTGTTTGTACAGGCAGCTTTCTAAATGGCAGCCATCCTAGCAGCCAGTCCCAGCTGTCCCAGCTACTATCACCCACACATCCAGAAAAAAAGCCATTCAGGAACACATGCACGACTTCCCTACCAGAAGTTCTATCTTTTTAAAGATAAAGGTATGGAATGAAAATAACAGTGATTTCTGCATTACATTTTGTAGAAGTTATCCTGTGAACTTCCTTGCTTTTGACTATTGACATTTTTTGACAATTCTGGAATTTCTGTTACAGAAATATTCATAAACTAAGAAGTTATTTTATGTCAAGCAATTCAGTGAATATTTTCTTAAATTTGAAAAAAATATTAATAATATTGCATTAGGTCAGTGTTTCACATTATTTCTAAATGCTTCTTGACAAGATGATGGCTTCTGGTTCTTATCAACTTGCCTTGCAGAAAAAGTCATTATGTTATGCCACCTAGAGGTGTTCTTACTGTGCTGATATATTACCTGAGTTATGCATTATTCCCTATATTAGTCTGCTCTGTTTTCCCGGTGATGCCTTGTTTGTACAGCAAATTGGAGTACCATAATCATATGAAGTTTATCTGAGAAAGAAACAAGAGTGGAGAAAAAGTGAATACTTCTGTTTGCTGTGTGTGGTCTATAGGCTGAGAAGAAAGACTACATCATTGTTCTGTATATCATCTTTACAAAATGGAGAACACCTCCAAGAACAGTCATCCTAAAATGCGTTAACCCAAATCAGACAAGCCAAGCTGGAAATGGAGAAAACAAGAATTATCTTCCTCTCTGAAGTGACACCAGGTATACTGTTCGCAAAGTGAACAAAAGTGTTTCAAAGCACCCTTCAGTCAACAGGAAAGTGAATTTTATGGTGGTTTTATAACCTTTTCATAATCCCTAAACTTCACATTTAATGGTCTTTATTATTCAGCATTTATATGGTGTGACATGTTTAAATTTGATATTGGATGGAGATGTGGGTAGACTACAAGTATTCTGCTCTGCCACTTAACCTTGGGTTTTTCTTATAGTTCACTAAAGAGGAAAGAAAACCTAAATCCAGTTCAGAGATCTGTTAGCTAGTTTTTGAGAAGAAAAGCTTTAAATTATGTTGGATTCTGGTAATAATATTCACCTGTTTCTCTTCACAGGAAGAGGATGTAAGCACTACAACATAAATACTTCTACCTACTTTTCTGAATATACTCTTTTTTTTTTTTTTTTTTTAATATCATTGCAAGAAGATTGTTACAAGGGTTTTTTCTGTGAGCATTCATTCAGGTAGAACCAAGACAATGTTCACCTCAAGTGCATGAGTTGAGGTGAAAGGATCAGCCAGGAAGAAGTCAAAGCTGGGAGCAAGTGTCCTATAATACAGAAGCAAGTTCTGCACTTAAATGTGTAAATATTCTCTTGGTTATTTTTTAAACTCTAAGCTTTCTCTTTTTGCCTAGAGCTTTTACCACATAATATATGTTTGTTTGCGTGTTTTTATCAGGTGTGTATATATATAGCTAATTAATTTTTAACCAAAGCTTAATTTTACTTTGTTGTTTCTCTGTGTGCCGCTGGTCTTATCAATCCTTTTGATTGCACAAACAGCACATGATCAGCTTTTGTTGTTTGTCATGGATACGAAGGTAAACAAAATTTGTCATAAAGATCAAGCTTCTAAAGTCTACATGACACCGGGAAAAGATCAGGTGTTGGTAGGAGCTGGCTAGTGCTGGTCCTTGAGGTTTCAGTGCTGAAATGGCTAATGACTGAAGTCCATCAGTTGATGAAGCAGTTGCCTTCCTCCAAACTTTCATGTAAAATGTTATAATATTCCAGCAAATCACAGGTTTCCTTAGGGTTCTCTTCCCTGGATGGTGCTCTGTACTAGCTGTCATCTACACCCAACAGCTGCAGCCTCGTCTCCTGCTGTTGGTGGTTTATTTCGGAGTGCTCCGTGTGGAGTCTCAGCAGGGTGTGTGGGGTGTCCCTGCAGCACTGTCAGGGCTGATGTGCATGGATGTGCACCCTGCGCACATTGTTGGGGCCACAAAAGCCCAGAGGAGGCATCACAAAGGACTGGCACATGTGGGAGCAGGTTGGTCATTGAGAGCCCTGTGAAATGCTCTGAAATGCTCTGTGCCCTGCAGAGCTAGTCGGGATGCCTAGCTACAAAGCAGGATGTATTTGGAGCAAGCAACTTCAAAATCTACAGGTCAGGGACAGTCAATATAATATCAGAAAGCTAGAAATTGCCTTGTTAAGCCCCACTCTCCAAGCTAACTGCCATCTATAAGGATTTTTTAGAGCTTTATTGTTAGAGGTCAGAGAGACATACTGATGATGTCACCAGCCAAACACGGGTGGCTAAACAAAACCCTTCAGCAAAATATGGGAGGAACACACTGTAAGCCAGAACAAAGTGTGATCTGGTTCACTGCAGTCTATGTGCTCCTTGGGTACATCTAATGAATACATCCTTTTCCTGGAAGGAAGTTAAAAACCATGAGTTATGCATGTATGGTTTTTAAAAAAAAACACCTGCAAAAATCTGTAACACCCTTAGATATCAAAAGTGTCTTTTTGATGCTGTTTTTTTTCTTATTTACTTTTTACTTTGCTAGTGAGATATTAATCTGTGTGTTTACTGGCTATTTGGCGGCCAGCAACCACTCAGGTAATAAATCAGACGGAGATTAGAAAGTTGTTTCCACTTCTGAAACAAACTTCAAGGTTTCCTGTGAGCTGTCAGTGGTTTAACCAAGTTGCTTGAAACAAGAAAGAAAATAATTTTCAAGACAAAACCAAAATGAGAATTGGCTTGTAGTCCTGAATCCAACAATCCCCTTGAAAAACTTCTTTTTTGCCATGTTTGCAATTATGGCTAAGGCTTTGTGAAGGAATCCTCAGAGACATAATTTTTTTGGCATTACAACCGAGTTGAACTGGCCAGAGACCACAGGTGGAAGGTACTGTCAGTACTAAGAGCAAGTTTGTTCCTGAGATTTACAGCTACTTGAAGTATAATTGCTTTAGATTACCGATATTTTTCCATATCGATCCACCATTTAAACTTTGAATAGTCTTCTACTTGCCAGTAGCATGTTATAATTCTGTTCTGACAAAACAATTTTTTTTTTTACTATAAACTTTCAATCCCTTATAACTGTTCAGGGCTAAACAATTTGAGACTGGTGTGAAGGTTAGAATTCTTTGCATCAGTATGTCTTTTTTCCTCTATATGACCAAATTAGAATAGGTTTATTACACTGTATAACTCTATTAGCTTAGCGCCTCATTGATTGCACTTTACTGGAAGTTGCCTCCAAAACAAAAAAGTTGAGTAAATATTTTCAAGATATTAATGTTTTAAAATTTTTGAACACCATTAAAGTGTCAATTTGTCTTCTGAGTTTTGTATTTTAGACTTAGTGTAGTGTTTTGAACCACAGATAAATATAAGAATGGCATCCTTTTTTTCCATTTAAAAAGTATTTCTGTTAATTATAAAAATATGAATGTGAATGAGACATACCAGTTCTACTAGCAGAAGGATGAAGGAATGAATGAGGACACCACGTTCTGTGGGTTTTCTGGGGTGGCAAAATTTTCTGTCCACAAAGGGGGCTTATAAGACAGCAACCACTGATCCTTTCAGCCCTGTGTGCTAATCAGAATGATTTATTAAAAGGTTAAAAGTGTATTAACAGTAATCTTATTGTCTCTTCATGTGTGATTGAGCTCTCTGTTTCCTGTAGTCTTGTTATTAAAAGAACTATTTCCTTAATAGATTGCATTAGGTTGTGCAGCAAAGGTAAATTATGATTTATATGCACTTGAACAGCATGCTAAGATGAATGTGGCTCTACTTAAAGCAAGTGTTGCATTTATTTAAAACTTCTGAATGTAAACAATTCTGTAGAAATAATTATTCATGAAGAGGTTTCCTGCTATTCTGAATGTGTCAAAAGGCTGGTTTCAGCTTCACTGGCAGCTTTCCAGACAAGACTAACACCAAACCAGCTCCATGCACTTAATGCTTAACACAGAGTGTGTACGCTAAGTACACAAAATACTGATTCCCAGCATGAATTCTTAAGGCAACTAGTTCGTGGTGAGTTAAAGTATGAATTGCCTCACATCCTCTTTTAAACAACAAGTTCTTGCAACATTTAAATGCAAATTAAAAGCATCATAGAGACTTCATTACCGGGAATGACTTGGGCTCTGATTTATTAATACCACCACATACATGTCTTGGAATGTCAACTCCATTGCTGCATAAACCTTTCATAAGCACTAGGATTTAAAAAAAGGTGATACTAGAGGAGTGGCAGGAGCATTCTGACAGAATTGGAGTAAAACCTGAGTTTTGTAAATGCCCTGTTACAGCTTGAGCAACACAGTGGAAGTTAACCTTCTGGAGTGTACCCTGGACAGAAGGAATAAATTCATTCCAGGATGATCCATGTGGACGATGGAAGAATTAATGAGCTGGAATTCGTACTTTTTTTGCCAGCCAGATGCAAACAGTCTGGAAAGGTCATCTTTTTCAAAAGCGAGAATTATTTTTGTAGGAGTCATCTTATTTGCAGAACAAGACATACTGACTCTCGGCAGATTTACTGCAGTAGAATAAGATATGAACCACTCAGGAAATGCACTGATTTTGAGCAAATATTTGGGGTAAAATTATCTGCTGCTATAAACAGAATCTGTTAATTTTTATGTGAATTTGAACAGTTGTGCCAGGAAAAGAATGTGCCTTTATATTTGCTCAATTCTGCCTAGGAAATAATCTGAAAATAAACATTGGCTTTTCCTAAACCCAAGTCAAATGAAGAAGGAACTGGCATAAAATTTACATTTGGCAATTCCACTTTTTCTTATATTCCCTTACTAGTGTGTGTTGTGTAGTTATTTCTCCTCTGACTTGAAAAATCTTCCTTTTGATTATACTAAGCCAGAGACAGACAGAGGTATTTGACACATATAAATTACCTATTTAGTAGCAGTGCTTCTGATGTAATTGCTGAAATGGAGTTTAAGGCTAAATATCAGTATACCATTTACCATGTATTTGTCTGATCTATTCTCAGTGTGTCATCCAATAACTTCTTTCAAGGTCAATTTATTTCCATATTAGTGAAGATTTGGTTTTTGCTGATGTTGACTGTAAAGAAATTCTTTTTTTTCATTATATTTTTTATGTATCATTCTAGTGAACAAGTGAACACACACTTTTAACCAACTTGGCCATTTTCAAGTTTGAAATTCCTGAGGCGCTTCAGGAAGAGGTAATTGTATTTGAATAGGGAAACGTCTTTACATGCCTTGCCGTTCTGCAACTAGATAGCACTTGCCTAGCCAGGGAAATGCAAATTCCTCTGCCGTGTTCCACCTTTTCAGATCCTCAGATTTCTTCATTTGCTTCAGAAGAACTTTAAAGACATTTAGTATGGTTGAGATTCTCACCACCTTCCACTGTGCACTGGCTGACATCCTTTCAAGAAGATGAAGTAAATTGTTTCAGTCAACCAGCAGGCTGATCCATCACTATGTGTTACTGAGGACCACCTGAAAATAGCAGCATGTAGAGCATCTGTAATCAATCAGTCGTCTCTTCTTCTGACCACAGTGAGTAAATGATAAAGATTTCCCTTAGAAATTTTTAGTTGAGAAGTCTTGCCATTAATCAATAAAAAACAAAATTAAGGTATAAGAAAACATAATGAAAACTGTGTTTGGCAGAATTTTGTTTAGAGAAATTAGAAAATTGTATTTTCCATGAAATATTACTCCAAAGCAATATGATTTTATTGTCAAAATAGATTATGTATGACAGTAGGTAATAGACTTAAGCCACGGCCATAAGGTGATCCAGAAGTTCTGCTAACAGAGATGAGGTGAGATATGGATATGGAGGGATTGCAGCAATGTGTTTGTGTCTGAGGGAAACAGCAGACACAGGATGAAAAAAACCAGCAAAAAGTAGTGGGCAACCAAAAGAATGCTCATAGCGTAACCTGAAATGACGCTCTGACAGAGTCTTTGTATATTATTTTTTATAAAATACTGGAATAGAGAGTAAACATTTTCCCTTCTATTTGATTCCTGTTGCATTCAGAGAGATCAGATTTTGACATAATCCTTTCTATTTATAAAGAATGTGTGCAAACAAATATGTAGCCCTGCTGTTAAGATCTCCCAATAAAGAAAGAACACCACAAAATTAGCTTTGATGAACTAGTCTAGTGGGATGGGGTAGCAATACACTACTAATATACAAAATAAAATGTTCAAAAGGTGTAAAGAGAGTTAGTTTTAATGTGTAACAGGACGCTGGATGCAGAGAACCTCAATAATTTTTGAAAGTGGATATGGGCGTTTCTGAGAAGTAACATTTGTGAATGAGTTCCACTGAAAAGGCAATCACCTCATATTTTTATACTTTTACTGCTCATTATATTCTCATATGTTGTCAGATATTCCTAACAGTGCTCCCATGACAAAATTAGAAGTTGTGCATATAATAATATTTTTATCTTTATTTTAAAATAAGACTGCGGGAAAAAGTTCTTTACAAATGTTCCACATACCCTCTGGCTTCTGTGGAATACAGCGATCAAGATCAGCTTGCAAAGATTTCAAAATAGACTCTTTTTTATCTCCTTTTTTCCAGCTAGGGCAATGTGTAAGGAATAAATGCATTTCAAGAAGCCTGAGACGATTTTTTTACACATAGGACCAGAATTTGGCTTTGGCGTGCAGTGAAGCAGTCCAGAAACTTTTCCAGGGTCTTTATGGACTCCATGTCAGTGGAGAACAAGCGCATGTCCTCTTTCTTATACTTTTTCCTTCTTAGCAGCCTCTTCTGACAGCTTTGAGAGACAAGAATGCAGAGCAGGGCACGAACAGGGAATTCCTGCCTGACAGGCAAACGTTTGGCTAGAGGTTTATGGCAGGATTATTGAGGCCTTCCTACCGCATGAGCACTGAGAACTGACCTCTGTCATAGATGATCTCCTTCGCTTGTTGCTTTGCTTATATATTAGGGGCATATTTGTAAACTAAACAGAGCATTACTATAAAATGGGGAGTAACTCTAAGGTAGGGCAGCACTGTTACTTTATGTGCATTTCAGATCTCTTATGACTGCTTGCTTTAACAAAAGACTGAAAGGACCTCTTGACCAACTGAATTATGTATTGGCACAAATCTTACAATTCAAAGTTTTGATAAAATTAATTATTCTATGCAACCACTGGCCTAAGAATGAACATTATTGTAACACATATAAATATTAAATAATTTAGCAGTTTTACAAGGCCACAACATTTCTTGCCTAGCAAGTAATACCACTGTTAAAATTTAAAAACTTGCTGTAGCACAGTCAAACTAAAAATTTAGGATCTTGCTTTGCACCGAGATGACAATAACAAAGAAAATTTCAGTACAGAAAAGCAGCAAATTTATTCCACTATGGTAATTGAAATAGAAAATGGAAGAAGTTAAACTTCATCAAAGTCATGGAAGTTGCTATAAGAAATTCAAGGAAATCACTTGCTTTAGTAAAGTGGGTCAGGTTGGCACTGATTAGAAAATACTTTTCCAAGAGGTGGGGTTTAGGAAACTTTCAGAAATTATGAAAGAAATTGGGGAATAACATTAATTAAATTAAAATCTACTCAGTATCCTCTGTAGCCAACCAAGCCAGTCAAGGATGAGGACACCTCTATGGTCTGATCTTATGGGATTTACGAGTTTTGAGAAGATACAAAAAGATAAGATTTAACCTTTACAATTCTATGGCTGTTCAGATAAAGCAATATTTCAGTGAATCTATATTAATTTTGTCAAAAGCTCCACTCCTGTGACAACAGGAGGCTCTGGATTCTTTTAGAATAGTCAAATAAGGAAAATCTAATTTTAATAGTTTGGACCAGGGGCTTTAATTTAATTCTTTCACATCCCAGTGACTTGCATAGTTAGAATGCTGTTGTCTGCTCCACAGTGAGTTTCTCAATATTTGCTTTGGAAATAGGTTACTTTCTGTCTGTGTCTCTAGCTCATTATTTTTCATATGGATATCGAGATTGGAGCATTCAATTAAAAGTACAAGTACATACTTGTGGCATGCCCCCAGCTTATGCCATAACCACCAGTGGGGTTGTGATGGCTGCATCCACCTTACTCTGTACTTTTGGGGGAGAGATGACAGCCTGGAAGCTGGGCTGCAAGGGTGACCCAGACATCTTCCAAATATGCAAATATTACAAATATCACTATGAGTCAATCATCTTAGTCCATGAATAGTGGCCATGGGGCCATTGAGCTCTCATGCACTACAGTACGTGACACATCAGGATATTCCCAAGTAGGGACACCTCTTAAGGGTACTCCTCAAGGCTGAGAGAATCCTTGTTGTGTCAGATATTTGGTAAGTGATTAACAGCATGTTAAATTTTGAAATCTTAGCTTTGCGATCTAGAGGATTGATTACACATATATAATCCTTTAGACATTAACCCTTGACCAAGTCTGGAACTAGTCACACCTACAATCCTCTCTGAGAAGGAATTTAGAAAGCAAGGGTGTCCTTTCTGAACAGCAATGGAAGGATCTTCTTGGCACTTTTGTCTGGTCCTGTCTTCTATGCAGTAAATAAGTGTACCTTGCCATTGAAGCATTTACCACTGAATTATGCTGTATCAATAAAATATATTGTTGCTTCTTTCCTATGACTGAAGGGCCCAATTCCATTTGTGAGAAATTCCTGTGAACTAAGTAATTGGCAAAACCCATGATCATTTAGTGAAAGTTCTTAATTTGCCACACACACTTGAGGTGCTTCTTCCAAGAAAAGTTCTGAAATTGCTCACTATCAGTTGGCATATTCCTTGCTTTTAACACACATCACATATATGTGAAAATTAATTTTAAAAAAATAGCACTGAGTTTTGCATGATGCAAACCTTTACATTTCAGGTAAAGCTGTGCAAAGAAATAAGAGAAAATCTACCTGCTTCCCATTACTGCACTACCATGGGTCTTAATAGCTATCTGAAAGTTGTTACAGTACTATGTGCTTGTAGTTGCTTGGTACTTCAAGGTATTCTTTTTTTCATCTTAGTAGTCTGTATTCTAACAATTCCTCTATCATGACTTGCATGTTCTGAGCCCCATTTCTTCTCCCTGTATATTTTCTCTCCTTTTTCTTCAAATCCCATCCTTTTCAAGACCATGTAGGTGGAATCTGGGCCCAAAATTCACAATTCTCTTTTCAAACTGGGAGTCTCTCCTACACTAATTTGATGATTCAGAAAAACTTATATATATAATTGGTCTGCAGTAACAGTGTGAGTCCTCTGTGAAATGGGCTCTGAGAAGGACAAATATTAGAACATTAATCTGTGTGTGAGGGGGTGGTGTAGCCCTGGAGTGCAGGAGTGATCAAGAGCAATTGATGCTGTCAGGGATTCTTGAGGCATTGTTTTCAAATTTAGCTGTGTACCTATTACATTCAAGAAAAGAACAATAGCATCACATTTAACATGGGATCATATTTATTTACTATAATTTTCAGTATAAAAAAAAAAGTGTAGTTGCCATTAGGAAATCCAGTTTTTGGTTTTCCTAATCATTCTCAAACAATATTGTTGATGGCATTTTCCTAGAGTTCCTGAGATGAACCATGAGAGAAACAGAAAACCATAAAGAATGCCATGCACTGTGTATTATTTATGCTGATTCAGGGAACAGAGGGATTACACAATAGAAAAACTAGATTCACAATTTAAGATTGAAAGATGTTGGTATTGTTTATTATCATCCAAACCAGCACTCACTTGTCACCAAAGGACAGAGATTGCTCTTTGACCAAGGAATAGCAGGCAGGTGTCTTTTGGGGTCCACAGCATTTTGGTCAGCCTCTGCCAGAGACGATCACTGTAACGACAGTATACAAAGGAGGTTCAGAATCATCTTTGCAGGACAATTCAAATCGCTTGAATCTCAGTGTTCATGCGTTTATGTTCTGTGTTAGTAAAATCCTTTTTTTCGACCCAATGAGTGCATATCAAATTTTATTTGTCATAAATATAACATTGTCTATAGCTCCTGTCTGTGATAGAAAAGCCTAGACACTAATACCTAGTATTTATCTTAGGATAAAGAATTATTTTAAGCAACTAAACTATTGCTTTCTAGGTAAGCCATCAAAGCTGGCTGTAGCCATGGTCTTAGCACATGGTGCTCAGCTTAGGTGCTGAATAAAATGAGTTTGCTTGTACCAGAAAAATAATTCGCTCACCAAAGGCATGGTGCACCATAAGCACAGTAACAAGATGTGACTTATTCATGTGACTCAGTTGGAACTCTCGGTCTTAAAGCTGCAGGAGATGGAGTACATTCATGAAAAGGAAATCTGCTGAATGTGTCTTTTTCTGGTTTTTATATGCAATGATCCAGTTATCAATAATGGCATTTAATCTGGAATTTTGTTGCATTCATTTTGCATTTACTGCATGTAGATATACATGAGCACATGTATGACCAATTATTTATATGTAATAATAAAAAGATATTCCAGTGGAGAATATTCATGTTCATTTTACATCTTATTAAAATATAGTAACTCATTCTTCAATGTAAACATTTGAAATGTTTTGATTTTAAACTTACTGATTTTGTTTATTTTTATGCTTAGTAAAGTCAGTTACTGAAGTTTCCAGTAGTAACTGTGCAGTACCTGCCAACAGTTAGATAACAATTAAGATAACATTATAATCAGCAGTAATCTCTGGTTTTGAATTTTAGGTTTCTGGCAGATCTTATTAGCTTTTACAATTTAAAATAAATATTAGAATTCAAGAAGGAAGTACAGAAGATAAGGAAGTTAAAATAGAACAAATGGGATCAGAAAGGAGAATGGAGGGTGGGTTAAACCTAAGAACAATGAATGGGTGGGCTTGTCCCTGTGGATCTAGCAAAGATTTTCTTTAAAATTAAGAAAGGGAAAGCAATCATGCTTTCAGTGCCAATTTAGATCCAATGTACATGTATCTGGATTCCCTGATCAAGAAAGCAAACTTCCATCAGGTTCAAATTTTCTCCAGCGTGCTCATCGTCACGATGGACCAAATCAGATTCTGTCTTAAAGTCAATGCGTCTAGAAAGGGGGTTTTAGAACATTGCTGCAGTCACGTTACTCCATTAGCATCAGTATACATTTCCATGTGGTTTGGAAATCAACAGCAGGGTTTTTTAAAAATTTATTTTACATAACAAAAAGAATAGGTATTTTTCATACGTAAAAGAAGTGTAAAATCACAGAAAACGGGTTTTGAGTAAGAACCTGAGCGGATGGTGCCCAAGCCACCAGGTTCTTGTTTAATTTATTTGATATTACTAAACTCTCAACAGGGTATTCTGCAACATTCCCTTTCCGTGCTCAGACTTCATCATCTTTACTATGAGAGGTTTTACTCAGCCCAAAATCATCTGCACTTTCTGTAATTCAAGCCTATAAATTTTTTGCCTGTGGCAAGAGGGTTAATGTCCTTCCTCCTTGCAGATATTTTATATGTGTTAAAATACTTACTGTGTCTTTCTCTCTCTCTCTCTCTCTCCTTTTCAATATGATGAATAACTACATTTTCTCTCTTTGAAGGCTATTTCTTCTAAGCTTACAACAACTTTTTTGGTTTGGACCCTGTCTTTAATGGTCAGCACTATATATAAGAGCAGGGGTTAAAGCTGGCACTTGAATTACAGCTGAGTGAAACTAGAGGATTGCTTCAAATGTCCTATTTGTCTTCTTTACATATCTATGAGATGCTTTTCTTACTTTTCCAGAAAAGACCTCATTGTTGATACAGGTCTAATTTATAAATCACAATGAACTGCATAGTCTCCATGCAGAACTTGGTTGCCTAGTCTAAAATATGATAACCTGTGCTCATCTCTATAAATAAAATCTATTTCAAACTAATTTGAATATGCTTTGAATTGAAGTCTTTTCCAGGAAGATGCAGCTAAGTATTAATGTGTGGATATGAACAAAGGTGAGGCATACAGAGACCTGTTTAAGGAGAGTGGAGTCTAGCGATACTACGGTGGCAGCATCCATCGGTCCTCCATTTCATCTGAAAATGAAAAAGAATATGATTCTTGCACTTCCAGCACAATAAATGAAAGTCTTGACTGTAGTCACTCCCCGAGCACAGACTACTACTGGCAACCACTCCCTTAACACTGCTTTCCACCTGCTGGCATTCTTGTTCACCTTGCCTTGAAGACTCACAGGAAAGTGTCAGCTATTAATGAAGATACATGATAAGAGCTTGCAGAGTTCTCGGAGAAGAGTCAGCCTAATGACACAGAGTGCCCATCAAACAGTGAGATTTTCATTTTTTGAAGGTTTTTCCTCTCTAGGCTTTTCTTACAGTTGACACAGAAGTTGTGGTTATGAGGTCTATGTAGGAGCAGCAGTCTTTAAGTTCACACATTCCTAAGCCAAGACTAATCAATCTGAGAAGGAAATGGGTTTGGACTGTGTCCCAATTACTAGATATAGTTGGTACATCTGTGTATGAATATTGTCTTCACAACCCAAAAATATTATTTTACATTTGCAATTAATAATTATTTGAGGAATCACTGGTATCATCAGTTTAGACAAACATCATAACATAATATGTGACTATCAAATCACTCTGTATGTGTTTGTAGAGAAAGGCCCCATTATTTCATTTGGATTGTCCCAGAACTACTGCAACTACGCAGGTCTTTTGCATGAATAATGAGAAAACCTTCCAGTTGTGCTGTTCAGTGAGCATGGGGGTTGTGAGGCCCTCAGCAACACTAGTGTGAAACTCAGCGGGTTTCACTAAAATATTCAGAAATCCCTGTGTGCTATATTCATTCTGCTCTGTTCCCAGATGGATGTGGCATGTGCAGTGCCATCCACAGAGCTGCTGTCTGCGTCAGCTGTTCTTCCAGACACGAACTCTATTTATGATTACAGCTCTGTTTGCAGTGCTGTGCCTGCATCAAGGCACCCTTTGCATGCACTGCAATTACCGATGAGAGATGTAGGAGGAGTTACAAGTAGAACACAGAGCAGAGAGGCAGGTAATGGCAGTGTTTCATATGCATCAGCACTGTAAGCATCCTGTGGTGAGAGACAATTCTTTTGTCCTCAGTGAAGCTGTGTTAGGTCCTATGCACAGAGGGTGTTTTCCACTGCTGTAGGAAATCTCTAGACTAGGCTGCCAATACAACTTAGAAATCATATTCAGGGAATGACTGCTTCAGCTCGGTAAAGAAGCCTTTTTGCTTTTTTTATGCTGAGAGTTTCTAGCATACTCAAAATGAATCTTGCAAGAAACATTTCTACTCTTTAAATGATGATGAAAATATGGATCTTAAATAAGATAATTAATTATCTCTGCTATCCTTAGATCTCATCAGTGGATATGCCATTTGGATATCAAGGTTAAATTGCCATTAAAGTCATTGTCAAAAAAAAGTTCATCCAGCACAAATACTTGTACCTTTTCAAAAACAAGATAACAATCACACCTGAAAAACTAACAAGCAATTTGGGAGCAGACAGGAGCAAACTATGATTAGAATGTGTAATTTACCATAATGCTAACAGACAGTTCAGAAAGTGATGACAATCTGTCAAAGATCTTTTGGGAGTACATGCAAATGCTAAAATCTACCTACAATGTAGAGTCAACGTGTTATAGTGATTGCAATTTTCATGAATGCAAGGTGGTTTTATAGCACTGTCAAACTGAATAATTACAGAAATTACAATGACATTTTTGCATTTTTTTATGACATTTTGAGAGCAATCATCAATACTCTCGATATTTAAAGGAAAAGCAACAATTCAAAAAGCAAAAAGAATGTTAGGAAATTTCAAAAAAAGCATCACATTGTCACTGCACTAATCCACAACACACCTTTTAGGTTTGAGGTTTGCTTACAATCCTGAATCCCATCTCAAAAAATATATAATAATTTTACAAAGTGTAAAAGAAGAGTTACAAATATGACCAAAGTAACAGTCTTCACTCAGGGAAGTATTGAAAAGATGTCTGCATTTAAATAGGCAGTGAATAGACCTCTTTCACAGGATTAAAGTGAACTTTCTCGCCATGGAACACTGAGGATGTCTAGAGGCTGTTAAACTCAGAGGTCTACTTCTGGCCCATCATATCCCTACACTGCAATTTATCCTGTTCTGATATTGAGTCATCTACCATTCACTGCTATGAGAGAGGTCGAAGACAATTTAGATCTTAGCCACCATGCTGTTTTTCTCATCTGCTGACAAGAGCTATCAGATCCAGAATGCTCCTTGACTCTGCTCTGCATTGCTATGTTGACCTTGTTCTTTGTATTTTACAGGAAGTCAGAGCTTAGTCGTATCTACTCTGGTGGAAAGGAACAACTTTCCCTTCTGTGCTGGTTTGGGGTAGAGTTAATTTTCTTCCCGGTGGCTAGTATGGGGCTGTGTTTTGGATTTGTGCGGAACACAGGGTTGATAATATGGGGGTGTATTTATTATTGCTGAGCTGGGCTTAGACACAGCTTTTCTGCCTCTTGCACTGCCACTCTGACAAGGAGGCTGGGGATATATGGAAAATTAGGAGAAGGCACAGCTTGGAGACGTGACTCTAACTCCAAAGGGATATTCTAGAAAATATGGCATCATGCTCAGTATAAAAAATGGGGGGAAGAAGGAGGAAGGAGTGGATGCTTGAAGTGAGGGTATTTGTCTTCCCAGACAACCATTACATGTGATGCGGCCCTGCCCTCCTGGAAGTGGCTGAACACTTTCACGTCCATGGGAAGCAGTGAATTATTCCTTGTTTTGCTTTGCTTATGTGGGTGGCTTTTGCTTTTCCTATTAAACTGTCTTTATCTCAACCCATGAGTTCTCTACCTTTTACCCTTCTGATTCTCCCCCTGATCCTGCTGGTGGGGGAGTGGGTGACTGGCTGCATGGGATTTGGCTGCTGGGTGGGGTTAAACCATGACACCTCCCAAGAAAGCCCTGCACATATACAAGCTGTTGTTTAGAGTCAAGTGGGAAAGACAGATTCACTGAAATCTGTGCTAAAAAATGCACAAAGTATAGCATCTATTCTTAACAAGTTGAAGGTTTTATCAAGCTGTGTCTGAGAATGGGATTAGATGTATACATTGCAGCTGTGTTATGATAATTTGGTCTGACCGTTATTATGCAGGAAGATATATGTAAAACCTGGGTCGAGAGACCTGCACTGACTTTTCTGATTTCATTGGAAGTGGCTTTAAAAACAGGAAAAATGCGTAGGTACAATATTTTGCGTTATTTTCTTCATGTTTGATTTAAGATTGACTCAAAATCTTAAGCCTTTCTCCTCAGTCTTCCTGCACGGAAGCCTTCAGAAATACATACAAGAATCAAACTGAGATTCTTATGTAGTTGTAAGGGATTGTTAAAGTGTCATGTATGAGGAACAGAACTTGATTATATAAATTCAGATACTTTAAAATAAAAGGTTATCCTGAAATGTGAGACCTTTTACACCTAGTAGAGATGTGTAGAGCATATATAACACATCAGATGCATTCAGACCAAATAACTAATTTGTTGTGACAGGTTGATGCTTTCTTGGTTTTATTTTCTTTTCTTTTTAATCTTCTTCCTTTTTTTCTTTTTCTTTTTTTTTCTTCCCTAGAGAGAAGAGCAATGATTTTAGATATTTGAAGAAAGTATAAAATAATTCTTTAAGCACAGAGAAAATCCGAGGAATATTTTCAGAAGATCTATAACTTGTCATCTATATATACATTCCACAGAATTAATTTTAAAACAATGGAACAAAAGTTCACATTTAAAAATGTGTGGTTGCTGACAATTTTCAAGAAACTTTAACACAAATTTTAAGTCATAATGAGAGCTGCTCCACTAAATGATTCTATGTCATTTGGCACACAGCATTTGAGAGTAAGGGACTATTGCTTCTTTTTGCACAAGTGATATTTCCTTAAAGTTATCTATTTCTGCCTGAATAAATGAAATTTAGGAAATTATTATTGGCTGAATGTTTGTACATTGAAAACAAATTTTACTTCTGTCCTTCCTTGAAGGTCTATAAATTCCTTCTGTGTAGAGTGATAGCTTCACCATTTCTCCTGTAAAGTGAGGCTTTGTGCCATGGTAAATGCTTTATGTTTCATCTCTGCCAGGGCACAAGGGGAAAACGGAATTGTGACAAAAAAATTCAAGTTGGCTACCAATTCTGACTTGCAAAAGTTCGATGTGAGAAGCATTTCCTTGAATACTCTTGTCTCTCCATGAGCTCTACATTTGGATTTTAAAGAAGTCAACTGCCTTTTGTTTTGTCTCAGTTAGTATCACTCTGAAAACACTGACAATGAGGTTCTTCACTAGGAATTTCCAGGTCACTAGTCCCCTTCCGTGGAGATACTGTGCAGCTACTTGAGGGTTGCCTGCCAATGTCAAATAGACAGACTCATAAAGGGGCTTTGGTGTTCAGTTTTATCCTGAACTAAATAGTAATTTATTATAACATAAGCAAACAGAAATATGGCAACCACTGGTAGAGCTGTATCTTGCCTAATATGTTAATGTAAGCGTGGTTCCTGCCTACAGTAATATATTAGCTGCTTGTGAGCAAAGACAGCACAGAGACCTTTTTCAAAGCAGCTAGTTAAGACCAGCTGCCACTTCCTATAAAACAGTGTCCAGTTCATTTAATGAGTCTAGACATTCATCTATCAGTGTGGCTTTATGTAAGACACAAACTCCTACATCTAGAAGCAAGTACTTTTTTTGTTGTTTTTCTTGAGTGCTGCGTGATGAGCTTGGGGACAGAAAGTCCTAAAGAGGAGTTTCTGAGCACTGAAAGTGAAATATATGTGGGTTGTTAATAGTACAGTCTTGATTAATTATTTCATTCTTCCCAAAGACTTTTCTTTGGCAGCACTCTCTAGGCATTATCTAGGATTCTAATCATTCTCGTGTTCATGCAATCATCTGGTTGTGCAGTTACATGGCCTTCATCTGGGCCAGCACATGCTTGAATCCAGTGGCACCAGCAAAGACCTGAATTTGGCAAAGAATGTGGGTATTTTCCCCAGTCCACTTTGGGTAAGCAAATGACATGGGTGCACATGTAATGCTAGGCTCTGCTGAAAGGTTACAGGGAAAGTGAGGAAAGCCTACAGATTTCAAGCTCTAAGTATGTAAACCACTTTCACTATTTATGGGTGGGTTAGAGAACAGCATCACCACACTGGTGAAGCGGAGAATTCAAAATTTGTGAGGTGCGGGATATGAATGCTTTCCCTGACACATGCCACTGTTTATATTTCCTGACTGGATGCCACAAGTTTTTGAAATATGAAAACTGAGAACATCAACCAGACATTTATGACATTTACTGAATTTATTAACCTTTTTTAGATGTGGTTTTGAACAGAGAACAGCGTAGCCACATGAGAAATGGGTATTATCTCAATATTTAAATAGGAAAATAGTTCAAAATGGATTTTTGTATCCTCTCACTCAGAGAAATTTAATTCAAATTAACACAGTCAGTCTGCTACTAACACATATTCTGAAGAACAGTTATGGAGTTGTAATACAAGGGTACAGCATCTCAAAAATTTACGTTGAAGGCGTGGAGGGGATTTTGAGCATTATTCTTTCAGCCTTTTGCTTATGTTTAATTTGAAATATAGATATTTTCCTTTATATTTTGCACCACAGATTTGGATACTTAAAGGATTATGATGCTTTTATAGTGTGTGTTTCCATGTCTGGTTTTCAAAGACTGTCTATGCAGTTATGAAGGCAGAGAGTGATAGAGTCATAGAATATCCTGAATTGGAAAGCACCCACAAGGATCCTTGTAGTCAAACTCCTGGCCCTGCACAGCACAGCCCCCAAAATAACACCATGTGCCTGAGAGTGTTGTCCAAACGCTTCTTGAACGCTGTGAGGCTTGGTGCTGTGACCACTTCCCTGGGGAGCCTGTTCCAGTGCCCCGCAACCCTCTGGGTAAGAAAACCTTTTCTAATATCCAAACTAAACTTGCCCTGACACAGCCTCATGTTGTTCCTTCAGACCCTACCCCTGGTCACCAGGTGATCAGTGCCTGTCTCTCCCCTTCCCCTCACGAGGAAGTTGTAACTGCAAAGAGGTCTCCCCTCAATCTCCTCTTTTGCAGGCTGAACAGACCAAGTGACCTCAGCCACTCCTTGTATGGCTTCCCCTCAAGGCCCTTCACCATCTTTCTGGCCATCCTTTGAACTATCCCTAATAGCTTAATGTCTTTTTTATATTGTTTTGCCCAAAACTGCACACAGGAGTTGAGGTGAGGCTGCACCAGCGCAAAGCAAATCAGGACAATCACCTCCCTCAGCTGGCTGTGCCTGATAAACCCCAGGACATGGCTGGCCCTCCTGGATGTCAGGACACACAAGTAGAGTCTAGCTTCTTTGTTTTCTTCATCAAAATGTGTCATTTTGAACTCAAATATTATTGATGAATGTCCTAGGTTGTTTGGTTTTTTTCTCACTTTTAAAAAGGGACTGTTGGAACCCTTAAAGGGAGGCATCTTATTCCAGTGTGTTCTCCTTTAAATTGTCTCAAAGCAAGACAATGAGTTAAACTATAAAACCTCCTAGACAATCCATTCTGTCATCTTATTTCATTTTTAAATTATTTTTCTGCACTAGTATTAGATATGATTTTAATCATCATAATTGTTAAAGGAAACACGGTGTTCTTAAACAAGTTAAATATATACCTTGGAAAGTATTTTTTACCTTGTGTAAAAGCCAGTAAATGAGAAATTGCAAAATAAGCTTGAGAGTAGGAAAAGGCTTATTTTCATATCTTATGAACGTATGGAATAAAACAGATGTAAAAAAAACAAAACAACAACCTACTGAAAAATATATGAAAAATGGCTAAAAGTGATAATTCTGTATTTTGACTGACTTGCCATTTTCAGTGCAGACATAATGCACATCATTTAACACACGCAGTCCTGTGGGGAAGGAGTAAGTTTTGCCTTATTTGGGTTAGGTATATGAGTCAGAAAGGCTTTCCTTTCAGGAATATGCATTCTAATTGCTTTTTTTAAAGCGAAGTTTTCTAGATATAGAAAAAACTGCTGAAATTAAGGCACATTATTCAGATACATGCTGGAGGAAATCGGGAGTTCATAAGGCAGATAATGTTATCATATTCTTGTTGTCATGGACACATGGCCAAGATTGTTAAGACTTAAGAAGGATTTTAGCTTTTTCTTTTAAAATTCCTGTTTTCCAGAACCCTGAACATATTTTTGGAAGCTATCTTGCTATTCATGGGATGAACAATACAGACCAGCTCTTAAATAAAGGTTACCTTAAATCTACTGTATGTGTCTCCAGTCATAATGTTGAATTATGTTTGTGTGTCTTTGTTGTTTGCAATGCTATATCCTCCTTTACAACTTTTGTGAATAGCTTTTCTCTTTCAAGTGATTGCCCAGAATCACATAGAGCATGCCCATGCTGTATATCACGCTGGAGCCTTAACGTTACCCATATTGAATACATTTCCTTTCTCACTTTCTTTCAGTTATTGGTTTGATGTTTATGTTTTTGATTTTTTTTTTTCCCTGTACAGATTTCCCAGGGACTGGATCTCCCCTTCAAACTCCCCAGAACCAGGGCAGGCCATACTACCCCTTTTTTCATTAATGACCTCCGAATCATCCATATCCCCAGCTTTCAACCCTCTTAGGCTCCCCAGCAGCATGACAAAGGCTTGCCCCACAGGAGTATCCCATGTCAGCTCTGGATACCTTCCTGTTGGAGCTGACCAACAAGGGAGCACACTTGCTAACATGGAGTGGGGGTAACAAACAGCCATCCTTGGAGCTGGCTGGTGGGGGGACCTTGCCTCAGGTGACACTCTTTGTGTGGCTGAATTAAACATTTCAAATGACACTCATTAGCAGTGAAAGGACTTCATTGTGTCTCCACTCCAGTGCTAACATCTAGTGGCTTGCTGATAGACATGGTAAGTTAAGAGCTTTTGTGCAAGGTGCTGCTGAAAGTTTGTTTTCATGCATGCCGAACAGGAGAGTATGAGGATGAGTTAACATTGTGCGACAGCCCATACAAACAGACCTCAGACCTCCTCATATCTTTGAGTGGGAGTCACTGCTGCTCTCCGTTACCTTGTACCATTGTGCTCTAAGCTTAATGTCATGTCTTTTGTTTCTTTATCTCCTTTTTTTAGTCTTAGCTCACGTCCACAGCCTTTTGTGGCCACAAATAAATGGCTTAGCTAACTGATCCTACAGTCTTTCCATTATGCCAAAACCTCCTCTTTTGCTCTTCTATAACTTCCTCTATTTTCAAATCTCAATATGAAGTACCTCTTAAATACCTTCATACGATGTGCCAACAAAAACAAGTACAATGCTCTGAAGAATGAATCTTCATCTAAATCACTTGTTTATATTTTAGATTTACTGGTATTAAAAAATTCACTTTTAGAAATAGAGATGGCAAGAAATTTTAGTTTACTGTTCCTTAAATGTGTACAGTGCTATCATTAATCACAGCAACCCAATTGTGTCAGAAATCCCGCCCGCAAGTAAAAACTGCATTTCTTGATTCCTTCAATATACACTAGATGCTGAAGTTTGGCTTGGTTTATAAGTTTATTGGCTTAGGTATATCTAACTCCTAAATATATTGAACCTGGAGTGCCAGCAGTCTGGGACTGCAGGTAGATGGAAAGTGTCATGACAAAGGTAAGCACAGTGCAGCAAACTGAGTTTGACTTCTCTGGTATATGCAATACAAAACAAAGGCAAAACCACAGAGCTTTACATTATTCTAAAGGGATTCATGTTACATCTCTTTGCTTCTGTAGAAGTTTTGTGCAATGTGCCTAACATTCTCTGCTAGTTCACAGCTTTACTGCATACCCCCTTGTGAAAAACAACCCCAAAAGTGTGGTAAAATATACATGCTATCCAAAAGGTTACAAGTGAGTCAACACTGCACTGTCATGACTCCTTTAGTAAAGATAGTGAATGATTGGTTCGTTTGTTTGTTTGTTTTGATCATATTGTGTTGTTTTCTTAAAAACATAGGAACGATCCTATCTTAGGTGCAGATGTGGGTGGCTGCCTCTTTCTGACTCAGTCAGTCACTTCTTCCACCAATGAGCAGGAATATCTCAGCAGACCACACTTTCCTGAAGCAGATGACAGACACCTGGTGTCACGGCAGGATTGACAGACACCTGGTGTCACGGCAGGATAAACAGAAACCTTTCCTGTAAGAAATTTTTGACAGAAAGTAAAGGCAAGAAATATTTAAAATAAGCATTTCTTCCAGATATTTCCTTTGTGCAGTTGAAGGTAAACCTGGAGCTGATCTTAGTGACATGACTACTGTGCTAATATTCTGACTCTGAAATAACTCCCCATTGTGGTTTATACGGCAAAGAAAACAATAGTTAATAGAGCTCCCGTGTTACTGTACCTGTAAGATAGCAGAGTTTTAGGATTAGCATTTGGCATTTTCATGTTTTACAAAGGAGCACATAACACTGTGTACACGTGTTTTTGAAATGTCCTCATGAAAACATTGCTTTCAATCTAAGTTTATGAATCTGTGGTTCAGCATCACAGGGACATAAAAAAATCAATTCAGTGACCGTGGGAAGCCATACAGCCTTCATCTGCTCTACTCTGCTCTTCCCTATAAGCTCTAAAACTTGGTCCTTGATGGACAATAAGGTAAATTTAATGTCTTGCTCTGGGAGTGGTTGCGATAAATCACAGTGATGACAGCATAATGCAAACAAACTATCTGTTGGCACTGCCTGGGCTATATATAATGCTTGTCTGCACTCAGATCCCATACTAATGGAAGAGTAGGATAAGAAAATGGGATATAACTGAAATTCAGATTTACTGTTCCCACGGATAGGAAGCTGCAGAAGGAAAGTGCAAATAGAAGCACGCAGACAATATGCGGGAGAGTTGCTTTCGTTGTCAAAGGCTGTTGCACTTTGGCTTTGCTTCATTCAGCAATAGCCTATTTTACTGGCTAACTTTATTATGAAAGGAGGGTGAGGAGGGAGAGCTGGATTTAATTTTTTATGGAAATTTTTGTAAACAAAGCTATTGTTGGTACCAAATTTGGGTAAAAATTTTGGAAAATTTCTCCTTTTGACTTTGATTTAAACAAGCACTTATGACGCTTCCATTTTCTTCTTCTTTAGTTTGTGTGGGAAGGTAATTTGCATTCAAAGTTCTAGTTCAAGATCATTTAAGAAGCAGGTTTCCCTCCTATACAGATTTAAATACACAATGTACCTTTTCTTACTGAGCAAGTTGAGAGGCCGTAATAAACATATCTCCAGATTTCATTCAGGAGGAAGTTACACATGCAAGAGAAAAAAAAGTTGAACTATTTTTTCTATATTGTTACAAAATGATTATTTTAATCCAGCAAATAGAAATATCGCATTAAAGAGATGTTATCCATCAGGGTTATGTAACTTTTCCCCTGCTCCTTGCAGAGTAATGAAACAGAACATGTACATTTGTTATCGTACATGGTTATCATTCAGGTGTTCAGTTTTTGCTATAAAATATTCTGTTGAGTCTTTGTCAAAGTGTTTTTCTGAAAAAAATAACAGCTAATGAAATGGAGTTAGATGGGAAACTTCTAGTTCTGCTTCAATTCTGATAAATTTATTTTTTTCTGACTGTAACAATAGTAATTGAAAACTAAGGATTTCTACATTATTCCTTTTAGCTGCAGAACATGCCACTCAGAAATGCATGTATACTACATTAAATTTGAATGTTTCTGTTCTTTAAAATATTTTTTATTACCTAAAAAATATTTTAGGGTTTTTTTCCAGGACTTTTAATCTGTGTAATATTAAAAAAAAAAATCATTTTGCCACCTGATGGTTAATTAAAACAAGAAATACCTTTTTTTTTTCCCCAGAGGTAGTAAACATTGAAATATTATAGATATTTCTGACAGTTAAGATATACGTAGAAATTGGACTACTCAATGGCTTGCATATAAGAACATACTGCAAACCCCACGAGATGACATTATAAAGAGAAAATTTAAGATCTATAGGAGTAACATAAGATGTTATATGTCTGATTTCTCAAGAAAATAAAAGAGGCTGAAAGGACTTTAAGTTTAAAGACATAATGAGGAAGCAGAAGAAAGCAGTTTGTCAGGCTGAAAAACATAACGGCTGCGTTCTTAGAGCTACAAAAGTTCATATCTTCCAGGTATAAATAGCTAACAGTTGTCAAAGAAAAATATTCAGAATAAACAGTTTGGGCGTGGAAATTGCACTACAGAAAACCAAAATCTCAGGCTGTCCTGGAAAATATCAACATGCTCAAAAAAATATGTATCAACTCTTATGGCATTCAGAAGCATCCTTTTGCTTCTTTTTAGGAGTGTATTAATATTATAGACAGGCAAGTCTGTTTCTCAACATGACTTCTGAGCTGAAAACGTTCTTCTCATGGACTCTGTAAGGGAAATATAGTACAAACACAAACATCAAAATGTTATACTTGAAGAAACATAAGGCAGCTTATTACAAAATGCAGGCCAGTTCTGGTAATTGCTCCACAGAAGAAATGCATGCAGCATTTTATTTTTCCATAGTGCTGCTTTGCATGCTGCACATGGATGATGTAAATCAATGAGTATTAACGGAAGATTTTCTTGCCAAAGCTCCTCTGTTTCCCAAGTGTTTGTTTGTATCACTCCCCTTATAATCTCAAGTGTTTCAAGTGAAAGATAGAAGAGGAACCCTGCAGTTTCTGCTGAATCTGAAGTATTTCAGCAAAATGCTGTTTTCTCCTTTTTTCGTTTCCAGATATTTGTGGATTTGAGGCTTGTGCAGACAACAGACAAAAAGGATGCTGAGCCCTAAAAGTACTACCAGGGAAGAAACAGACTCTAGCTCATGGAGGTACTTTAGGTGGCCTATTTCTTTGCAATATAGATTATTGCTTTCTGAGGCAGGAAATGTTCTTGACACACAATTAGGAATAGCTCTGCTAAGACAGAAACCAGCAGTAATAAAACCTGATAGCTGGCACACACAAGCCAGTAGTCAGCTCTTTGTCAGGGTCACCCTGTTTGTCTTGATGTTGGTGCCTTGCTGGTGATAGGGGAAAGAAAGACTGATGCTGAAGAACATTTCAATGATGAATTTTCGCCTGTAAGCATTTTGCAGTCACCCAGATAGCTGCTAGAGCAAGCCAAGGAGCAGCAGGGTGCTTAGCTCCTGCCTCTCGCTTTGGCAGTCATACATCGTGTTTAGAAATATACCTGGGGCCCACATATGGAAGAGAGGCATTTAAAGCTCCCTGTAAGAAAAGGGTGGAGAAGCCCTCAATGGGCATGCCAGCAGGTGAGCCTGGAGAGACAGCACAAGGGGACGCTGAGTCGCGCTTCTTCCCAGGGACCACAGTAGAGATCCTTCCAGGTCTTCTCCATCCTCATGCTGAGCCTACCAAAGAGTAGTGCTTGTAGCTTTACTGACAACCAAGGAAGAGAGAAGCTCTCCCTGTCACCCCCCAGAGACTGGTGGCCAAGAAGGGGATGCCCTGCCACTGTCCCTTCCTGCTTTCCACTCCTGGGTGTCCCTCCTGCCCCTGGGTGGCCAGGTGTCTGCAGGTGGAAGGCAAACTCACCTCTGCCACTGCCCAGACGGCAGCAGAGCTAATTGCAATCTGATGGGGTATTAGCTTGAGAACTTGAGGAGCAAAGAGGAAGAGGAATAGCTTCTAATTTAAGAAAAGCAGAATAATTTTTAATGTCTTCACATTGCCAGTGTAGAAATTTTTAATTACCCTTAAATTGTGGCTAATAACAAATACGGATGGTATTATGGACTATGAGATTTATCATGCTTATGTTTAGTCTTATTCTCAAGTAAACCAAAAGTGACATTATAAGAGGAAGTTATATTCATTATCAGTGAAGTTACTTCACTGATATTTTACTAATTTTTTCAATGTAGGCACCTCTGATGGTTTATTACAGATGATGCAGTAATCAGTGCCTAGGAATCCTTTGACTAAATATGGAAACATATGTAAACTGGCTTTTCAGAAGAAAAAAGTATTGTTTCTCACAGCAGGCTGACAAAGTATTAATGCATAGTCAGACAAAGAAAAGATTACTTTCATAAGAAGTGCTGCTGAACTTACAATGGTGTTACCCCATAGCCCTACAACAGGGTATTGCCACTGTTAGCAATTGACCGTAAGTGTTCTGAGTTTGCAAGGCCTGAGGTCTGAGGATTGTCATGCCTGCTCTGTCTGAACTTTTATTGACCTGCCAGCAGCTTTACTTTAATGTGGTTTAGCTGTAACAACATATTTCCTAATTGCAGATTGTCTACAGCTAATTTGTTTTCCTTTGTTCTGATGACTCTAACACGATGATGTCACGTGCAGAATCAGAGGTTGGTGAGACAGCAGCTGGAGAAGTGGAGGCGCCGAACACAGCTGACTGGTTAGATGGGGAAGGGGCTGGCACCGGAGACTCCAAGGCTATAAGCTGTTCAGCCACGGTCAGTCACAGAAATGCACACCAGGCTGTGGAAAAAGAGAACAAAGAAATAGTATCCAGCATAGAGAAAAGATATCGTAGGGCAATAAGTTTGGACATCATGTGGAACAGCAGAACAGTGAAGAAAGAATGAGGCATGACAGCAAACATATAAGAAGGAGGCCAAGTGAGGCAAAACCATCAACGTGACCACGGTGTTCCTGCGAGAGAAGAACTCCAGATGCTCAGAGCTTGCCATAAGACGTCCCACTGCCAGAACAGGGAAAGGGGGACCATAACCCCTAGAAAAGGGATAGAAGCTAACATGTGTGTGCGTACCATTGCCAATTCTATTCTTCTTCTTTCTTTTATCTCAACAATTAGATTTGGATGAAAAACTGTTAGACTTTTTCAGTTTTGATTATATGAGCAATAAACTTTTGTCATTATATATATAAGGCGTGCTTGCTCTGAACCTGCAAATAAGGCATGAATGTAACTGTAGGCATTGACTTTAGAGAATTTCCTCTCCTCATTTCTTTCTCCTTTATATGTATTAAACTCGGTCATTAATAAGGTGTGTGATATTATATTCCATTCATCCTTAGTTTTCAGCATGACTGTCTGGTCTGTAATATTTCACTGCTATTTAAATTGATTATATTTAGCACTGCCTCCTCCAAAGCCCAGAAACAGCCTCTAAATAATAAAAAGCATAAGAGTCATTTAACCAGCATTAGCACCGACACCCTTGGCAGCATCAGTCCCATTTGTGAGGTGCTACCAAATATGAGTGAACACAGCCCTAGCTCTCCGTTTACGGTTACTGTAAAGAAACATGCCTCCTATGAAATAATACTATTTCACCAAATAAGTCAAACTTATTTCTGGCCCCAAGCTGCTATTGCCAGAGTGTAGCTTCTGGGCCTTAAGGACAGTGTTAGTCTGTCCTTCCCCATGTTTCTCATTTCAGCTGCTGCAATGATTGCCACTGACTGATCCAGCCATGGAGCTATGACGTGGGCCACATCTCTGTTACTGGGATACAAATACCTCTTTTTTTCTTTTTCTAAATATAGCTGCAGCTACAAATGGCCAGCCATTAGTGAACTGAATATTCAACAATTTCGATTAAATTGGTTGTAGCAAGGAAATCAGCTATTCTTCAGTTTTCACTGAGCGTGTCTGTGGTATCAGAAATGCAATATGGATTGCATGCCTCTTCCAAAGAGCGAGCTATATTTCCAAACCCCAAAAGTGTAAGTGGTTGCCATTAAAAATAATAAATAAAGCTTGAAAAGTCATTGTATGCTTAGAACCATCATAGGATTAGAACCTATGGTTCTACAAAAGAGCAATTCTTTGAACAGTCTGCTGTGATCCCTAAAATTATAGGAGGCTTGAAAGGGTCTATTGATTCTATGGCAGAACAATAGATGTCCTGTACTTAACTCCTTAATTGATTTTAATGATCCTGATGGATACCAGCCAAAGAGTTGGAACAAGCTGTAAGGTCAAACCAAAGTATTCCTTTTGAACATTTCTGCAATCAAATCTTCTTATGTTATAAATTAATTTGAAAAGGAAAATGATCAATTATAGCACTTCATAATTAGAAACCCACATGCAGAAAAGCTAATGGGATATATCTGAGATTTTCCATGCTCCACGGAGGCTTGCAGTAGAAGAAACTGAATGATCTGTTTTGTACCATATTGCACACAGAATTTCACTCAGTATGGAAAGAAAATACACTCAGGTCCATTACAAGGGGGATGTTTTTTGGTCAGCATATAATGAGAAAAAAGGAAAACTTTATACTTCAAACCAATTTTAGCATTTAAGGGTATGGATTACTAAAGGTTAATATTTTACCTGAAATTCAGCTCATCTGAAATATGTCTCTGTGGCTAAGTACACTTAAACCAAGAAAAGTGTGACACAATTCAAATTATCATACCTCTGTTCCACTGTGGGATAACTATTTCACTTTCCTAGGAAGGTTGCTTTTCTTTCCTTTGCCCTTCTCCTTCTCTGTCCCGAACCCTGACATTCTGTTGTCATCCCTCCTCTGTTCTCAAATGTGGCTGTTCTCAAATGTGGTGTGAAACTCAGGGGAGACTGTATTTGAAAGAGTCAGTGCACCTTTCAAGCCACTCGTTGGGGACAGATGGCCAACCTGTATAGGTAGGGCTGCAGGGTAATCTGTGGAACAATACAGAGGTCTCAACAACCTTCTACTCGTGATGGAGATCTCTGCTCACACATCAAGACACTTGGCTTGAGTACGACATCATATTAACCTGTGCTTCAGATGAAGTTCAGAAACATTTCTGCTTCACTTTTCTCCCTTCCTCCCCATTCCTCTGTCCCTTCCCATTAATTGTCCCTCCCCAATCCTTCCTTATAGTACTTTTATCAATAATTAAAATATTTATAGTGAAATGCAAACACTGAAGTTAAATCAACAGGAATCTTTGTGCCAATAGCACACCTTCACGAGTCACCTTGGTTCAGGCACATTTTACCACACACAGAGAGACTTTGCAAGCAGGCTGGGCACAGCACAGAGAGCACAGCAGTTATTTATTCACTGGGGGTAGTGCATGCAATAGATGACCAAGACCAACACAGTGTCTGACTAAACATTAATATGTTCCCCTGGCTGGTCAAACACTTCTGCAGGCAGCTCTCCATCAGGGATGGACTGGTGAGCCTTTGCTGCAGCCTAGAGAAGGCTGAGCCTTGGTCCTACCGTGTTACCCACCGTAGGTTCCCACTGATCGTTTTTCCCTTTGTTTTTCATTTCTTCACTTCTTCCTTGTGGCGGTGGGTCAGCCCTCTGGAGGGCTGCAGTGCCCTCGTGGTCATCGGACCACTGCCCTGAACTGGTGGCAAAGGTCCAGGGAGGAGAGCTGCCAGCCATCTGTTGAGGACACTGCGTTTTAGTACATATGCGTGTTCCCCTCATGTTTGTATTCCCTGTTTATTATGTATGTTCTCCGTTCAATCTGTTAAATATTCATTACGTTCTCGAAAGTTCTGCTCCCTTCGACACCCCATTGGTTCCTCCCTACCCAGTCCCTCCTTCCCCAGGTCCGATTTGTTCCCCGGTTGTCCCTCAAGTTTCCCTCCGCCCATTTGCCCTTCCCTGATGGGTTGCCCTGTTTCCCTTATAAACCCGAATTCACAGCTTTCCCAGTGTCTTAATCCCTGGCCCCTTCAGAATAAACCATCTTGCTGGAACCTTTATGAAGACCCTTCCCTCCTCCTTTGCCTCCAGCGCCTCCCCAGCTGACACTCTGCGAGCCCCCTTCCCCACTCGGGAAGGACAGCACAGCAATAACAGCAGCCAGCTCCTGTCAGCAGTGGCCGATCCCTGTGGCCAGGGACGCTGCAGGACAGCCGCAGATTCCCTCCAAGAGGGGTGGCTCGAGGGGAGCCGACGTGGCGCTTCCTATCAGGGGTTTTGAATCCTGGAGCTGCTAGATGTTATACAGCACCTGCAGCTGTGGGACATCTTACTTCTTACCTGCCATTTGGTGGCTCCAGCCCCAGCACCTTCTCACACCAGTGCAGCCACCCTGAGCCCAGGTCTGCACAGACACCAGGCTTTCAGTCAGAATGGCTGCACCCTTGGATTCAGCACCCACCTAATGGTTTGTTCATTTTCTTATTTGACCTGCTTTCAAAAATACGGAAGACAAATTAAGTCTTAAGATTGATTCTTTCCTGCAGGAAATTCAAACTGGTTTTGATCCTCCTAGATGGAGGGAACACCTTGAGAGGAACACAGTTGGTCAGGGAGGTGTCTACACATCTTACCAGTCCATACTTGATCTTTGTCCCAGGCAGGATCCCTTAGAGAGCCCCATGTAGATCATTGTCTGTTGTCATTGGGAACTGTGTTGCTGTCTTTTGGGGGTGGAAGAATATAGCAGCATCCCCTGTAACACAAGAACCTGCAAATTATTTCAGGGTGTTCCTATGAGTTCTGGTGACCCCATGACCTATAAAATTCTGTGAGAAGAGATCTTGTCGTAGTCACTTTTATTTATCTGGCGAGATACAGGAAAAAAAAAAAAGCACCAGTTGCCAAGATGACGTAACTCCAAAGGTTTCCTGGTGCCACAACAATCTATATCAGCTCAAAGCCCTAAATCTAACAAATTGAGTGTTTTAAAAACGGTTTGTTAAAGTTAGATGAAATGAATGGGCTGCATGACCTTGCTAACAAGAACAAAACTGGTTTGTTTTCTAGTCGGAAGCGCTTATACTTCAGCAACAAATCTTGATTTTTTTTCTACAGTTCATTTTTTTTTGGTTTAACAATTTCACAGCTATTATTTTCACTTGCATCTACTTATAGAAAGCTATGAGCCTGTAAAAAAGTTAGCAAACTTTCATATTCTTATCTTCCTCCAAACTTCTGCTTAAAAAAATTCACCAGAGTCCTGTGAGTTGACAATCACTTGTATATGAGGTACTGGGTTCTGTGTGTTAGAAAACTCTTTTCTAGCAAGTAAGCATGGACCAGAAAGAATACAACAGATTTTTTTTTTAGTTGGGAAGTGCGTGTAGTGGTTATGGAAAAGTGCTTGCAGTAAAAATAAAATCATGAGACATTGATATTTTGTTTATATTAGATATGATAGATATTGGTGTATTTTAAGTGAGATAAATATTTTAAGATCCTAAAGTGTATGCAGGTAAGGGCCAAGTGAAAAGACTGGGTGACCAAGCTATGGTAAATAGCTAACATAAAGCTGCACAGTCCTAATTAAAAAATAATTTTGAGACTTTTTGCGCCTCAACATAGATTTTAGGAGTTCCAACTAATTTTACTGTGAAAATGCTATAAATCGCACAGTAAGATATACAGGAAATTCATGTAGGCTCATAAAGTTTACATTTTATGTAAAGTCAAAATTGATAAGCCCTGTTAAGGAAGGTCACTTTGGTGGTCAGCAAAGGTCTTTTATTCATAAGTATTTGTTTCTTGCATTTTCTTTTAATTGCAGAGGTTATACTTTAACATCTGCCTTTTGTCTGAGAAGACACATTTATATTTTATATCTTCCCCCTCAGTCAGTTGTGGATTTCCTTTATGCTGCCCTGACTGGACAAAGAGCCATGCTGCTGGCACAGACCCTTCCCACCGGGGCTGACCCCACTCCACGCTGCAGCACAAAGGTCTCATTGCAGAGAACAACCTGGCAGGAACTTTGAGGTATTTTACTTCCTTTAAGCATGTGAAAACAAAGCTTAATGTTTAAGTTGTGAGATTCATACAGATTTATGCAGACTATGGTACAGGATGCAATTCTCTCTTCCAGAGTGTAGTGTTTGCACAGTTTTTGCACGGGAAAAAGTTAAACAGAATCTGTCCTTGCAGAACAAAGAACAACAATTCTCCATCTATTATCATTTTGTAAAACAGAAAAAGAACATCATTTGAAGTTCATTTCATATAGAAATTACACTTAAAACAGTGCTACAGTATGTAAAAATCAATGCAAATACTTACAGTTCTGGTGAAATTAAGATGCACTTGGGAACTGAGTGTCATAGTGGAAAAGAGCTGTGAACCACAAGGGCTGCATGCTCTACGTGATTGGGTATTACCTGCTGTTCTCTGGAAGTACTGTAACCACAGCTGGGTGTGGAAATGAACATTAGCTCTCTGATCTTCATACAACTGGGGTCTTGCAGAAAGGTAAAAGATTTCCTCAACAGCATGGAGACCACATCAGGCTGATCTGAGAATGATAAAAACTTTGTATTGAAGTAAAACATTCAGCTGTGGTGAGCTTTCAAAAATTTTTGGGTAATTTTTTCCTAATTATTATTTTTTATTTTACTTGATAACAGGTACTTTCCTAGGGAATGCTGTAGTTTTAAAAACTTCCATGACTCTTAGGGTGATAAAGGAAGAGTTTTAAGCACTGAAGCAAATCATTTTGATAGGTCAAGAAAGGTTGTTCTTTCCAAAAGTGCTGTACTGCAAATGTCAGAGTTGGAGAATGCAAAATAGTTAAAAACCAGATAGAAAGCATGAAATGGGAACATGATTTGATAAATGTATTCCTTGTTTCTATTCATATCTCAGACACAGGATCTACTGCTAATTATTGAAAAAAAGAGTAACTGAAGTTGGAAGGGACCTATGGAACTCATCTGATCCAGCCTCCAGCCCAGAGCAGGGCCAAAGTAAAAATTACTGGGAGCTAGTCATATCCTTTCCCGACTGAGTATCCAATATCTCCAAAGTGGGATGTTCCAGAAAAATATCTGGGTAAACGACTTGACCAACGCTGAGAACATTTTTTTGTTAAAAACTATTTGAAGTGTTCTTTGATGACATAGGTTCTTGCTACCTCTCAGACTTTTCAGGGTGGGCCTTCAACCAATGTCTCTTTGCACTTTCTCTATAACTACACATTAGGAAGTAGAAGAAAACAAAAAAACCCCTTCCTCTTCCATCCCTGTCCCACATTTGCCAAACCACACTCTCTCAGACTCTTCTCAAAAAGTCTTTTGCTTCAAAATCTTCAAGAGAAGATTGGGAAATGCCACAGGCAGTGTATGCAGACTATCAGATTCTTAATTGGGTGAGGAAAACCAGACAGATGTCTTACTTTTTTTTCCCCACCTTTCAACAATTTTGTGTGCTTCTTTGTTATCCACATTACTTCTTCAGCATACTTTCAGAAAAAATAATTCAGGCAATAGAGTGAATGAAGAAGGACACTCCAACAAAGAACAGGGGGAGGAAAGAGACTATAGCAGAGCTTTTATAGAGATTTGCTAGAGGCTAACACCAATTCTAATCCAAATACTCCGTCTGGCCCAGAGTGAAGTTCACATATCATTAGCTTTTGAATCTTTACTTAACACATTTCTTATTTTTAACCAAGTCTCTCCAGGCAGAAAGACGCAAAGACTATTTTCTGGGGAAGTTTTCCAAGCAATAATTTAGTTCTGACTAGACTGTTTTTAAAAACTGTTTTTCCAAAGGGCCAGAAGCAAGATGAGGGGACAAAATGAATAGCTTAATTAGCAAGCTGAATACAGCACTAGTCTGGCATCTGAAATGAGCGTGCACTACTTGCTGGGTGAGAGATTCTCTTCAAGGCCTCTTTTGCTTGGTGTGAAATGCATGAACTGTCCCGTGAAAAGCAGATGGATCCAGAACCTCCTCTCAGATAGAAATCATGTTGCCACAGACCAGCAGTTTTCACCATTTGAAGTAAATGGCTCTTAAAGAGTCATCTTTAAAGGATAGCTGCCTATGGCAGAAAAACCATGAAATGATTGAATCTGGAAATGTGAACCTCGTAAAGAGAAATCTGTCCCAAGAGAGCACTGCTATACAAACTCTTTGTGAGGGCACGTAGGTACACATAGGAGTATGATCAGATATCAAGTTATGGAGTGGGAATTAAGTTATGGGGTAGAAGACGCAGGGTTGTACTGAGATTCACTATTCTGTGGCTGACCAAATGGGTTTGACTAAATTTTGTCATAACCGTAAATAAGTCCTTTAGACTAAAACAATCTCGGAACCCGTATCCATGATTCACAGGGAGTTTTGAAACCTGCAAAGTGCACAGTGCTTAATTTCAATGAAGTAACAAGACAGCAGCATGGCTAAGATTTCACCCAGTTTCCCTGAGTTCAGAGTGAAGGTTAGGTACCTCTTGGCATGGGGATCACATGTGGGGGACATCCTTCAGCAGGTCCCAGGTTTGAACTTTCACTTCCTGCACAGCACTGCCACCATAGTCACCACTTAATAGTAGAACAGGTTGAAAAATTCACATCCTAAAGGGTCTAAGTAAAGCCTTAGGCCTAGAGTTTTGGGGACACTTAATGGCCTTGATCTTCAAGGGGGATTTACACTGAGGCTTGATTACATAACTGCATGCATGTGTATGTCAGTTAAATCAAACTGCAGACGTCAATGACATCTGAAATCCAAGACAGGGCATGAATCCTCCTGTTATGAACAACTGTGGATTTAGAGTAGGAATGGTCACCTATAAATAAACTGTATGAAATAGACTGAAATTAGTCAGGCAGATTAACCACAGTTCCCTAGGTACATACCCTGGGGAAGTGATATGGAGTATGGCAACGTTAATTGGCTTATGCTGTAAATGATTCCCAGCCTTAAAGCCTTTAGGCTTTACTACTACTCATTAGCTGGGTTTATTTTCTTTATTCCAATGAGGCCCACAAGGTGGTTATCATCTTGACTGCCTCATGTAGGGGAGTTTCAATGCCAGGCCTGAGTACAGCTGCAGTTTCCACTGTTTCATGGCCAGTAAGAGGTTGAGGGCACACCACAGATCAATTCATGGCACAGCAAGAGAAATGCAAATATAAGTGATATTATCAAGCTGTAGACCCCTCTTCTTCAGTTCCATCTGGTGTGAAAAGTCCAGTAATGGTAGAGAATATTTCATCTTTTTTCTCTTCCCTTGTCAATCTACTGCGAGTGCTGTCTCCTAATTTCCTTTACTGTGTTTAAGCCCTGTCTTGAAGTTCAGGTTCAGCTGCTGCAGGCATTCTGTTTCCAGTGACTCCCTGTGCTTTAACCTGCCTACAAAAGCAGTGGGAAGAAAGCTGTAAAACAGTGTACGTCAATGTAGGTATGCAAGAATATTATTCCAGAGGCTGGAATTTAGAGAACAAGAATTTTCAATCAATTGATTGGGAAAAAAAAGTGCGAGTTTTTCTCTTCTTAATAAAGCAGAATTTTTTATACCCAGTTTCTTTTCATTGGGAGTAACTCAATATTAGTCTTTCTCATGCTCACTAGTTTTGTAATATTTAATAAATCTGAATGCAGCGCATGCAATACATATATTTGTAGGAAGAACCAGAGAAGTTTTATATTTCAAGTTGCATTTGAATCTTTCCAACAGCCAAGCCATTATTTATTCTTCCTTATCAAATGTTGACTTCTGCTGAAATATAAATTCCACCTTCTTCTTGGAGTGAAGCTGTGTATCTAGTGAGTGGTAGACTCACAATCTCTTTTTTTGCTACCCGGATATTCATGCAGACATTGCTTTTTTCCAGACAGCATTCAAGTTTTCAAGAGAAATTCTTTAGAGCTGCAACCTCCTCTCTTGTTTGCTCCTCAAAATGCCTGGTGCCGTCTGAACAGACTTGTTTCAGCTGTAGCAATGCATGCAGGTCTCAGCCTAATGACTGAAACAAAAAAAAATTCCAACAATTATGAGAACACTCCTTGGAGTAACCTAATATTATTAATACCTAATATGTACAGCCCTGTAGGACTTAATGAGAGGGTATAAAAAAGTGAGAAAGGTTTTTCATGAATGCATAAGAGAAAAATATTGTAAAACATAACATAGATTGCATACGAGATGAGGGTAACTAAATTAAGTTACTGAAAAAATGAATGAGGTATTGAAGTAAGACATTAAAAATAGCTTGCTAAGAGGAAGGAAGTACTTCAAATGGAATATGTGGAGGTTACCTGACCCTTCCAAGTCATTAGGAAGGTTAGCTAACCTGTCACACTGTACCTTGAAGCAGCATTTTTAAAAGCTGTGAAGAAAATTGATAATGGTCTGGGGGATTTTAGAAAAGTAACTGCAGCACCAAAATTCAAACTCAGAATTTGAGTACTTAGTGAAATTTATGTGATGCAAAAGTAAAGGAGCAAATGTTCATGTCGCATATTCCAGCTAGCTTTGTATTAAAAAAGACATAAACAGCAAGTTGTTAATATTTTCTACAAGTATTTTGCAGTGAAGCACATTTTATTATTATATGAAATATTAAGTAATTAGACATAGACATTGCAGCTATAAAGTACTTGAAATAGACAAGCTTTATGGCAATATAGCTTGTTTGTTCTCACTATCAACACATATCGCCTTAAACAGGAAAAGATACATCTTCCTGAAGAGTACATACTGAAAAATATAATAAAAGGTGACCGATCAAGCTGTGGAGAGATATTACAGTGATAAATATTTCTAGCAATTTTAGCACCTCCATTATTATTGTAAAAAGAGGAATAATAACTTTTCAATAATATTTATAAATTAATTTAAATTGTGAGTTTGTATGGTGTTTGCTTGGCAAGGTTTTGGTAGAGGAGGTTCTACGGAGGTGGCTTCTCTGAGAAGCTGTGAAGAGCTTCCCCTGTGTCCAATTGAGACAATATCAGCTGGCTCCAAAATGGAACTGCTGCTGGCCAAGGCCAAGCCCATCAGCAGGGGTGGTAACAGACTTAAGAAGGGGAAAAAAATTGCTGCACAACTGCAGCTGAAGAAGAGAAGAGTGAGAGTATGTGAGAGAAATATCTCTGCAGACAGCAGCATCAGTGGAGAAGGAGGGGGAGGAGGAGGTGCTCCAGCAGAGCAGAGATTCCCAGGCAACCTGTGATGAAGACCACGGTGGTGAAGACCATGGTGAAACAACTGTGTCTTTGCAGCCCCTGGAGGTCCACAGTGGAGCAGAGATCCACTTGCACCCCATGGAGGACCCCATGTCAGAACAAGAGGATCCTCAGAGACTGTGACCTTGTGGGAAGACCGTGCTGGATCAGCTCCTGGCAGAGCTGTGAAGAGAGGACCTCACTCTGGAACAAGTTTGCTGTCAGGGCTTGTGACCCCACGGGGGACCTACTGCAGGGCAGTCTGTTCCTGAAGGACTGTATTCCATGAGAGTAACCCACAATGGAGTAATTGGTGAAGAACCTCAGCCCAAGGGAAGCACCCACCTTGGAGAAGCTAATGGAGGACTATCTCCTATGGAAGGAGCCCCATGCTCGAGCAGGAGTGTGAGGCGTCCTTCCCCTGCAGAGGAAACAGTGGCAGAGAAAATGTGAGATGAACTGACTGCAGTCTCCATGCCCCATCTGCTCGTGCTGCTGTGGTGAGGAGGTAGAGAATTTGGAAGTAAAGTTAATGCCAGGAAGAAAGCTGTGGTGTAGGAAGGTGTTTTGAAGATTTGGTTTTATTTTTCATTGTCCTACTCTGATTTGATTGGTAATAAATAAAACTAATCTCCTGAAGTTTTGCCCATGACAGTAGTCAGTGAGTGATCTCTCTCTGTCTATATCTCAACTCATGAGCCTTTTGTTTTATTTGCTCTCCCCTGCCCAGTTGAGGAGGGGAGTGACAGAGTGGCTTTGATCGGCACCTGGCATCCAGCCAGGGTCACCCCACCAAAGACTTAGAAATACAAAAAATCAAGGACAGAACAAAAAAATTGGGGAGATTTGAAATACAGCCAAACACGTCTTGATAAGTCTTGAAGAGCGTTATTTTATTATGGAACAAAATATCGAAAAAGATTTCAGTGAAAGGTGAATTGAAAAGTGAAGCAAAAATATAAACATAATTCTGTGATAATACAAGTGAGAATGAAGTGCGAGTTGCCGTTGAGGGCACATTTTTACTGTAAACTGGTTGGAGGACATATTTCGGTTTCATGTGGGGAATTATGTTATGAGATCAGCTTGGTAAACATGTAGATACTGTTTTCTGTCTGGAACACAACAGATAAAAAACCCCAAAGTCATTACTTCTGGTCTATAAGATAGATCAGAGAAAAAAATAGCTGTAGTAGGTTTTTTTGAGGTTAGAAACTGAGAGCTGCATTTTGTGCAACTTGAAGTAGTTACACAGAATTACACGCATGAGAAGGAATCAGCAGTGGACATCTTGATAAATTTAAGGTGACAAAGTGCACCTTTAGCACTGAGGAAAACCTGACAGTAGGGAATTTAGTTGATACACAGCCTTCTTAAATAGTCTTGGAATCAGAGCAAATTAAGATATTAAACATTTCGCACTAAAACATAGACTGTTGTGACTAATCTCAGCTGAATCTGGATGGGTACAGGTTGAAACAAGGGCAATTTTTGTCTCATCTTGTTTTTAAGAGTGTGAAACTTGGAGCATTGAGCTAGACCTAGTATTTCGCAAGCTCATTTTTTATACAAGTGTTTCCTAAGCAGTGTTTAGTTGTGCCTTTTGATAGCTCTTTAGCTTTTGGTTGTTTTCGACTTGCGCTGCTGTTCTTCCATTGAGAATTCCATTAAAAATCCTGTATTTTTCTGTGTTTGCCTTTTGGCATGACAGTGCACTTCTTAGGGCTGCTTCATAAAAGTAATTGTCTAAACCTTTTTCTGTCCTTTGCAGGGAATGACGATGAAATGATTTCAAGCTTTTTTTTCTGTCTTCCTCTTTCTGAGCAAAATCTTACCATTTCCAGTATAAACAGGCTCAACATCCTCACTGATTTGGATCACTGATGGTTCTGTGATAGACAACAGAATGTATTTGACAAAATAAACTCAAAATTTAGCAAATAAAATTCAGAAAAGAAATATGCTACTGAATCGTCGACTCCTATGGACGACATGTCTGTGACAATGCCTTATCAACCTCTTGGAGCAACTTCTTAAAAACACATTTGGTTTCGTAACTGGCAATATCATATTTCTTAGAATAACTTATCCTGGGGCACATATAACAAATAGAAGCAATCAGAGACGTGAATCTCTGCAGTAAGGCATACTGTACAAGCCAAGCCAAAAGCAAAACACAGTCAGTACTCATCAAGCATTCTGATGCCTTGCTACAAATTTAAAAGGCACTGCAAAACACCTGTGAGATTTATTTCGGTATCAACAGGGTACCAGAATGATCATGCCCCAAACAACTGTGCTTGAAGCACTAGACAGGAGATGTTGATATGTGACCAAGAAGTGTGAAACAAATGTTGACTTTAGTAAAACGTCAGTAGTAAACTCCCTCAAATTTCAAGAAAAAACAAATTTCACCTCTGTCTCATTTGTAGCTCTGGCAAGAACATCTTGTTCAAAATTTAAGTAATGATGTCTCCGAGTTCCTAATCACAATCATAAACAAATAAATAACAGTTTCTAATCTTTGTAGATTTGCTTTCGCTTTAAAAATGTCAAGAGCCAAATGTTTAATATAATCTAATTAGATTTGTTATGGTAAAAAATTAAATTGTTAAAAACTCAGACATTTCCAGTACTGTTATCTTTATTAAAAAGAACCTATTATTACTAGCATGTTTTTAAAAAGTATAAACTCATATGTAATGTACAGAATTTAGACAATAGGAATAAAATGGGTTATATATTGTCCTAAAGGCTTATTATTAATAGCATATAATATGTTTGCATATCATGATTTCTCTAAAAATAAGATTTATAATCAGTGTCCAGAAACTTCACACGGACTTATTTTAAGGCTTCAGAGTGATTTCAATCATATTTTAACTGTTGTCTTTTACTTGAATGATGACTGATAAAAATGAAACTCCTTGTTTTCACCACCTTTCTACAGAAAACAATTTCATAATAGAAATAATATGTGTATCTTCCATTTGTCAAAAATGGTTTTTTCTCTTCATTGTTATAGTTTGAAAACAAAAGAGAGTTTAAAAATTAATCCTGTCTGGGTGCTCATTTCAAAATGATGAATGAGTCCCAACACGCAGAATAGCTTGTTATAACAAGTTTTATGATCAAGATGGATTAAAGTTATGTTATCTGCAACTGTGATTTTATTTGCTTCCAAAAGCAGGTTCTGAGCTTTTGTCTATTCTGTATCAATCTTCACAGCAATTTATCCGTCTCACCTAGTTTGACAGCACTTCTGAAGTGGAAAATAGATACGAGATTTTATATTTTAGAATCAAAGTATCATAGAATGGTTTGAATTGGAAGAGACATTCAAGGTCATCTAGTATCAACAACGTGCCACTGGCAGAGATACTTTTCACTAGACCTGATTTCTCAGAGCCCCATCCAGTCTGGTCTTGAACACTGCCAGGGATGGAGCATCCACAATTTCTTTGGGCAACCCTTTCCAATGCCTCATCATTCTCACAGCAAGGAATTCCTTCCTAATACCTAGTATAAACCCACTCTGCTTCAGCTTGAAGCCATTCTCCCTTGTTCTGTCACTACATGCTCTTGTCAAAAGTCCCTCTCCATCATTCTTGTAGACTCCCTTCAGGTACTGGAAGTCCACAATTCGGTCATCCCAAAGCCTTCTCTTCTCCAGGCTGAGAAATCCATTAAATGAATTCTCTTAGCCTTTCCTAAGAGATGCTCCAGCCTCTCCTATGGTGCAGAGGCTTCTTAGGTGGGAATCCAATCATATAAAGGCATAACTTTTGATGTACCTCATAAGTGAAAGGCTACAAAATACAGACTATGGTGCTACCACAAGGCCCAGCAGACGTCACAGTGCTTTCACAGTTCCAGAGTGTTCTGTATTATCAGAGATACATTGACCATGGAAGTACCCCTGTAAAGGTAAAGAACAACATTGCCCATGGGGACAACTAATACCCATGTAACTGAGCCCTATGGGCAATTAAACAAATGAACAATGTTTCTGTGATATCATAGAATAGACCTTCTGTATGCATTCCGTATTACTCCTGGTGCCAGTGTCACAGCCATCACTGCCTTTCCAGTATATCCCTCCTGACACTCACAAACCTTGGACAATTTAATTCAAAGACAGAACGTTTCAGTAGCCAAAGGGAAAACAAACTAGTGAGTTTTCCCTTTTTCAGATGTCTCGAGTACACTTTCTAAATCTCAAAATCTAACTGTCTTTGTAATTTTACACGTCTTTGAGACTGGCAGGACTAAAGTTATTTTTTAATATAACATTGTAGAGTCATCTGTAGAGTTAGGATGGCTATTATGATAAAGCAGTGAATTATTTCCGTAATTAAAAGCAAAATGGAATTAATCTATAATGTAATATTTCCTCAATTCTACCACGCTTATCAAAGCCACACATACTGATAAAGGGTCTGATACTCCAAGACACTATGTATGAATTTTGGTACCCAGCCACCCAAACCCTTCAATTAGCACTTAATTTTAAGCATGGATAGCTCTCTGTAAATCAGCTACTGATGGGATTGCCCTTCAGATGACTTTATCTCATGTTACTATGAAGAAAGTTTCTGTATTTTGCCTAGCCCCCTCAAGACTGATAAAGTAAGGGTTACTGAAAAGAGTCCATGTATCATATCTGGTTCTTTGCTAAGAAAACACCACTCAATGGAAGAGATTATATGGGTAAGAGCATCCTAGGACAGGTTTGCATTTTGTACTTTCAGTGTTCCCTGACAGTGAAGACAAATGAAAGAAAACAAACAAGGATCCAGCACTTGCTTCCTTGAGTCTGCGTAGCCGTGACTCTGGATGCAGTGAGTGCTCAGGTTTGCCTAGGCACTGAAGCCGTTACAGACCTGCAACCAGGAACTCTGAGAGCCAACAGGTAGAACTCACTCCAAGAGTGACCAGAGACCAGGTAAAGTCCCTTCATGGGCAACTGTCAGGGCCAGCAAGCCTGTGGCACAAACAGCCCTAACAGCTGCCTGCATTCTGTCAACTCATCCCTTATTTGCCCTGTGAACTTCTGTCAGCCCTGAGACACCGTGCCAGTCCAGTTTCTGAGAGAAACATTCCATGTCAAAGATCCCCAGTAAGGCTTGCAAATAACCCCAGGAGGTCATATCTCTGTTTTCTTCAGTTCTCTCAGTGGATTGGGAGCACTTCTATTTTGTAAATACTGAGTTTTTAGGGTCCTTTATGTGACTCTGTCCTCTTTTTCCCTTTGCTCACGATACCCGTATCAAAAGGCTTTTCCTGGCTGTTGCAATCTCTGGACAATGAAGTTATCAGTGAGGGGTCATTGACTAAGAAGAGCTTTAAAAGAGTAACTTGTGCTCAGTGAGGCTATCTCAGTAGTTAATCACTCCTAATTATCCTTAATTGCTCAGCATTGCTCATGGAAGAAGTCGCAGAGGGAGACAGGGCTCTGGCAACTTTTGTGACTCTGACAGCAGAGGATGCTGTGATCAGTGCTGGCTTAGGACAGGAACCTCTGGGAAGACATAAGATGTACAGTGAGCAGCAGAAAAATTATCCAGGCAAAACAAGAAGTTGTAACAGGTCTCTTGTTTCACTTCTACATACTTTTAAAGGTCTTTGCTTATTCTGTAATGTCATCTCCAAGGACAGTAATTTAGGGCAATAAAGTGTTGTCACTTTCTGGCAATATCAAGCATTAAAATTGTCAGTTTACACAAATACACACATATTTCTAAGATTTCAATATAATAAACACTTATAGCACAGACAGCCTTATGCAGCATGCAAATAAGGCCTCTTTTATTTCCTTTGAATACTCTGAACTTTTGACAAAAGATAAACCAATAATGGCTAAATATTACTTATGATCTCTACTGATGTATGATATTCTCTCCTTTTATATAAATATATCCTACAGTCATTATTCTGACAAAATTCCTCTTTGGAAGCAATGAATCTCTTACATAAAGAAGGGGAAAGTGCACTTCCTATAGAGGTAATTGCTTTATGTAACTTGCTGCTAATTAAACATTTACTTTGCTGTCTGAAAGTCCACTTCACTGTAACTTTAAAAAATAAAAGCCACAACCAGTTTTTCCAGTTGAAGAATTTTGTTTCCTGGTAAATAAAATTAAATCATGCCAATAAAGTTGACGCTGCAATTTGCCAGGGAGAACTATGTAGTCAACAATAACAGAGCAGAAAAGTATTGCTCTGGAAAAGGAGAATTTTTATCAGAGGCTAATCATGGATGGAGAAACACTAGGTTAGCTGATGGAATATGTGGATGATTATAATATACAAGATGAGGTCTGTACCAGGCTGCTTTAGCCCTTTACTTTTCCATTTATGTTTATTGTATGTAAATTTGTGATGTTACAGCGCTGAAGTGCCCCTAAAAGTCTGCCAGAACTACCTGTGAGAGATGTGAAACTCAAAGTGAAAGGAACATATCACCACTTAATTTTCTGGGTTTTGGGAGAATAACACTATAACTGTATTAAAAATTAATGTGTCCAGGACACTTGGGTTGGCACTGAAACCAACGGATATGGGACAGCCCACATTTCTCCCACGAAGTGCTCTTTTCCTCCAGAACAAGGCAGCCCCCTTCATCGTCTGTCCTTGGCTCAGGCTGACAGCCAGATTGCTCCAGGGACTGATAGGGGGACAGTTTGACAATAGAGATTATTGATCTTCACTGCCCAGGAGATGTTCACCGGCAATGCTTATGTGGGTACATCCAGAATTACTGGACAAATTATTTCTAAAACACTAATTTTCAAAGCCCTTAAAACTGATAGAGAAAATAGAGATAATTCATTTAAAAGCTTCACTACTTTAACCTGTATCAAATTTTGTAAACTGAGATTTGTCGCAGTCGCTTCTTGCTGCTTCCTCACAAATTTGAGATTTTCTTTGCCTCTTAGTTTCCAGAACCCTTTGCATCAATTACATTTTTTTTGTTGTTTTAATTTTCCCATTTCTAGTGGCCCCTCAAGAGTCTAGCAGAAAAGAGCCAGTGCAGGCAAAGGTATAGAAAGCAGTATGGAAACAGCATATATACCGTCATATATCAGATATCAAAAAACAGGTTTAATTTAAAGTTTTTATTCCAATCATTTTTTCAAGGATATCTTTAGGTATTTCAAAATTTGAAAACTTTAGGGCAAAATGCATTTAAGAACTGTTCATATGGATATAGTCCTGGTATATTCCCTCCTTTTCTCCTGTCTCAAGACGCAAGAAATAAACAGCATGGTATTATCCTTTTAGGCCTGAGACTGTTTCCCATCTATTGCTTAACTGGTTTTGATTTTCCTGTGTGTTTTGTAACAAAATCAAATCATTAATGGGATGTGGGCATTCTCATCTGTGATGGATCTCACAAAGAAAATCTGTCAGTCAGGTGGAAGTTATTGCTGTATTTACCATGTAAATGATAACAAAATCCCACAAAATACTTAGTAAAAGAAAGCTTTAATCATTGTCATTAACATGCCTCAGTGTATAAATGAATAATAATGTCTGCAAAAGTAGAAACCTGCTCAACAACTTCAGCTTGGTTTGCAGTACTTTTTTGTGGTTGTTCATACAAAATAAACACCATTTAGGACAGTCTTCTGAACAGGAACAAAGTGAAGCCAAGGCTTTTGTAATGGTTTGGAGCAAATGTTAAGAAGACAAAAGCGTGAGGGAAAACTTCAGGTTGCAATTTAACTGAGCCAAAAGATTACCTTAGTTTTTAATTTTTTTTTTTAAATAAGCATTTTGTATCCATTTATGTTTAGACCAGCTTGACATAAAACACTACAAACACTTATGATAATAGATTAATTCAGGACAAGATGATTTTCTAACTTTCCTGATGACTTTCAGGGCTGAGCGCACCATGAAATAATTGAAAAACAGTACTTGAGTTAGTAGTATATGAGTATAATCAACAGCTCTTGTAAAAATGCTTTTTTCATCAGCAGGCTTTGTTGGAGGACTTATGAAATGGTGAACCGCTAGAATTATCTGAAACTCATATTTGCTGATCAGCATGCTTCTGCTGCATTGCAGCTTCTCCTGCAATTCCAGAAGGCTGGTTTGCTCGGGGGGGAACCTCACCATAAAACTGGAAGCATGTTCTCAGGGGAGCAGATCCCAGCTGCTGAAGTGAGCATGGTTTATACCCTATTTCATGAACCAAAGTCGATTCTTTATGTATTTAAAGTCAAGCCCACTGGTTTTGGCAAAAACTCTATACTTTGTCACTGTGTGTTTGGGTTTCTTTATTCACAGGTACTTGGATTTTGTATAGATGGAAAACGTCTTCAATACTCATAACATTTTTCTAAAGAGCTATAGCTGTTTGCAGAACTGTGATATATAGTATCACTTTCTACACTTTTTTTTTACTCATCGTGAGAAATTGTGTAAGTCACAAAGCATCACAGCTTCATTCCACTTACAGTATCATTTTCTTTAGATTTGAGCTTATTTATTATCTTCTATAGTTACAGGAAAACTGGTACTCATCAAAGCTCCTTCTAGAATGAAGAAAAACCCCACAAACCCATTCCAGAAGCTACATACCATTTTTTAAGTGAGACATGATAAGGCCTTTTGTCTTGTAGTGCTGGCATACAGCCTTAGCACACAAGATGACTGTTGAGTGCCATGGTTGCATTAGTCTGCTGGCTTCTGAACAAATTCACACGAGATTCAGCAGCTGTGCAGGTAAATTGTTATAATCTGTCTTTCTGGTTTTGAGAGTCTTAAAGGGTGTGAAAGAAATGAGCCATCTAGTTCACCTTTCATTCACTTAGGGAAAGATGACTTATGGGTGTGTGTGCAAATTACCTGTCTTCTGTCCTCTGGCTTCCACTAATACATGGACTTTAAAAAATGACCAAGTCATAAACTAAGAAAATGACCTGTAATGACAGCACATTACTTCCAAGCTGACTGATTTTTTCAGAAAATAAAGGTAGGCTATGTTGCTGCATTTATTCATGAGTTTCCAGAAAGCCAGTGGTTGGAAAGCAGATTGGCTGAGTTCCTCTGTAGGACTGCAGCAGTTAGAGCAAGAGGGCAATGGTAGATGTGGGATTTTGAGAGCTCCTAGGAAATTTCAAGTTCGAGTTGCACATCAAGAAGAGACTGCTACATCTGAGCTGTCCTTTCCCTGAACCTAGTTGTCTAGGTACTACACTATCCAGTATCAGGGTTTTAACAAGAGAGACCATCACTTCAACAGCAAAGCTACCTGGCTTGGTAACAGGTCTGCAATGCCCTAAGGCAGCCAAACAGTGATTTTGCCAAATAGCTTTCATGCAGATTTTGAAAACTGTGAAAGGGAGAGAATACTAACTCCTTCAATAATTTTTAGCTGCTGAAGCTGAAGAGAGGCTGTTTAGGTAGTTATTTAATAAGGTAGATATAAGCTTTACTTTCAAAAGCCAAAATGTCATCTTCCTGTGATTTTCAAGGGCTTTGTCTTTTAAGGGAAAGAGCAGTTGCCGCTCACTCAGCTTCACCATACAAGGAGATGATGGCGTGATCTGTGAACGTCTTCCTGAGGACATGCACCCTTTCTAGCATTCTGCCAAAGAACATACTTAACTGTGATAGCAACCTGAGGAGGAGGTGGAGTTTGGGGCTACTGGGTGCTGGCTGCCTAGATCTTATGGAAATAAGTTTTATGTATTGGGAACATGCTCAGAGAACATCAAAACAGAAGAAATAGATAAAATCTGTTTAAATAAAACAATCTAGATCTGAAAATAAAATAAAAATCAAACCTCAGAATTCAATGTCTGAAGATCCTGGGAGCAAACCAAGAGTGACCTGATTAAAGTGCTGATGTGGCAGAGTAGAACAGCATTGATACAACTCAGCCCTGACCTGGCAGTTCTTCAGGGGGAAAAAGCCCCAACAACCAACCAACCAACCAACCAACCAACGAACCACAAACAAGACAAACAAGCAAAATCAAAACAAACAAACAAACACAAAACCAAAACAAAAAAAACCCCCAAAAAACAAAACAAAAAAACCAAACAACCAACCAAAAGAAAAACCCAACCAAAAAAATACCTAGTCTATTCTTCCCCAGGATCACTGGAGTCTGTTTGTTCCCTCAAAAATACTCCTTCCTTTTAGGAGTATTTGATGAATGAAGTTTGTGTGCTCCTGTAGCTCCTGCCAGGATCATGCAGTGTTCTGTGCAAACAGAGTGAGAGACAGTCTCTGCCTTCAGGGGTTTGCCTGCTCTTTGAAGGTGAAGTGTGGAGACTTGGGTTGGCAAACAAATAAAAGGAATAGGAAATACTGAGGGACGATGGCAGAACTGGAGAACTGCTCATGTGTCAGCAAGGTAAAACTCGCTAATATCTACTGAGGTTTTACCTCTCTCATAGGTCTGTAAAATCAGAAGGAACCAGGATGGACACCTGTTTTGTCTTCCTTCTTCACAAATGCCATTTCTCTCTGCTCCTGCCCTGAAAGAAAATACTATTTCTTGCTGTGTTAACCACTGTTGCAGTTGTTAACTTTAAGACTTGGATTAATTACTTTGCTCAGTATTTCCTTGGAGGATTTCTGTGTAAATCTCTTTTTAGACGAAGTATTTGAATTTTAACACTTGACTCCCATATAGACAATGTTTAAAACCTCATCCCAGGTGAAACCCTGAAAGTATTTATTTCCCTAAGCTCTTGTAGCTGCACTTGTGCCCAGTGGACACCAGAAGATCAGCAGTGTTGAGCACTCATATTGAATCTCTGTACCATCCAAAATGATTTCCTCTGTACAAAGTGCATTCTACAAAAACATTTTTCAAGTAGTGCCCATTGAAAAGTGAAGCCTATGACTTAGTTTTTATTTAAGCAAGTTTCTATTTTTAGATTATGCAAGAAATCGTCTAAGTGGCTGAAAGCTCTTTCAAGGAAATTCCAACAAACACTTCAGATGTCCCTATGGACACATGCCATGATGGAGAATAGGAAACTTTCATTTCAGTTTGTTCAAAAGTTTCGAATTGCGTGCAGTATTTAAGGAGTCACTGAGTGAGAAGGAGAAAGCTATGGATGTTATTGAGCTATGATGAAGAACAGCATCTCTTGGAAGTATATCTCTCAACATGAGAGTTAAGTGGAGATAAACCTATTATTTTCCTAGCTAATCTTTTATTAGATGGCATTTACTACATAAGTATTGTACCACAATTACAGGATAGAACTTCCTTTAAAACAGTACAGAGTGTGGATATAGGAGTTGATGTTGTGGTTTATCATCTTTGTGAAGAAATCTGAAGGGTATTTCTACCTCTTTGTGCTGTTTTCCCCAGCTGAGAAAGCAGGACATGAGTGAGCAGGTGTAGAGCTGGTACAACACTAGCATGTTTTCTGAGAGAGAGCTGAGATCCTAGAATTAATTTCCCTCCTTGGTCTGGATCAGAAACAATCCACTGATAAAAGTGTGCAAGTTTTCCACAGGCATTTGAAAAAACAAATGGGGAAGAGCTTTTGTCTTATGTGTACTACCATATTTTTCCCAGATGTTCTTGCTTCAAACTGCAACTTAGAAGAAAAGATACAGCCTGACTGCTGAGTGCACTGTGCACAATTATAAGTGCACCGTGCACTGCTTTGCTCTTTTCAAAGCAGAGTTCTGGTGCTTGTTGTCTTAGTCCAGAAAAATGGAACTCCAAATCTCTTGCTGGTTTTGCTCTATACAACTGCATTTTGTATCATAACAATGTTCTGAGGCAGCCATTGAAGATATTTCAGGTGAGAGTGGATGTTAATCATTTACCCTTTTAAAAGTTCTCAGACTGAGGGGGTTTGGAGAAGCAGGGGCTAGTTTTCCCTCACCTGCACTGTAGACGAACAGGCAGCCTGTACAAAATGCAGGCTCACACCACGTAGGCAGGTTTCTCTCAGTAGGATGCAAACTGGCATCTGAAAGACGGTGTCTGTAGGCTATCCTCACAGGTGCAGTAATGATTGCTCCAGAAATATGATCCCTCACTGTGCAAAAGCCTGCTTTAACCTCTGCTTTCAAATGGTTTTAAGCTGCTGCCACATGTCAAGCACATAACAGCTAGCACGTTGTTATAAGCACACATGCTAAATCCATTCAGCTCTGACAGCTCGAGCAATAAATGCTGTACTTTGGAAGGGAGAGTGATGCTGCTCACTGGTCCTTGCAGGCCTCATTATCCAAAATATGCTTATGGCAGAAGTGTTCCGTGTGCGATTACCAGAAAAGAAAAAAGCTCTGCCTAATTTTTTTTATAATTTTTATTACAGGGTTGTGAAGATAAGGTGATGTTTAGACTCTACAGAGAGGGATTTACAAGAGAAATTTGAAGTGCCTCTTAAAGCTTCAGAAATAAATGTCTTCAGTATTTTTATGGCTATGATAGTGTTTTGCAGAAATTAATGGTCAGGTTTTCAAGTGAGTGTTAATTCCCAGGGAATATAAGGATGACCGGGATAACTCCTTCAAAACAAAAGGAAAATCTACCTAATCATACATCACTTAGTTCCCTATAGATATTAGGTTTGAAGAATTTACGAAGTTTCATATGATAGCAAAGACTTTGAAGGGCAGCCATTTAAATGACAGAAAATGCATCATCAGGGATTTTGTAAGTGTAGGGAAAACCTTGACATATATTTTTTTTCCTCCTGGAAAACATAAAATGCTATAATATTTCATATGGTGTGACGATTCCTGTCCAAAATATAAAAATTATGACCTTGGTTAACAGTGTTATTTTAAACTCAAAATATGTCCAATTACAAGTCAGGACCTTATTCTATTGAAAGATCGCATTGGTCTCTATTATTTTGGTAAAACCTGTCTTTTTCTTTAATAAAGACTGCTTTTACTGAAATCAGAGTCAGATGCTTTGATTTTTCTGTAGGGGGAATGAGGGTTTTTTGTGTGTTTGTTGAAGCTTATTCATATGAAAATTTCAAATCAGCATCACTTTGATTTAACTTTGGTTTTAGGTATATCCTAGTTGTACTGCAAGGTCACCAACAGTGGAAGGTTCAGACAGAAAAGCACTTGAAATGAGATATGAAATTTTCTTCCCTGTTGTCAGTTTTCATTCTTGGTGCTACAGACTTCACAAGTAACGATTTTTTTTTCCCAGTTTCCCTTTACACTATGCCTGATAATCAGTACAAATAGTGATGCTGGCCAGATTTAGCTACACAAGTTTAATTTTAACTTTGAGTTCTATATTCACTCAAACATCCCACATTTGATTTTACAAGGTTAAAAAAAAGTGGAAAGTTTTTTGTAGCTGAGTGGAGTTTGGCAGTTTCAGGAATTCAGGTCTTAAGAAAAAAAGAATATGATAGAATGAAATATGGGTGGAGGTTTAAATTCCAGGCTACAGATTCAAGGTCTTTTCTGATATGAATACTGAGATCCAGATAGTCAGTATATTAGGGATTGAGAGAGGTGACTTCAGCAACAAGAAAGATGAAATTGTATTTTTTAACCTTTGCTCACTTGAATCTGACTGAAAAATAAATCCAATTACATAAAATATTTTTTTTTTGGAGAACAAATGGAACATTCATGCTTCCTCTGAAGTTAATCCAGGATTTTTTGTCTCTGAACATAAACTTCTCAACATCCCTGTAATTCTACCACTAAAACATTCTTGCAAATAAGCAAGACTGGACATGAGCTCTCGTCCTCAATAAAGAAAAATAATTACCTATTATTTCCCTGGCTCATTTTGAGGTACTTGCAAAACTTACTGCTTCCCTCATATCTTCAGATCTCACATGAAATTTTCCATCAGTGCACTAGATTCTTCTGTTAATCACTAAAATTGGATTTCAAATTTTAATTTCAGCCTAAAAAAGATCAAAATAGGCAGGAATAACTACTACGAATGACCAGTTTTCTGCAGAGCTAACTCTTGTGAAGAGGAATATTCCTGGTGAAGGGGAATTTTAATAACTGTGTTTGCATAATAATGTAGTGATATTGGGAGTTCAATTCTAGACACACCAAATGCCTAGGAACATCAGCCTTTCTGGATAGCTAATGCAGAGACAGTTCATTCTAGAGCACAGTAGCACAGGGAGTTTGACTCTCTTGCTCTGGAGTGTATGGAAAGAAGGCTGTTTAAGCCAATGAGTTGCATCTGGTTGGAAGGCCTGATGCTTGCCACTGTAGGTGTGGGCAAAAGTGGAATCTTCATAGCCTGGCTGAGTTCTTGGGATCAGGAGATGTCCCCAAAAGACAGACTGCAAGTAGTCTGCCTTGTCCACTTCACCCTGCAACACGAAGCTGAAGAGTATGAAACCCTCCTTTCCAGGCAGTGGGCCAGAAGCAGCTCCTGAAACAGATGAGAGGAGATGGAGATAAAAGGAAAATAAGAAAAGAGGACACCTTGCAAGCAAGAGATACCTGATCGTACCCTTTTCATTAAAACAGAATAATTCAAATTTGCATCTACCTCTGAGAAGTATTCTTCAAGTCCTTCTCCCACTCATCCTGCTGACTCACTCAAGCCATGGAGTGTTTTTCAGAGTAGATATTAACCTGTCCACTGAAATACATCCTCTTAATAGGCTCACTTTCTTAATTAATGTTATTGACAACTACTTTTATGCATTATTTAATCGAAGCCACTGTCAACGGAATCTTGAACATATTTTGAGACAATAAATTTAAAAATATAATTTCTCATTTTTGATTCCCAACAGTGGAAAATGGCTCTCATTTTGCATTTCGAAGCGATTCTCAAGTAACATATTAGCAACCTTTAGGAAACTCCATTAAAATGAAAATGAATAGTTCTCTTACATGTTGAAGAGCATACATCTCCCTTTAGTAAGCCTGGTAAGAATGTAGGGAAGTCGATGGAGCTGCTCTGCTTATGTAGCAAACCTAAATTCAAATACGTGAATAGGCTGATAATGCTTAAAAACTGCCTTTCCAGTCATGGTCATTCCATGACTGAGGCTGTCGTAACTCCCAGATAGTCCTTAATCCAGGTTAAGTGGTTGCTTGCCTTTTGGTTTATGTAAGTGGCTTACGTAAGGAAAAGGGAAGCCTGATTTCAAATCATTCTGTTTCTGATTAGCTCTGCAAAATCAACAGAAGCCTTGTATTTCTCAACAGAAAGATGCAGGGATACTTTATCACAGTCATGACCTTTTCACGTTATTTTTCATTGCTGTCTCAGTGAAGTTGACATTCCAGTTCTAGCACTGGCTACTTGTTCAGAGTTACACAACACCTGGGTTTGTGGACTGGAAGGGGGAAGGGTGGAAGGAGAAGAGACATGCAAAACACAACCCCTGGCAAAATAAAGAATACATACCTTTTCCCTCAATAAACAATATTTTAAAAAAATCTGTTGGATTGATTTTTGGAAAGAAAAGTGGGTGCCAAAAGGCTTGAGCTGTATATGGTGCTCAGGAAAGGGTGGGAAGAACACAGAACGATGCCAAAGGAAGGGGAAGAAGGAACAGGACAGTGTTGTGCAGTTGTAATCTCACCATGGCTTCTTTACCTTACAAGGGTGAAGCACCCTTGGGCTTGAGCATGTACTCTGCTATCTCTATGAGGGCAGAAATATACCTGGTTTCTGTTGCATGACAGCAGCCCTGAAACTGGCACCTCATGGTTTTGGTTTTGGTTTTGGTTGGTTAGTCATCTCCTCAATGCCAGCTGTTTCTGCAACCAACTCACAGGACTCACAACCAGGAGGTCTGAGGTGAGCTCAGTATGATATTATCATGACTCTTGTGGTATCTTGTGTTTTCCTTTTAGCTGCAAGTCCTGAGTCTACGCCAGTCTTAACTTTCAGCTAAGGGGAAAATTTTCCTTTTAGTTGCAGAGAAAAGCTTAAAAATGTAACCTTAGTGAACTTCTAGGTTTCACATGAAGAAAATAAAAAGACAAAAGAAAAAGGCTTTTAAGCCAATAATTTTTGGGTGTTTGCTTATTTAGATTGTTTTTACTTGTCAGTCCATTTCCTTTTTGTTTGGAAATCAAGGAGAATTTGCTTTGGGGAGTGTAACAGTACAGCATAATACACACCACATGTGGTTTTTTTGTATGACTATCTCATGTATTTAACATCTCTCATTACGATTTTCTAAAGGCAGGACTGCAACTGTGTTGTTGGATAAGGAGATCTATTGTCAGAATTACCCAGAACAAAGTCTCGTTGTGCAGCAATCTCCAGTGACCTCACGAGTAACATGCTGTAATTACCTTGTTAAAAAAATACTCTTACATGGTCTCTGCTCACGAGATGCTGGGAAGCATGTTTGCATGCAGAGCCTCATGGTTTATGTGAAGCAGTTGACATTGCTGGTTTTAGAGACTGTGTCAATAGGACTAAAGAAAATTCACCTCAGCAGGAGAAAAATTTCTATTTACTCTAGGAGTGGGAAAAGTCTTTCTAGAATTATGGATTGCTGTTAGTGACCTGATTTCAGCTTTTGTGTGTTCGAAAAGCGCTCCCTTTAGGAGCTATGTGGGATAAGTCGCATACACACAGTCACAAAACAGGCTGACTCTCCTCTCCTCCACCAAACAGTTGAATAACTGGCCTTTTGTTTTCTGCCTTCTGGAAAACATCCGTAACCTTGTCTCCTGGTACACATTTCTAACCTAAACTACGTATTCACTGGTTATTGCAGCAATTGTCAACTTCCTCTAACACTGAAATGGTTGTGAGGAATTCACCTGCTCTTGTGTGAGAGCCAACTGTCATGGACAATATCCAAAGGATTATTTATACACCAGCTGCACAGCATTGACTTTTCTTTTGTTCTCTCCTTAAAAAATTCAGGAGATGCAAAGCCTGGAAAGGCCTAAGCAGGCATTAAGGGATCATTCCTTTGCCATGCCTCCTTTAAATACCATGCTGACATTTCCCTAAGTAAAAACTGCACTTGTCAAAGTTAGTTTTCATTTCAATCAATACTTGCGTGAAATACGAGAGGAAAATAATTTATTATTTAGTTCCAAAGATTATTTCAGATAGAGACTGTAAGAAGAACAAGGCTCAGTATTTTTAAGATAAGTCCCCGGTTGAGGAATCATTCATTCTTTCTGTGGAAATAGGACAGATTATGAAATTAATGCCATCTTATACAACCCAGTCAAGATCACTGACTTTGGCCTTAATAGAGGTTTCTTTGTTTTTTTGTAATAGTGGGGTTTATTATCCAATGGTCAGAGCTAGAAATCTGTTCCTCACCAAAAGACATCATTCCCAAAGCCTAACATTTTCTGTGGAAGAAATCTGGCTGGATGCTAAACCTTAATATTTGGATATATGAACCTCAAGAGCCTGTAGGGATACAAAAAGTTAGCACTGGGCAGGGTCAGTGTCACAGAGAGTTATCATTTCCTTGATGTTTATTGCAATTCAGCTGTACAGGTGTTGGTAATTGTGAGATTGGACCACGTGTCTGTGAGAGAGTTAAACTCAGCTGCAATTTCAAAATCTTGCCCTGGTGATGTTGGGCAGGAGGAAACGAGCGATACCCTGTGGTGCTGGCGGCGCCCGCTCGCACGCACACAGAGGTGGAAGTTGGTGTCTGATTCTGAGACAAAATGAATATAACATTTCACACAGGAATGTGTTGCCCTTTTTATCTTCTTCCTTACTTGGCCTCTTATCTTCAGCCTAGCCTCAGTCTTTAGTGAAATACTGCAGCCTAACAGCGCTCAGTCTGTGTTTAAAGGAGAAGACAGTCCTTCATTGTTTGAATAGGTGATTGTGCTTCTTTGTAATCAAAGCTAATAGAAGTAGCATTCTCTTAGGAGAAATAAAAATGGCTTTGTAAGACAGAAAGACATTTATTGGCAATTTTTTAAGAGTTTATGCTTTCCTAAATACATGCATATTCAAGAATATTCCACCATCCTCTTCTTTTGGCTGCCTTGACTACTTTGAAGTCCCGCCCATGAGAGGATCTGAGGGAGGACAGATCTGCAACACTTTGTAGCTGGATCATAAAAAGTCTGCCAACTTCAAGCTGTGAATCTTACCATTATGCAATTGGTCAGAGGAGTCACTTCTTGTGTTTTAGACAATTCACCATTTCATTTTTTTGTCATTTTTCCTTACAAATTGCTATCAGAGCTTCTTGTGAGCTTACGGGTAATTACAATGTAGGTGTGTACATGAATGTGTGTTTGTGCTTCAAGGATGCATAGCTATTGTACATACAGAGAGAAATTCCCATTTTTTCATCATATCAGGATATTACAGTATTTTGGCTCTGATTTCATCCTCCAGCTTTAATATGCCCATTTCAGAGTAGAATTTCAAGCCTTTGTGAGAACTCCTAGAGGTCAGGTCACCTGTAGACCAAATATTTTTATGTCAGAATGAATAAAGCTGCCCCCAAACCTCCACAATCACTCTTTCATGCTCCATCAGCATTTCAGTCAAGGTGCAGGCACTCTGGTTCACCATTTAGCTCTTTCCAAGACATTAAATTTCAAAAGTAATTAGACATAAGATTCACAAGACCTCTTTTAACCTTACCATTTGCTTAAGTGATAAAGCCTAAAAGGACAGTTCAGTTTTGAGTAAAGCATCCAACCTGAACACCTGAACACAACCCTCCTTGGCTAATCTTTGCTTACTGACATTTAGCATATTGCTGTCTCTCATTCAGTGCCTCCTGCAGCTCCCTGTAGTTTGCAACCATCAGGAAAAGTCCTAGCAGTCAAGCCATTGCCTGTCCTTTTAGCATCCCATTTTTAATGTTGGTGTCTGTTCCTGATCCTTTTCAGAACTACAAACAAGTTCTTCTAGCTATAAACTCTCTGTAATCATGATTCTCTGTGGGTTTCAATGTAATATGAAACACTCTGAGAAACCATCAAGAGAGACAAGACCCATTTAAGCATTTGGAAATGAGTTTGAGGCCTAACAGAAAGAGTTTCTGGTATTAGAGAAATCAGAAGCCTATTCTCCAGATCTTCACAATTTTTTTCTGATCTTTTGCAGCTGCTTGTTGGTAGCTGGAAGACAGCCGGAAGAAAGGGGGACCTCAAGAGGAGAGAGACCATCGTATTGTGAGGTGATCTAGCAATTTATATTCCATCAGTGACTTATTATTTTCAAAAGACAGTGTCTTCCTAAGATAAAAAATAGGTCAGATATGAATTGGGAAAAAGCTTAAGAGGCATGATCTTTTAGCATAAAGATTTTTATTTCATTTGCAATCTGTGTTAGAAATGTCTGTTTTGGAAGGTACTTTCAGGAAACATGAAAAACTGTGATGCCTAAGCAGATTCCTGGTGTCTATTGACTTGTCTTCAAATAATTGAATCTCAGTGTTACGAATGTATTTTCATACATAGAAATAGAGATGCATAGAGATGATCTAATACAGTATAAATATTGTCTAATAAAATTATTTCTGCTGTTAAAGGGGACTAAAAGTTGCTTATCTTAATTTCTGCCTCGTCTTTTATTTTCCTCAGCTTGATTTTCCTTGTATGTGTGGTACAGGATTCAGAAGTTCAACAGATCCTGGCTGCATCAGCAACTTATTCTTGTAACCAGTAAAAGCCTTAAATCATGTCTACACTAGCAAGATGAATGTTCTAACAGGAGAGGCTCTATAGGGCAACACAGATGGTGTAAGGAACTTTGTCTGCACTGCAGTCACTTTCCTCCAGATCAATTTAGTATGACCTCATGAAACGATTGCCTATCAGCGGCTAAAATATACTGTGATCCCACATTGCAGCTCTCACTTTGGTGTTACCTAAAGGGAACAGAGTTCATGCCTCCTGAGACCCCCTCTGCCATGCAAACCAAGGTGCAGTGAGAGAACCGCTGTAAAATTCACTTGGAAAGCATCTTCCTGCGCCAAATTAAAAGTCGTGTGGATGCACGCTTAAATACCTGTGCTGAAGTTCCAATCTTTGCCCTTCAGAAGTTGTACACAGCTCTGTATCTAGGGGTCTGAAGAGAGATCATCTGATCTGCTTTCTTTCCCTAATGTAAGATTAACTTAATTTTTCCTGGTATTTTCCAGCTTGCTTCTAAAAACATCCAAAAATGTAGACTTATCACTTCTCACGTAATCTGTTCCAGTTTGTTCCCTCTTGGATATTGCTTGCTTTACAAACACTTCTAATAAAGCTTAAGCTGAGGCTTCCTTCACACTGCTAAATCCACTTCTGCTCATCAAATCCACCACAGACACAGATTGTCCCGTTCCCTTTTGCAATGAGCTTCAGTATCCTTGAAGACTATACATTGCCTAGAGAGAATTTAATTTGTGTATTTGATATATGTGCATGTACAGATGTGTATATATTCATATATTTTTAGCTCAAACAAGAAACATAAAACTTATGAGCAACCCCATTCGTCCAAGCAAAGATACGGAAAATGGGAATTACTTTATCCCTTGATAAAAAAATTATGTTTCATAAATTTTAGTTACATATCAAACCATTAACAAGGCTCTATGATTTCTTTCTGTTTTCATAAGTTTTCTGTTGTGGGACTTTTTTTAAAAAAAACAGCATTTATGTTTTTTTATAAAAAGACGTTTTGTTTTTGGTTTTGTTTTTTGGTTTTGGTTTTGGTTTTGGTTGGTTTTGGTTTTGTTTTTTTTGTTTTTTTTAATCTGATCTAGAATCTATCGGACATGATGAAAACAATATGCTGGCTTCTCAGCAACATAACTGTCTTGTGGTGACTGTATGATGCTGTATCCCCTATCTCCTGCTCTATGCCAGACATGAATCCTGTGTCTTTAAGCTGGGTCCGAGAGAAAGGGGAAAAAAAAAGAGCCGAGCAGTTTTGTGTTCAAGGACACACACACTCCCCTGCATTCTGCTGCTGTGGAGCCGAGGAAAGCACCTTCCTGCTTCTTCCCAGCTCTCGGCTCCTTTTCTCAGGAGAGAGACAGAGTGTTAAAACTCTTTGCTTTTTAGCTAGCTTCTTGTTTGTAGCTGGAGCAAGGAGTTTCCTGGGACTTTGGCTTCTTCTTCTTCTTCTCTTCTGGACTGTTCAGCAACACCAGAACATCACTGGGAGGCCCTATACCCCGGCCCGGGGGGGGCCCAAACCACACCCCAGCTCCGGAGAGAGAGCAGAGCCATCACCTACAAACATGGAATGTTTCACCAATTTGCGTGTCATCCTTGTGCAGGGGCCATGCTAATCTCATTTTCAACTTTCTTCATACCAGTGTAGGCACTGGTTTCTGAACATTCTGATCTTTCTAGTAGATTACTCAGAAAATT
>VZTA01024631.1:69721-86276 GCA_013398855.1 Mohoua ochrocephala
GTATAGGCATATAAGTCTTGGCAAATTTCGTGTGTATCAATGGTAGGCAGAAAGCCTGAAATTGCTGGTGGCATCCCTGGGAATAAATGAGCAGAGGACTCTGTGTTTGGACTCCATCCCTTTGGCTCCTTTAGTTCTTACATGTGAAAGAGAAAGGGGTTTGATGTTGGTTTTAATACTTTAGCCTGTGGGCTGTTGAAATAATTTTTAATTTACTACAAGATGATTCAATAAGTCAGTGTATTATTGACCAGATTTAGTATTCTATATTGTACCTCTAATGTCTCTTAATGAAATTAATTTGTTTTTTCTGGTCTCTGCCAGGAAATGAAGACAAGGGATGAAAAATATTCTATTTGAAATTTGAATAATTAAAGGAAGATAATTTAGTGAGATGTTCAATTTTTTACATCATTTGTTGCAAGGAAAGGGAATCCAAAAGCTGTTTGGCATAGGAGGCTTTATTGAAGGATTTAGTTTCATCTATAATCCCCAAACTTTTCTAGGCTATTATATGCAATTAGTCCAACTATAGCAATTTCCCAACTGACTTCATTTTTATTTAACTGAATTGCAGACAATACCATGAACTCATATTCCTCGAAACTAATAAGATTTTTTTATTTAATACCAAGCCTTACAGAGTTAAGCCACTTCACAGATGGCTAAATAACTGGCTAAACCTGCACTATAACTCTGTGCCAAGCGATAACATTAATAAGAGGAAACCCAGTAAGTTGCAGCTGATAATAATTATGGCAGCTAGGAGACCAAGTGTTTCCTTATAGCAAGGCTGTTACAAATTTAATACTCCTTTAGCCTGTCTCATGGAAATAAACGTATTGGCATGAGGTACTGGTGGTTTGTGTTGCTGCATTATTACTGCAACATCTAAATTTCTGGTGGCAAGAGATCAGTTAACTTAGGAAGGCAAATCCAAGTTGTTAAAAAAAAAAAAGGTTTTAATATTTTCTTCTTAGTGTATGCAATAAAGGTATTTACTTCTCCATCTCCTTCGCCAACTTCTTGTCAGAAAAATAAAAAGTGTTATACAAAAACAAAATAGTCAGAGTCATTACTGGAATAAGGGTAGTTATAAGCATGAGAGAAACTAGTAAATTTAGTGCTATTGCGTACGTTGTGATTCATGATAACTTCAGCCAATGCATCTTGCCAGTTTCATCAGAGCTGCTGGACTGAATTCTGCAGTGAATGGATTCCTGGATTATGATATTTTTAGAAACCTTTCAAAATTTAAATCACATTTAAATGATTTTACACACCCATTCAACAATCTTCATACTGAAGTGAATACCTGTGGGTGTAGCAATCTTCATTTGACAATGAAATTTTTGGTTTTGTTTTTGTTCAGGTGTAAACAAGAAGAGAATTTGACCAACTTCTGAACCATAAATTCTTCTCCATTTCAAAATCAGAAATGTTATGTCACTTTGTTTTTCCACTGGATATAAAAATCAAGCTGAGAAACCCTGGTATAGAGCCATAAATGTCAAGTTAAGCTCATGTACTATACTCTTACTGGTTTTTACCCCACATGAAATCACATGTTGCTACTTCTGGAACCTGTTTTCCAAACAAGTTTTGAGATATGAAGGTGATGAAAAAAAATCCAAGCTCTTTTTGAGGGGACAGACGCTACTTCTGAGAACACAATCAAAGAAAATGATAATGATTTCATGTTTTACTTCTCTTTTACATCAGACATTTAAATATATTTGATAAAATCAGCAGAAAACCTGAAATGTTCGTAGTGGCTCCTGATTTCTTGTGCCTTCCTCTGAAAATCCAGTTTCTTGGCATCCTTGCTGTACTGGGGATTGGTATAAAGTGTTATTCTTCATCCACTGTCTGTCTGGAAGGTCTTACCTGTATCATCAAAAGGTAAATCAAGGAAAGCGACTAATGTAAACTGTCTTTTTTTGGCAAAAGGACATGAAGTTTCTGGTTTCCTTGTTGTAATGTGGATTACCACCACTTTTTTAAACCTTTGACCAGTAGAGATCTCCAAAGGAGGTTCTGATGGAAGGAAAATGGCATGTGAGTTCCATGAGCAAAGACTCCTTAATTCAGAGAGGAAAAAACTTAACCCACCATTACATTATTCCACCACGTGAAAGATGGACTATGAACACTAAGCAGTTAATTTCGATGCAACTTTCTGTTTTCTCTCTTGTATTTTAGCTGTCCTTGCTTTGAATTTAGCAGCTCAGTCATACATCTCCTTCAGTGATCACAAAGCTTCCAGACAAACGTAGCTAACGTTTTTTCACTCTTGTAAATATTCTGGCTGAAATACATCCTTTACTAGCTGACGACATCTTTGTTTTTCCAGAGAAATGGCTCTGAATTCCGTCCTTTGACTGAAAGCAAGTTCATGAGCTCAGACCAAAAACTGAAGAACAGAAAGATTTTTCTTGTCCCAGTTACTGCTTCTTGTTCCAATCAACAAAACTTTATGATACTAAAGTCTCATCCACCTGCTCTCTAAGACTTTGGGGAAGGGAATAATTTATATGCATGGGAAAAGCTTTGTTTCCACACCAATTGTGGCCTGTATTCTGATTGGCAGACTTGGCTTATTTCTTTTGAGCAGTCCACGATCCCTTAAATATCAAAAATTCTACATAATTTTCAGCATTAAATGTTGAATTTAAAAAATGTGACAGAAAATACAATGAGATAAGATATGTAGAAGAAAATGAGATTGAAGTGGAAACCTGGTGAAGATAACATCGGGGAGTCATCAAAGTCAGAGACGGGGAAGAATTCATTAGGTCATTTTTCTCAGCAGGGCACAGCATGAGACGCCAGCACAGAGGGCAGGGAGAGACAGTTCACTGACTTCAATGGATGCACAGCAGATTCTTGTTTGGACTGGTTTATTTTTTAACGCACAGAAACAGCAGTGTGTGTGGGAATAGTTACTTAGCATGCTCCCAAAGTACAGGTATAAGTGTCAGCCCAGGAACACTCACTAAATGAATGATTCAGTTTGTGTACCATATCTGCTTGCCACACTGCTGAGCAGCATCTCCCGGCACACTATGGGAGCAAAAAGAGAGAGTGCTTTCCTTTTGAAAGTAGAAGAAAGGAAAAATCGCTTGGGTTCAGCAGGCGGTACTATTGCTTTTTGTTGGCCTGACCTGAACGGTATCGAGTTTTGAGCTACACTTGAAGAAATGCTGTACTGGCTTTTCAAATGTGACTTAGCATGCTGACCACACGAACGAGTGAACGCTTACTAGTGATGTGGAGCTTTAGAGTTTATATGAGACGTATTAGCTACTAATTGATATCAGTTTTGAGCAAATTCAAGGTAATTTGAAGGAATTCATCAACCTTTCTGAACGCCTTCCCATCAATGGAGGTGGAGTTTCCTACTACACTTTTACCAGAGGTAAGTGTGCGCCTACGGGAGTTTGCTCCAGAGCAGGTAAACTTCTGAATATTGTGCCTTAGTTACCATCCCTGTAACAGCTGGGTGTATTGCAGCCTAAGGCCCATTGACAGTCCTGGAACATTACTTTCCTGAACACTTGAAAATTTGACCACTCTCCCTGTCACAAAGGCACATTAGGATGTTCTGTCTCACCCCATTTTCTGAAACTGAGAATAATTAACAGCTGAAACATACTGAGAGATGTAGGGAGCTACCTATCACCTGACCTCTCATGGTTTGTCCAGAAGCACAAACACCTAATTTATCATGGAATAATTTCCTGAAATCCTGTAGTCATGCAAGAAGCACAACATACTTGAACAATATAGTCCCCTAGTAGTCATTAATCTAATTTTTTCTCGGTAACATTTGTACCTAGTTGAATGTAACTGCATGTTTGTGCAAGGCAGCTACATTTAGGTAAGAAACAAATTTTGAGAGAGAAAAATGCAATGAATCTGCAGCAAGTTTTGTCATTGCAAGTGTTTTGCAAGAAGATAAATCTAACCATTAAAGCTTTTTCCTGGATTGTGATACTGCCCCCTAAGGGGAAAAGCAACATCCTTTTCCCTTTTGTCATGGCTGTGAAAAGCCTTCCACCACAGCAGAAGCAGTGTTGCCACTAGCATAATGTATGTGCTGGGCCACATGCGGGCAGCTGTCACCACCAGCCTGAAAACTACCACAGATCTAATTAACACAGTAATGGGTTTTCCACTCTTATACTCTCTGAGTGACAGTTTAATAAGGAACTCCACAGTGATCCTGTAAATCAGAACCAAACTTCATCTTAACAAGATACAGCCAAAGTATTCCAAAAATTAATTCTGAGGAATTCAATATGTAGTATGTCCAGTGTATAAACATTACCATTTATTTACATTAACTTGTTTTATTATCTATATTTGAAAATAATTCAATGACTGTGTGCTAGCAGTTTAAGAAAGATGCATGTATTTATGTACTAAATGTCAGGTGAAGAGAATTGAATCTGTATAATTTATAAAATTGTCTAATAATAGGAAACTATTCCACAAATATAGCTTTGCACTGAAGACAGCCGTAGAAACAAAAGCCTTTAGACTATCGGTATTCCTCAATTTGGCCTCAATTTAGTATTTAATATGTAAATTTAATATCTGTAAAACAGCTCTATTGGAATTAATTGGATCCTGTGCTTCAAATGAAATAACTTGAAAGTAAGCCACAAAGCACAAGCTTGTTGACTTTTGATAAGGTCCATTTATGATTTTGAGCAAATTAGGACCTGATCCAATAAAGCAATTCTGAGCACACTTTGAAGTAGAGCAGGTGCTTAAAAGCCTCATTGAATCATGATTTTAAGGGCACAGAGAATTAAAAATTATAGTTTGTTTTTAATGCAGATTGAAATTATAATTCCTAGGTGCTTTCATTCCAGGACAGAAAAACATTGCATTTTTCTCAGTCTTTTGCATCCTTGATATGCTTTCTTTTTATTTATCTTTCATGGATAAGATGCATAAATGCAGACTTATAGGAAACATGAGCCAAAGTAAATCAAACTATCTCCTTCCAATTCTAAAACCTCTAAAGAAAAGGAAAGACATAACTAAAGACATATATGGTAAGGAAAAAGCAAAATCAAATGCTTTTTAAAATTGACTGTTGAACAGATGATTAATCTGTGGGGGTTTATGAAATTGGCTCTATATATTGCTAAGATAACTTTTTCATTATTTCCATAACGGGGAATATTTGAAGTATTTTTGAGGTTGCTGCAGTAACTACACTGTTCTCGTGGATCTGCCTGTGGTTCCCAAAGGTTTTTAAATCCTCATATTACAGGCAGCTTAGTTGACACTTTTAATTCTAGAAATCAAACACTCTTTTGCCCATTATTAATTAGCCTCCTAAAGCAAAATCACTCTCAATATTCAAGTAAGTGCAGGCCTGGACACATGTACACACACACACACACAGACACAGGTTCGCTGTGCTGAACAAGCAGTTAGAGGAAAGACGGCAACACAGGCGAGACAAAAGAATTGGGTAGAAATAAGTGTATTGTGAAAGGATATGAGATTTACAGGGATGGTTATTTCAAAAGATTGAATTCTTAGCCGTAGCTGAGGCTCATATCTGGCCCTGAAATGGAAATAGAAAGAAATTGAAATAAAAGATGTTCAGGTGGCAAAGTGTCACAAAATAAAGAATTAGCCACTGAAAAATCTCAAACAGAAATATTTCCTGCAAGCGTAAACCAGAGTAGGTAATGTCATTATGGTCCTTTAAAACCCTTAAAAGATTACTCATCAGTGGAAACGTTTAATAACAAACAAACAGGGACATAGCTAGACATTGACTGCCCTGCAAGTTCTTCCAATTAGTAACAAAGCTCTAAGACATTCATAATGGAGAAAATCTACGTATTATTTCAACTAAGAGGAAAGAATTCTGAGGCCATCAGATTAAAAGATAACCTGGGTGTGGGTGAACATAGCATTATAACTTCACGACCCTAACAGAGTGCATGAAAAAGGCCAGAATGAAAACAGCAGCTTTCGGAAAGGCAGACTCCAATGAAGTCAGAGAATTGGAGGAAAGAATTTTTCAAATGGCTTGTATTAGGAGAAGGTGTAAAAGAGATTAGTAATTTACAAGAATATCAAGGGCACTGAGCTGAGAAACGGTAATCTCGTTGTCATTTTAATCACAAAGAGAACAGCATAGAAAACAGACCCCGGGTCAAACTACTGAGGATGGATGCAAAACCACAGCATTACAATTAAACTTTGGGTTAGAAAAACAAAGTCAGAAAAAGAAAATCGTGGAGCAAATGAGTTGAAAGAGAAACCAGTTACAAGTACTCCACAAGTAGGATGAAAAAACAGAGAGATCATTAGTCTGCTCCTGCAGAGATTGAAAGTGATTGGCATAGGATGCTGAAAATTTCTGAACACTTAATGACTTTTTCTACTCTCGCTAAAAAGCTCATTTGCTATCGTAGTTAATATCAGGCGTGAAGGATCAAGATTTCAGCCTGGTATAGCAAGGAACAAATTGATACTTGACTTAATCAGATGTTTTCAAACTGCCTTCATCTCTTTTTTTTTTCTTTTTTCTCAGAGCACGGAAAGAATTCATAAATAAAAGCTCAGTGTTTGGTTGCATCTGAGAAGTTATGACAGATGGATATGAAAAAAATAGGAAAAGGCAAAAATGGTGTATTTCTTTATAGGAGGTTCTTGAAAATTGCAGATACCCTAACTCCTGCTGCTTAAAAAACCATGGAGCCAATAAGCAGGAAAACTATGAATACACTGAATAAAGCAGAGGAATGAATAACCACCAACCTTTGTGTCTCTGGAATGAATCATGCCTAAGTAGCTTCATTTCCTCCTACAAAAGGTAAAGGTCGTATGGATATAGGAGAAACATCACATGTCAAATTGCAGTTCCAGTAAGGTTTTAAACACAGGTTTGTGTGCCTTTCCTGGAAGAAATATGGAAAACCATGGTTCAGATAAAAATATCACAGGTAAATGGAAAGCTCAGCAGTTTCCACTCTCCAAAAGGTCTCTGCAGAATATAAAACTGTAAAATATTTGTATGAATGACCTCAAGAAGTGACCAGAAGGTATGCTCATAAAGTATGAAGGGTCACCAAGGCAAGAAGATTGCAATTATTACCATGAAATTCAAAGAAATCTTGTCAGATTTTAGATGGGTTCAGGAAAAACATGCTATTTTTCTAGTGCAAGTTATTGCATACAGGCAGGAATACTCAGGATAGGCTTTTGACTGAAAAAATGCCTGCAAAATGACCTGATTTACAAAGAGAACAAGGATGAGTAACCTTTTTGCTGTTGAGGGAAGCGGGCGGAGGGGGAGTGGAGAGAGGGATAAAAGCAATTTCCATGCAGAAAATTTGTGCCTATGATATTTGAAGTAGATTTTCTCTGGTGTCTACATTACTGTGATAGGGTCTCAGCTGGAATATTACAGCCATCCTTAGATGCTTCAGCAAAAATCTTTGTTCAAATGAATATTGTTTGGGATGAGCACAGATGTAGAAAGCATGACGTGCAGGTAAGTATCAAGAATACTGGATTTAACCTGGAGAAGGCAAAAGCAAAATGAGATGTGCCTTTCTTCAAGTAGGTAAAAAAATATTCAAAATAGGAAAATGATTCTGTTCTACTTCTCTGTGACAGACTCCATTAAAATATTTGGCTTAATTTACAGCTTGTAATTAAAAAATGCTTTTAAAATCATAATGATTGCAGGAATACATTGGCTAAAGTGAGTGTTACAATCTCCCTCACTGGAGGTCAGACCAGCTTCTACATCAGTTGATAAACTGGGGATGGGAGTCTCCTCACCCACCTTTAGACACTCGTACAGGCTATTTAGATTTTACTTTCTGCACTCAACAAAATATAGTGGACAAATTTAATTACCAAATAACCTGCTCTGTTGTAGACCTTTACTTTAGGATGAGATGGATTTCTCTTCAGGATCGTTCTACTGATGATTAGGAGATTGTAGACAATGAGACAGATGCAAACATCTGTGCTCCACATACCCAGAAATGGTGAATTCCTCTCCTAAGGTTGTTACAAGGCTTGTCAGTTTGCATGGCTCTGGTACACCCACCAAGCAGGTCCATGCAGATAGTAGCAGTGTTAAAGAAGAATTAAGCTTGGGTGCCAGGCATGCTGTGGCTCTGTTCCATGGTGTTCTGTATTATCCCATCATGAACCATTGCTGCAGCCAGAAAGGGGAGAGCATGGTGCCTTTGCTCAGGTTTTGCTCTCATTTGCAGTCCAAGCTTTGAAAATTCTACTGGTGTAATCATTACATATATATGACTGAGCCCACAATAAGTCAAAATTTGATGCCTAAAAGGAGAAAGAGGAAAAGCAATGGAAAAGTAAAATCTATTCCGTCTATCTATCTGACTTGCTTTCTTTCTTTTTGGTTCACCTAGGGCTTAATAATTCCTTTTATATCAAAGAAGATTGATATTAAAACCTCACATTTTTTGTCTTTTACAGTTTTCTACCAAAAAAAAACCCTAATAACTTCCTTTTTTATGGCCGTAATTCAGTAAGTCTGGAATATGTTCATGTTCTTACTTTTTGTCATTTTATATTACTAAAGTTGGATTGAACATCTATGTATTGGACTTCTGTAGACTAGGACTCCTGACATATATTAGAAAATTCAAGATAATTTTAAAAATTGGTTGCTATTCAAGTGGTCAAACTTTTCACAGACTTCTTATCACTTCTTATCAAGTATTTAATGTTTTCTTTGAAGTCCCCCTCCAAATATCCCTTAAATTATAGGGCTTATTCTGTTGAATTGTGCACATAATTCTCATTAGCACCATTGGGAATTACGTATGCACATCAAAGGAATAAAACTTTTATTTGCCTAACAAAATTAGAGAAGCTGTTTAGATACGTAAGCTTAGGAGTGTGTCTTGACCATGTTTTTCTCTCCTCAACAGGACTATAAGACTTCCCTTACTTTTTGTCTTTTTCATGTTTAGGGGCATTTTAAAAGCCTCTCATTCAGAGGAATAGCATAAAATGCTATATATACATATATATATATATTAGTAGCATTCCTCAGCTCTCCTGAGAGATACTAACAGCTCTAAACTGCCCAAGGGTACATAAGGCACAAACCAGTTGTGGCCAGAAATGCAGCCATGTCTGCATTTGAGACCTACACTGTAGTCCTAGTCCTAAATTTGGGAGTTGGAGAGAAGTGAGGTTCTTGGGCTGCAGAAATCCATAGAGTCAAGCTGTGCATTCTTGCTTGAATCCCTATGTAGGTCAAAGGTGTTTAAGATCTTAGTTCCATTTGTGCTTTTACATATCTCCTCATGGTTGACTTCCAAGGTGAGCTAGGCACGGTGCTTCTGTATGTTCCTTTGACATGCTCTGGTGACACACCTCTTCATTCCTTTTTGTTTTCACTTGGTGCTTGTAGCCGCCCACAACGGAAGATATTCATGCCCCTACTGCAGGCACCTACATTTGGTGTAGCTCAGAGCACAGAAGGTTAGATGTCTTGCTTTCTGAGCTATCAGTGGAATAATTAAGTTAGCTCTGACAAATGTTCCCCTGAGGCAGATGACAGGAGCACAGTGTATAGTCAGTGCCTGCAAAGGTACAATACCTCAGTGAGACACCTGAAAGTATGGGGTAATTGTATCCTTGCTCCCAGGTTGTTGTCTCTTAATGAAATTCCACCTCAGAAATTAGCCATAGCATGCTCTGAATTTCATCCCCAAGCCAGTTTTTATGCCTCCCAGCTGGAGAATAGCTCTGAAAGTCTGGGCAGCTAATGGACTCTCAAAATAAGAGATTGTTCTCGGCAATACTTGTGCAGCTGTTTATGGCATATAACTTGTGGTGATAGTAAGAGCCTCTGTATCAAACCTGTGAGCTGAATCACAATCAGCCGCTCTAACACAACTGGTCTGGCTTTAGAGTTATATTGGCTTATTTTCCTTTTGTATAAAATATGTTTTGAATGAAATGTATTATCATATCCTTTAAAACAAATAAGGGAAAAAACTATGTAGACCTTGCCAAGTGGTTATTATTATAACTCCTGTCGTTGAAAAGTTTTGTCTTTTTATTTCTTTAGTCTGAACTCTTTTACACTAATTCACAACCATGGGACATGTATTGTCCACTATCAAATTCCTGTTTCCTCACTAGGCATGTATGAGAGATTGTCAAATCACACATAAATATTTGCTAAGATTTCACAATCAATGAATGACTTCTCAAATTCTCAAGCATCTTTCCAGTCTGCCAGCTGTTCTTGTGGCTTGTCCGTGAAATCTTCTCAGTTTCCTGGTGACCTCTTCAATCAGTAACTTCTGGTCTGTAAAAAGAATTCCTGTGTGAGATGGAAACGGTGCCAAATACAGATACTCTGACCACCTTTACCTCCACAAATTGTGCATGGATTCATGCTATTAAAGCCACTTCTCAATGATCCATTTTTCCCCTGAAAATTTAATCATTACAAGAAACCTACTGAGACTAGTGCCGGGCTCCTTCCTCACCTGCAAAGGTTGAGGGAAATAGAGGCAAAGCAGACAGAATATTGTAAGAGTCGTTTCTTTGGTCTGACTACTCCAGGGGGATCTCCTGTTAAAGCAGGCATCCTGCATCCATCAGGCTAACGGCTTCCTACAACAAAATGAGGCCTCAGCCTTAGTCTGTATCCACAGCTTGCTGCTTGTTCTTTTTTTTTCCATAGATAATTGGTTTTATTTTCAGCAATAGAAGGTATAAAGCTGGTTTGACAAGATCTGTTTTCCATAAGCTTATTCCTTCTGGCACAAATTACATTACTTTCCTTTAAATATTTATTAATAAATTCTTATTATCAGTTTGTCCACACTTTTCTTCAGGGTTTATGATAAGCTGACAGAGACATAATTAGTTTGATCATCCCAATTGTCTTTTTTCCATATTGGCTGTTCTGTGAGCTATTGAAAATCAACATTAACAAATGTTAATGAGGGATTCTTCCTGAATTATGTAAGTGCAAGATTTCCAATTATTCTAGAAATCCTCATTTAAATATGTCTAGCTCCTTTAGCTAGGAGATATTTAAATGAGGATTGTTAAAACCTTTTAAAGTCACTGATGCCATAGAAAATACTTCATCATACGATATGAATGAAGTACTCTTCTGACATCTTCTATCATAGTATCTATTTCTGAATGCTTTAACCTGTCATGTAATTGAAATGAAAGGGTAGAGTTCGCCAAATCTCATTGATCAACTAGATTTGATTTATCAGTCAAAAGATGAATCCCCTAATCAAGCAAAAGTGTGATCAATACAACTTATTTCAATTTCTTCTTTTTCATGCTCTTTGAAATATACTTTATCGCTAAATCTGTCTATTGATGTCCTTATGCTTTTCTATAAAATATATCAGTTTCCTGAGTTCCTAGCTTTAGTTTATTGCTATAAACTTCCTCTTCCTTTTGTTTGTATTTCTCCTTTAAATTGTATTATAGCTGGTTTTGCTTCCAATTTATTCTTGATCTACTGTGACATTTTTGGATGTCTACTGATGTGTTCTGAAACAAAACAATTAAAAATTTTAATCTTTAGTTATATATCTCAAATGATTTGGCTCAGGATTTATCCTTTATTGAAAAATGCCTTTTTAAAGAAAGAGGAAAATTTTCCATTTTATATTTTTCTCCATATAACAAAACAAAGCATATTGTACCTCGTTATCAGCTAAATATAAGGTCTACTGAAGGACTCTTCTTACTCCAGATGCCACTTTGTGATTAAACTCTTGTTTTCTAAGAATTACATTAAAAAGTTGCTGAAAATCCCAAAGATTCAGTGTTGGTGTAAGTACACGTTAAGCAAACTGAAGCTCTTCACAACATTTATTATAGGAAGTGTAAAAATAAAGCCTCAGATTCAAAGTTGTATCTGGCTTTTTGTTTGTTTCTTTATTTGCTTTTTAAATAAACTGGGTTATTTTAAAATAGGCCTAAAGTAGAAGACAAAACCTTCTTTTTTAGCATTTTTAGTTTTGTTTTCCCATTTTCTGTTATCAGGGCATCTGCCAGAGAAGTTAAAATTCATCCAGCCAGCGACTTCAAGAAAGTGAATTTTCAAATGTACCCATTCATTATGTATTTATGACCTTGAAGTCATAATAATGTTTCTTATTGTAAAGTTTAACTTTTCTGTTATTTGAAATGAAATGGGATTATTCACACATTGAGGTGTTAATTAGCAGTTTCCATTGATATTATGGGTTATTTATAAAATTTATCCGTTGAACAGAGATATGCATACAATAATAGTAACAGTCCAGTTCTCACAGTAAAAAACTCCGATTATTCTCCAGAGGAAGAGAATGTTTAAAGGTCATTATATTCTCCACAATCAAAGAAAAGTAAAAATTATAGTATGTGATGGAAATGGAAAATAATTTATCTTATAAAAGGAGCATAAAACTTTCCTCTCAATCTGGCAGATACACAGACTGTGCTGGTTGGGCTTCTTGGCTGACTCCCACGCTGAGCCTCCTGCTTTACCCAGTATAAATGCACAACTGTAAGACAGATGAATGTTCTGTCCTTGGTCTGAAAGTGGCTTAAAAAAATATATTAGTGGATAATTGCCCTCATGTCACCTACAGTACTTCTGTAACAGGAACTGACAGAACTGTGTCCCAGCCTGATGAAGCACTAGGAAGATGAGCTGGGATGCCCATGAGGAAGCTTCCTTGGGGAAGGAGTAACGTCCACCTTCAGGTTATGCCCAGGAACAGAGTGGAGGGTGAATTCAGATGCCAGCTGAAGCAGAAATCTGCTGTGGTTCTCTGCCTGTGGAGCTCTGCTGATGCCCATCAGAAATTACCAGCCTTGATTTGATGGTGGTAAATACAGACAGATGGCTTCACTTGTTCAGTCAACTCCGTGCTAGAACTAATTGCTTTTAAAGGCAATAGCGCTTTTCCTCTGAGAAAGAACAACTTCTATCAACATATATAGATCCCATTATTACAAGTATGATTGTCTGTGTGAGAGAAAGTGTGAACTGGAGATCCATTAGTAAAGAGTGTGTTTTGGGTTCACATTTTCTATTCTCTCTCTAAACCATGCAAATGTGAATAATTCTGTGAAATGTCATCAGTATCCTTGTTACTGTAAGTAATTCTGTAAAATCAAAACCACATACTGCGGTAACTGAAGAAATTTTTAATGTTCTTTTCCAAATTGGTTATTTTTACACCACTGATCCATGAGAAAAATTAATTGCATGGGGAAGAGTTTGAGAGTTGAAAACAGTTTGGGTTTGCAAACAGGGCACTAGAAAATTATAAAAAGCTACAGTACATTATTTTTGTAATTGTATATAAAGAAGTTATACCAGAATATGTTTGTAGGTGTCAGAAAGTTTATATTAAGTAATTTGCTTTATCAGTCTTTGGGACTATCTTGCCACCTACTAATCCTACACAACTGCATCCCTGACTTTCATGGGCATCTGTGGATATCAGTTTAACCGACCAACAAGGGTAATAGAAACCTGCAGATGCAATTTATCTCTGCTCAAACAGCAGTAACAAGAAAAAAGCATGCAACAATGTGATCAGCAGGAGTGAACTGAAAACCTCACCCCCAGCAAGAGTGTCACTTGCCCTTGTCTGTCAGGGAATGCTGTTCTTCTGCAGAAGGAGCTGGTGTGGGGTCATGCTGGGGACATCTGCCATCAAACAACTCCCTCCTGCTCCTGCATCTGCAGCTTGAGTGGCCAGCGTGGACAAAGGACTTCCCCAAGGGCTTCCATCTGCAAAGCAATGGCACTCAGCACTAATATTACCTTTGATAGATTCTTCAGGGCTACCAACACGCAGAACAAAGGAAGAGAGGAAGTACAAATAAGTTAATTAATTTTCTCACTCTTTTTTTGAAAAGTGGGTTAGCATTACACCTGTCAGGGTTCAATATTAAAGAAGGCTGAGTTTGGAGTCCTCGTTACCCTCCTCCAGTAATTCTCATTGCATTCCAGCCAGGACTGATGGACTCTGAGGGATGCACCAGCCCTGCACATTTGCAGGATTAGAGCAGCTCCTAAAATGCTGTCCCCCTCAAAACTTTCTCAAAGAGCTCAAACACTTTCACTTGTCTACTATACAGTAGAGAAGACACAAGCCATATATCACTCACAATATATCAGTAGCCTTTATTCCTCTCTCTCCATTTCTAGTTGGATTAGGAAAAGGGATTCATAAATTGGATTCTGCCTCACCAGTGCCAAGTACAGAGGAATTATAGCTTTAAAAATATTTATCTATAGCTTTTATAGTATTTTCCGTAGATGCCTATAAACCAGAACTGCAGAATGAAAATGAGTATGCTATATTCCTACAAATGCCTCACCAATAATTGCGGAAAAAGTCTTCAATAATCATATAGATTTGGTTATGTTCAGAGAAAGACATTAGTAAGGGGAAATTATTTCCAATTTTTCTTGCAGATATCTTATGAATAACAAAAAAGATTATTTAGTTACTTTTTATTTTCTGTAAAGTAATAAATGAGATATTTTGGATTAGAAAGGAGTTAGAATAGATTAGAAAATATGATAAACATATTTGCCAAGGTTTTCAATGTTTTTTTCCAGTAATTTCTATTATAATTGTGGATTCTCGAATTGCAATAAAACTTTGATAATTCCCAGGGCCATACTTTTACTGAAAAATAGTTGTCTTCATATCACATGAAATTAAAAGAGGTACAAATAAAAGCAGCATAATAAGGATTCTTGTAGTTGGATTCTGATACTTGCTGTTAGGGACACTGCTGATATGTGCCTGAAGAACCACCTACAGTGATGAAGTCGTACTAATTTCTAATTCATTTATGAGTGAACAGAGTAAACATACTGATATGAAATTGAAACCTGGTAACTCCAGAGTTAAGTCCAAGAACTATAATCATTACACAACGTTTAAAAGGAGTCAGGTGTATTTAATGACATTTAAAAAGTTTTATTCTCTAATATCTGAGTATGAAAATTATTATTATATCTGAAGTCCATGGAAAAATGAAGAATATGGTATTATCTTTTCATTCCTATTGCTCATTATCCTCATGCAAGCTTCTCAACATCTTTGCTTTAAATGTCCTTCAGGAATATAGTATTTGAACTAGCATGAAATTCAGGAATTACACACAAAGATGTTTATTGCCAGGTTTGAGGTATGATATTTGACTACAAAATTGCACTCATATAAAGGAGCACGTACAGAGCCATCAGAAGTGCAGCTTCTGTTTCAGTCAGACACGTCACTGGGCTTGTTGCGTGTGGTGGGATAAATTGTAAAGACCATGCTATGGTCATTATGCACAATATGGAATACTCCTAATACAAAACTTCAGATTATGTCTTAGATTCAAATTTTGCATAAATTTTCAAATTCCTGGCCTTGATGCTTTGTGATGAGGACACTTTTGCTATTGTATTTTGCATATGGTAATACAGCATATTCTCATGAAAACTGATAAATATAGGAGCTAAAAATTACTTATACTTTGAAATTATCTTTCTGACTGACACAGAAACCTAGTTCTTCTTTTTGAGGGTGTGTGACATGGAGTGTCACATTGCTGTGATACTAACTGCACAACACTTCAGACTTCAGAACTGAGGATGTTTTCTTCTCTACAACGCAAGTTTAGGTTTTCATCTAAAACATTAAACAACAACTACTAATGCCCTGAACTTCAAAACTATCAGGTGAGTTTATTTTAACAGCAGTGGAAAAGCTAACCAAATGAAACACACTGAAAACAGTCTTTATTAGTGTCTACCATGTTACAAAAACTGTCATAATTTGACGTATGTAGTGAAAAAGAAAACCAGGAGAGAAAGCTTGTGGCTTTTGCCATAGTTATAAGCAGGTGCAATTATAAATATGAAGTGAATTGAAAGTGAACAGAACAAAGAGTCAGAAGCAAAAAGACAGGCCACTTTTCAAATTGAATCAGTACAAGGTCTCATATGTGTCTTGAGGAATAAGTCTGCCACTGGAAACTTCGGCAATGAACTTTGTGAGAAAGGAGAAACTCCTGATTTAATTATCACTTCAGGTGAAACTGTTGAGTCCAGCTGTTAAACACAGATTCAGAGTGACATTAAAATTCAAGATTCTGAATACTGATGAATGCTGGAGTACTTTGATTTGCCAAGCAAAATCATCTAAGAAATTCCATTTTTATAATGCAGTTAGAATTGCACTTTTTTTTTTTTTTAATACTTTATTGAAGGTAATACAGGACAGAGGTAAACACCTTAAGTCTTACCTGAAGTCTAAATGTCATGACAACAGACTGCTTTGAGGAACTATTCCTATTCCTATGCAGGTTTGTCAGATTCAGGTTTTTTCACCTTAAATACTCATGCATATACAGGCTCTGTCCCATTGCCTCTTTTCCTGACATTGCTTTGTCTCTAATTCCATTCTCTACCTCCTATTCTCATTCACATTAGACCCTCACTTTCTTACATATTTTCACATATGCATAGCTG
>VZTA01024634.1:0-39130 GCA_013398855.1 Mohoua ochrocephala
GGCAGCAGCAGCAGCAGGCAGGAGCCCCCGGGTCGTGCCAGGGGGGAGTTTTAAAGGATCAGGGAATATCATCCCATTCCTTCGCTATTCATCGCTCCAGACACGCGCCACTGCCTGCCCAGGGTTTGGAATTATTGTTTCTTTTAACACAGGAACCCCAGAACAGCAGAGACCTTTCAAAGTGCACTGCCCGGGGTGCAGGTGAGGGCAACGTTGGCTCTCCCCACGTTTCCATCAGCCCATGGCAGATCCCTGATAAATCTTACATCAGAGGCAGACTTTGGGAAGTAAATTGTTCAGTAATATGCATTTTCGAATAAAAACACAGGAGAGACTTTAAAAATTTACCGCGCATAAATAAAATATTTGATCGCTCTGATTCCTATTTTCCAAACCCTCGCAGACACTTCGTACTAATATTGACATTAAACTTCGATATTGGTGCAGGGATGATAAAACACAACTGCTATAAATACTTGAACGGGATGCAGGAGGAAGTTTTGACAAAAACAGGGGTTTTTCAAGAGGTTCTCGGGATCATTTCTCCTGTTCTGAGATACAGATGGGCCCAGGAGGCTGTTCCGTACCTGAGCAGGAGTTACAAGAGCCAGCTGGGCTTCCTCTGCCACAGAATCATGGAATGGTTTGGGTGGGAAGGGACCTCAGAGATCATCCCTGCCATGGGCAGGGACACCTCCCACTGTCCCAGGCTGCTCCCAGCCCCAATGTCCAGCCTGGCCTTGGGCACTGCCAGGGATCCAGGGGCAGCCACAGCTGCTCTGGGCACCCTGTGCCAGGGCCTCCCCACCCTCCTGGGGAACAATTCCTGCCCATGATCCAATCCAAATCTACCCATTTTCATCTTAAAACCATTCCCTGTGTCCTGTCCCTCCATCCCTTGTCCCCAGTCCCTCTCCAGCTCTCCTGGAGCCCCTTTAGGGCCCTGGAAGGAGCTCTGAGATCTCCCTGGATCCTTCTCTTCTCCAGCTGAGCACCCCCAGCTCTCCCAGCCTGGCTCCAGAGCAGAGATGTCCCAGCCCTCGGAGCAGCTCCGTGGCCTCCTCTGGGTTTGCTCCAGCAGCTCCACACCCGTGCTGGCTGCCTGGGTCTCAGTCTGTCCCTCTGAGCACCTCCATGAGCTTTATGGCCAAGAACAGCCTGGGAGAGCCTTGATAATCCCAAAGCAACAGAAAGGCCAACCTCAGGCTTCGGGAAACATTGGCAAAAGCCCCTCAGAGCTGGGATGGCTCCAACCTTCCAGAGTCTTTGTGCTGCTCCGCTGCTTCCCAGCTCGAGGTGAGACTGGAGAATTGCTCCAAGGGCTCCCTGGCCACCACTCTGGGGCTACAGCCTTGACCTCAATGTCAGCACTCAGAGCAGGCCCCGGGAGCACAGGAACGTTGTCACCCTGTGGGTGTGTGACCCCGCGGGGATCCAGTCCGCACCGTGCCCTCGCTCACTGGGTGAGCTGAGAAATCTCCTGGAAGCCACAATTCTCCATAAAACACCTCAGGTGCCTGCTTAGCACGACAAATAAAACCACAGTCTCCATGGCACGGCAAGAACATGACCCATTTTGAAGTTTCTTTAAAAGAAATGCAGCCGAAGAGCTCAGTTATTTCATTTTAGGCATGGTCTGTTTTTGCTGTGGAGGAAAAAGCAAATCACCAGAGCCAACATCAAAAACAGCATCTAATCTACTTTAAAAACAGTAAAAAGATTCCAAATAATTAGAGTCAGGTTGCCCAGGAATCGTTAGAGAAATCAATATCCAGCACCAGCGAAGTGTCTACAAAATACCAGATGGTCACTAGTAACATCCAGAACGTGAGAACTCAAATGCTGCCTGTAAAGGGGGAAAAAAAGATGAGTGGGAATTTTCCTTGGGGGAAGACAAAACTGATCAAAATTAAATTCGGCAATTTCGTGATGAGCTTGTTTTGCTAATCAATATCTGAGCAGAAGGGCCGGGCTGCGGGGTGGGCAGGGATCCCAGCGGGAACGGCCAGGGATCATCACAGGCCAAGGGCTCCTCCTGCCTTCACATGACTGCAGAGACCCAGTTCTGAGCTGAACAGAGGGAATTAAGGCATGGGAAGGGAAGGGGAAGGGGAAAGAGAAGGGAAAAGAGAAGGGAAAAGAGAAGGGAAAAGGAAAAGGGAAGGGAAAAGGAAAAGGGAAGGGAAAAGGAAAGGGAAAGGGAAAGGGAAAGAGAGAAAGGGAAAGAGGGAAAGGGATCACAGTCACAGAATCCCTGAGGGTGGAAAAGCCCTCCAGGACCATCGAGTCCAAGCTGTGCCCGATGCCCACCTTGTCTCCAGCCCAGAGCTCTGAGTGCCACCTCCAGCCCTTCCTGGGACACCTCCAGGGATGGGGACTCCAAACCTTCCTGGGCAGCCCCTTCCAAGGCCTGAGCACCCTTTCTGTGACAAAATTCCTCCTGCTGTCCCTCCTAGGCCAGGGCCCAGCCACCAGTGTCCCTTGGTCGTGCGCCATCACTGAACTCCTGGAGTTCCCCAGCAGAGCCCAGCTGAGGGAGCAACCTCGGAATTCCATGCTCCCCAGAGTTTTCCAGGGTGAGACTCAGTCCTTGGGGTTTCCTTCTCAGAGCAGGAAGGCTGGGAAACCTTTGCCAGAGCATGTGGGCCTCTCTCTGGTTTTCTCACTTGTTCATGGCTGAAAGAACCACTTGGAGCAGCTTTTGGGTTCAGCCCAGCCATAGCAAACAATGCACAAATAAACACATTTTTAGAACATTAACTCAGGATCTTCTTTGGAGTTTAAATTTGTAAACCCTCCAGTTTTAGTTATTCCAAGTGAAGCTCAAGTTGGAACCTTGGAGAACAAAATACATTGGAGAACTCTTCTTCCTTCTGCTGACAGCTCATTGCTCGTGTGATGCTTGTTGGTATCCTACAGCATCTCCCAGAAGAGATGGCTTTTGCCAGACTTACAAAATGAGGATTTTTCTCCTTTTCCAGCCTTTCTGTTGGTTGTGGAAGTGTGTCCACGTGGCCTCTGCTTCTGTTTAATTAAATCTTCATTAAATAAGTGATTGCACCCACCATAAATTACAAAGAGTGCACCTCCCTGGACATTTAGAGATCCATAGCACAGTGCTGTGACTGTCACAGGCTTTTAAAAGTGGACTTTTAAGGAAAGTCAAGGAATTCGGTGTGGCCCAGTCATTACAGAGTTGTTTCTTTGGAGTCCATGGAATTAGGACATGGAAACAAACATGAGGCTTGGAGCTCTGAGCTTGGACGTGGCAGCGAGGAGCTCCTCAGAGCTGGGGCTGTGGGAGGTGGCCAAAAGGAAGCTCAGAGGCCATGGCAAAATTAGAAATCACAGCTCTGGCCTTAACAGATATTTCAGGGGAGTTTTAAAGTTTAAATTTCATTGGAATTTATTGAAATTTAGATTGTAGGGGAATTTTAAAACTGAAGCAGATTTGTGACTCCATGAGGAAGAGATAACATACAAACAGGATCAGTTTGGCATGAATTTTTGGTTGGTTTTGTTTGTATCTGGATATCCCTCTGAGGGGTCTGAAGCAGCCAAAACTGCTGTTATTTCATCTAAGGAATAACTCCCTCATCTGGAAATTCAGAGCTGGACAAAGGAAGAAATGCCAAGCACACTCCCGATGTGAATTGGGCAGATCAACGAAGAAGTGAGATAATTTTCATGGGTTTATATTTACGTCAGGTTTTAAGGCACTGAGGTCACCTATTGCACGTTCCCCCACTCTTGGCTTAAGTGCAGAAAAGATGCAGAGGCCTTAATTAAGTAATTTATCCTCCCCATGAATCAGTCAGAGAAATAATCCACGGCTGCACTTGTGAATGTCAGGAGTACAGAAAACCAGGTTAGACAGCAAATGTAAATTGAAATTACAAAGCATGCGATGACAAATATCTTGAAGAAGAGCCCGTTTTGGGCTGTGTTTTATCTCTCCCAGATCAGAATTTCTGCTATTGCCACAAAACTTGAATTACTCATAAGCTGATAGTAAATGAATGTGGCTGCACGGCTTCGACACAGCACAACAACCTACAGAGGGGTCATATTTCATCCTTAATTCACTTAAAATCAAGGGGCTGCATGACATCACTCTGACATTCCCTAAGATAGCAGCAGCCAGCTGATGTCACACACATTCGGAGGAAATATGTCAAAATATATTAGCTCATATTTTTATCTGGACAGCTATCAAATGAAGCCAACAGCAAACAAACTCTGCTGAAAGCAAACATTTCCATTCCCGGAGCCTTGAAAGGGACGGAACGAATTATTTATAACACTGCAGGTTTTACACGCGGGTGAGACCTTTCTGTTCAGACTTCAGGAGGAAGAGAACGAGGAGAGCATTAAAAGCCAGCTGATTTTCAAGCCTGCACTAATTCCAATTTCACAGGTGTACAAGCCAGCACTCCCAGAAGACTGTGATTCATAATTCAGCCTGGAAATGGGCTAAGTACCACTTGTTTAATGTGTAAATTGTGAGAGCTTGGGAAAAAAACACCAGGTTCCTTTTTTTGGTGGTTGTTTTCCCAGAGACAGGCACTGTTTCCATCCCTCTTTTCCCGGTCCCACTGTGGATCACACACACAAATACCAGCACCTCTCAAATTTGGATTTCACCCAAGCCTAAGAGGCAGAAGGCAGTGCCCTTGCAAGGCTGGAGAGACTCATTCAGGAGAGTTTGAGCCTCTGTCACCCAGCTTGGTGCAGCTGGAGATGTTAAAATTCACGTTTTTCATGTTATTGACACATTTGTGTGTGGTGGGGCATCCCCTCAGCCCTCCTTGGCCACTCCGTGATCCCAGAAATGCTCCTTAGGCTTGGCCTTGATAAACAGCGCCTGAATTAAGCTCTGACTTACCAGAAACACCATTTGCTCCCAGGAATTTGGGCTGTTGGGAATTCCCCTTGGAGACTTCTTTTTCTTGCCTCAATAACCCAAACGGAACATTATTTTTATCATCAAACTTCCCAAGAAAGCCACCGACCCGAATTGTGGCCAGGATGGAAGATTATGAGGCCTAAAATCAACTCTCTTGCGACTCTGTAAAAGCTCCTACAGCAAAAATTCCTGTCTGGATTTTGGGGGAAAACCGGTTAAAAAAGGTTGCAGTGTTTGTTGGGGCTGCCCGAACAAACCTTTCAGGATTTGAAGGGACTTTGTGGGCAAACCTGGGAACTCCCGGAGGGAACTGCGGAGCTCCGTTGGGCTGCTGGGGATTCAAATAAAATGATGAATCAGAAGAATTTATCAACCTTTTAGAGACGCCAATCCAACCTAAAATTCCTGCAACAGCGGCGCTTACCGGGACTGAGAGGGGGGTGGTGGATTTGGGGGAAAAAGGCATCATTGAGAGAATTCATTCACCTGAGAACTCCCCAGTGCGGCCGGCACAAAAAAAAAAGGCAACTGGGCGGTGGCGTTCTACAGTTAATTACCAGCAATTAAATGCTAATTATGCACCTTTAACTGCTGCTGTTCCAGATATTGCCCAGGTGGTGACACTGACCCAGGGGCTGCTCACGCTCGGGTGGCTGCCCTGGATGTTCAGGACGGATTTCCCGACTCCTTGAATAGGATAAAGCACAGTTTGCTTGTGGGGAAGGATCCAAAATACCTCAGGGGTATAAATATTCACCCAGCTCACGCTGCACTTGCAGAATTTTCACAGATCTCTCACTCCCCCCAAAGTGTGGAACTGTCCCAGTGTAGATGATCTCCTAACTGGAAGGGATTCCCACAAAAAAGCAGGGAAAGCAGCAGCAGGATGGGAAAAATTACACGAAGCAGAAGTCAAAATTCCTCCTGGAAAGTGCCAAGGACCACAAAAAGAAGTAAAATCTTTGGGTACTTGGTGCATCACAGGGAGCACGGGAGGTTCTCTAGGCACCTGAAGAAAAATAAAACAAATAAAGATGCCCCAATCAAAGAAAGAATTACAACAATTCATGGGAAATTCGGTGTATTGGAGGAAACTTGTGCCCAGATTTTCTATCATTTCTCGCCCACTTTACACACTTTCCAAAAGGGGAAACACTGGAAATGGAACTTAAACGGGAGGAGGCAGCCAAACCCCTGATATGGGAATTACAACTTCAGGGAGAAAGACAGGAAAAACATTTTCAAATTCCAAGCTGCAATGAAAAAGTCAGGATGGCCAATGCACTCTCAGAGAGGTACCTTCACACACAGTTTTGGTGATTTCTCTACTGCACAATCTGCCTAGAGGTGATACTCAGGAACAGAAAAGCTTCTATGTTCTTATGGTTGTACCTAATCATAAAGGTAAAACCTTTGATTGACACCTTCTCGTTCATTCTGGATCACGCAAAGGCTTTTAAACTTTTTAAGTCTAATTCTCGTTTAGCTCAATGGGGTTTTTTTCTTTCTTGAAGTGCTCTTTGAAACACAAACCAAAACGGTTTTTAAAAACTCACACTTGGTGCAGACACTCACAGACAACGACTCTGTTTCAATGTTTACAGAAACGGAGCTTGCAGATGAAGTAAATCGATCAAAAATTGAGTTCTGGCCACAGAACGGGCCACAGTTCATTTCTGGTTTTGAGCAAGCACCAATTGCAGCTCTCTGGAGAAAGGGGCTCCAGCCCTTCGTGTCACCACGGATTTTGGGCAGCCTCCAATCTGAGGAGCCACTCGAGTTTGTGAACTGTGTACATCAAACTCATCTCATTTCTGATAAAACATATTTACTCCCGAAGCACAACAGCCACTTTTCAACACTGTGCCTCGATTATCTGATTTGGTTTTGGAAGAGCAAAGAATGCACAGTTTGCAGCAGTGACAATATTCAAGAGATTGTGGTGGTGGAGGGTTGGTCCTGGCTGGTGCCCACCAAAGCCACTCCATCCCTCCCCTCCTCAGCTGGGCAGGGGAGAGAAAATATAACCAAAGTCTCCAGGGCTGAGATAAGGACAGGGAGAGATCACTCACCCCTCACCCTCGTGGGCAAAACAGCCTCGACTTGGGGAAATTAATTTAATTTATCACCAATCGAATCAGAGCAGGATAATGAGAAATACAAACCAAATCTTAAAACCTTCCCCTCCCACCCCTCTCTTCTTCCTGGGCTCCACTTCAGTCCCCATTTTCTCTCCCTCCCCACTCCCAGAGGCACAGGGGGATGGGGAATGGGGGCTGTGGTCAGTTTAGCACCCTCACACCCTTCCCCTGCTCCAGGGTGGGTCCCTTTCCATGGGAGCAGGGGAATCTCAGCTCTGGCACCTGGAGCAGCTCCAGCCCCTCCTTCCTCACTGCCCGGAGGGCTGCAGAGCTGCTCCTCTTCCATCTCCTCACTCCCCTGTCCAGCTGAAGTTGTGCAGAGGTTTTTTTATCCCCTTCTTGACCCTGTCATCCCAGAGCTGCTGCCACCATCTCTGCTGGGCTCAGCCTTGGCCAGCAGTGGGTCCGTCCTGGAGCTGGAATTGGCTCTGTGAGAAATGGGGAAAATTTCCATCAGCTTCTCCCAGAAGCCACCCCCACTACCAAAACTGTGTCAAGTAAACCCAAAACAGTTGGAGAGAACAAATTCTTTTGAAAAGAATGAGCCGCAGGATTAATTTCTTCCCCACCTAAGGAAAGCTAAGGAAGGAATATCCCATGGCTTGGCTACCTCTTCTTTCTCTCTCCTGAAGGATCCCTGGAAAAGCTTCAAGCTGAGCATCTGAAAATGGAGTTCAGGGTGTAAGATCTGCCTGCAGTGCTGCCGTGGGAGCGTGGGAAGGAATGGAGGGCTGCTGAGTTGATTGTCTGGGAAATTTGTCACTTTTGGAGTCAGCGCTGCCCGTCCTGAGCTGGGTCATCAAAATGAGGTGGCCCAAGACCTTGGGAGCCTCCAGGAGTCCTGGAGTTGGTCAGAACTGGGAAGAAGACATAAAACAATGCCTAAGACAAGGTAAAAGCACTTGGCAGCAAGCCTGGAGCCGCTTCCTCCCTGGAGGAGATCCGCTGGCGTTTGCACTGGGAAGTGCTGAGCAAAAGCTTCTGCTGGGGCAGCACTGCCAGGGCAGAGGGGGGAGACACCGCTCTGAGGAAAACACTTCCAGGGGGGTATCCTGGAGATCCAGGGTGGAGACACCGCTCTGAGGAAAACACTTCCAGGGGGGTATCCTGGAGATCCAGGGTGGAGACACCGCTCTGAGGAAAACGCTTCCAGGGGGCTGTCCTGGAGATCCAGGGTGGAGACACCGCTCTGAGGAAAACACTTCCAGGGGGGTATCCTGGAGATCCAGGGCAGCACTGGGGATTTGCTGGGAAATCGGATATTTCAATTCCACATCCTGGCAGCAACGTGACAAATTTGTTCCCTCCTTTTCTCCTCGTGGCAGTGGTGTCTCAAGGAAAGCACCCACCGCCCGCGATCCCGAGGATCCACAGGGAGATAGGGTGATGGGAATCGTTCTGGCCACGGGGAATGTTCCCGAACAACCCCAGTTAACAAACCTACCCAGAACTTCTGCGTCTCCAGTTGAGTCTTGTGGCAATCACAGCTGGCAGGAAACATTTGCTATTTTCTTCCAAGGACATTGTGTTTTACCTGAAAGCAATGACAGGGCAGGGGACAAAAGTTCACATCGTTCTCAGATCCCAGTGAGACGGGGACTCGGGGAGGACAGAAAGCAGCTGTAACTTGACTGGTGTTAATCTATTTGGGTTTATTCATGTGACAACGCCTGGAACAGCCAAGGGCTTCTTGGCCAAAAGGGAAAGGTGAGAGGCTCTAAGAAAAATCAGATCCTGCAATTTTGTGAGAGGATCAAAATCCTGTAACAAACACTTCACCCGCATTTCACTGCTTCATCTTCCCTGATGCCAAATCCACCATTAATTCACTTACACCAGCAAAACTGTGTCCACATCATTCATACCAAATTCTTGACACCTTCCATCCTATTACACTATTTTAAAAAAATATTTATACCTGTGCAGAGAAGAGATTTTTCTACCTGACAAGAGTAAAAGCTTCCAGTTGAGGCATAATGAATTGGAGGAGGAAGCTGTTTCCTGTGCCATCTATATAAATCTCAGATTCAAGTCCATGCATTTTGAACAAGGGCTCCTTAAAAGCACAGGTGAAATAAGAGCACCTCAATATCTGCAAAGCAAAACTATTTTTAAAAAAAACCTAATTATTAATTATGAGAATTATTATTAAAGGTGTGAGTCTGTTTCTGCCCAGACCTGCTGAGTGCTGGGTGTCTCCTGACACCAAATCCATGTGAAGCCAAGTGGGAAAATGTCAGGAGAAAACAGGAATAGAGTCTAAAAACTCAGGGAGTAACATTTGTGTGTGGCTTTTCTGCCACTCCATCGGTGCCTCAAGCAAACCAAAAACCTCCTTCGAGTTTTCACTTTCGTTTTTAAATCTTTGATTTTACCGCTTCTCTTGCACTTTGTGGGGTTTTTTTCTTGGGTTTAATGCGTTGGTTTTACTCCTAATTTATAGCAGGAAAGTTTTCACGTGTGTCTCTTTTTTTTCTCTAAAGCAATTAAACTGCAGATGGGCATTTACTAAATCAGGGGCAGGTGATGCAGAGCTGCTGCTGATGCCAGGAAATAACCCCGAGCAGGAGAAGGATGAGCCCTGGAAAACATCTCAAAGTATCCCTTAAATCCAATGCTAAATTTTCTTTCCAAGATTTTCCATGAGGGCAAAAATCAGACCTAATTTTTTTTCACTTTTTGTTTACATTTTCAGGTTTTTCTCCCAGGTTGAGATTCACTTACCCACCTTAACAGGACTTTTTTCCATTCTGAAAAGGCATCCGTGCAAACCATTCAAAGCAAGCCATGCCTCTGCAGAAAACTGAGATCAAATGGAATGAAATAAAGTAAAATAGAATGAAATAAAGTAAAATAAAGTGAAATTAAGTAAAGTAAAAGAAAGTAAAAGAAAATAAAATAAAAGAAAGTAAAAGAAAATAAAATAAAGTGAAATAAAGTAAAGTAAAAGAAAGTAAAAGAACATAAAAGAAAATAAAATTAAAGAAAGTAAAAGAAAGTAAAATAAAATAAAATAAAATAAAATAAAATAAAATAAAATAAAATAAAATGCCTGTTTCAATTCTGGGCAACCAGTGAATCAACAAACTTTGCAGTGGGCAATGAGAGTGAGAAGCATCTTTTTCTTTCCACCACAGAGCTTTTCTCTGAGCAGTAAAGCCCCTAATTATGCACAGGACATAGGACAAGGACTCCCTCCAGCACAAGGGACAAACGAAACCAGGAATGTTTCTCCTGATAAAATGCACCCCTGACCAGGTGTTTTCCACCTTTAGAACCCAGCAGCCCCTCGATAAATAGCAATAAATTGATATTCAGTCCTCAGCAATAACCTGCCTCGCTGCCAGAGTTCACGGCGGATTTAAACACGCATCTTTTGAGCAGGAAATATTAAAAAACAACCTTTTTTTTTTTGCCTTCTCCAGTTTCTCCTGCTAATTGTCACAGCTGAGGAATTACCCAGTGCTGGGGAGGCTCTTCCATGCTGTTTTGCCAGCGCATTCCAGCCCTGCCCTCCCGCATCCCTGTCATTCCAGCCTTTGCCCTCTCCTGAGCAGCCGTGCTAAATTGGGTAGTGGTTTTGGAAGTGAACAAATTGGGACTAGAAAAAGACCCCAAGCTCATTTTCAATTTTGTTCTGAGCTCCTGTTTGAGCGGGAGTAGTTAGGAAAGCAATAAATAGGCCAGGGCCATGGGGGAACAGCACTCGATGTACATTTGGGTCAGGGGCTACCACCAGGGTTTCTTTAGGAAGCCAAATGATATTCGATTAAAAAAAAATAAAAAAAAAATCCCAGCCACGAAAAAGTTTTGTGGGGAGGATTTTGGCAAGTCACGAATGCAACAACGACAATTAGCACTGAGAAATGGAGGGGGATGATATTTAGAACTGAGTTTATTTCACCCAGTCTCTTGCACCTTGTAAATTTACCTCCCCGAATGTCTCAGCTTGCAATTTAAAAGGAGCATTCCCCACACTCGTTATTAATTACTATGGAAAGATATTCACTGGAGCAGGCTGTGCACTTAAACTTAATTTTCAGCAAATTCTCTAGTTTGGCAATATTAGATGTATTGACTTACTTATATTAATATAAAATATTTAAATAATATAAATCTTATTAGCAATAAGTCAATAATAAACAACAAAATTTCAGTCCTCGTCATTTTTATATAGATCCTGAAACTGCAGTCAGTGTTTTATTACCCAAGTTTATGAGAGTTACATAAATAAAGAAAATAACAAATCTCCCTGTCCTTTTTTTGTTCTTCTGCCTCGTCCTTTAGATGATTAACACAGAACATGCAGACTGAAATTTGGTTTTTAAAATGGAGATTATTCATCATTTGGGTTTCGGTGGGCTTTGAGTGAAGTTTGCTCCACTTTTCCCATACACAGGCTGTAAATTTATATTAAAATGGGCGAGGCTGAAGGAAGAGCAGAGATTTAGATGGGATATTGGGGAGAAATTGTTCCCTGAGAGGGTGGGGAGGGCCTGGCACAGGGTGCCCAGAGCAGCTGTGGCTGCCCCTGGATCCCTGGCAGTGCCCAAGGCCAGGCTGGATGGGGCTGGGAGCAGCCTGGGACAGTGGGAGGTGTCCCTGCCCATGGCAGGGGTGGCACTGGATGGGCTCTAAGGTCCCTTCCAACCCAAATGTGGGATTCTATGAAGAAAAGATTCCTGTGCTTGGACTGGAAGGTGATGAATTTACCTGCAAACGCATTCCCTGGCATCAGGGCACGTCGGGAAGTGTTCAGCCCGTGGGGTACCAATTCAGTGGATTTGCTCCCACAGAAACTTCCTCGCTAAATTTTAATGAAAAACATTTAAAAATATAACCTTAATCCCATCACCTGCAACGCCTGGGGCGTCACGAGCAACACCCAAACCTCCCCTGCAGCAGAACAGTGAAGGGCTGCTCTCAGCATATCCAGGTTGTTTTGTGGGACAGCTCATTCCATGGATCGATGCTGTACCAAAGACCAGCTGTGGTGTTTTGACCCAGGGATCCACCAAAGCTGCTCCAGCACCCCCTGAACTGGACAAGGAGGGGACAGAGAGAAGGGGGCCATGGTCAGCTGGGGCCATGGTCAGCTGCTCACTTCATCACCCTTTGCTTCTTCCTCCTCAGGGACTGGAGCAGGATCCTCCCCTGCTCCGGCGTGGCTCCCACGGGAGCCAGCTCCCCATGACCCTCTCCAAGGCGAGCCCTGCAATTTCTCTTTACAGAGAGATTATATCATCTTTGTTTTAGAAGGGCTTCCCCTGCTTCTTTTTTAATGAACTTTTAATGACCGTTCATAATTAGCGGAGCATCTCTGATCGTTCCTGCCCTGCCTTTTGAAACAACCAAGGGACACTTTGGTATTCTTGGAAGTAAATTTGATTCATGCAAACAACAAACTCTTGTTCATCTCCATTCCTTCCATTCCTTCACAGCTGGGCACTGTTTATCATCGCTCTGGAGTGGAAGTAAATAATGAAACCATTCTTCTCGTGGAATGAATCATTCAAAGAGATGTCAGAAAAATACAAAAAACCCCAAGAAATATCCACCTTTGCCATTATGAAGACAAAGTTCTCCTCTTTCAAGGCCTTCCTTTAAAAACGGTGGAAAAACTTGGAAGGGCCTGCCAATATCTGCTTCAATATGAATTAGAATTAATAGATCCTAATTATATGAAATATTGTTTGCTGGTTAAAGCAGAAACACTTTGGGACATCACACCTTTGAACAATTAAGGCTGCACTGGGGCAGATTAAGGTTTTTTAAGTAGTACTTCCCAGTTCTAATAACAAATGACCAAAAGTTTGGATTAGAGGAGAAATGAAGTCTTTGCTAATTGTTATCACAGCTGTTTTCTGTGACTGAGGTCACGTCAGGATTCCAATAAATTTGATTATTTCAGATGGACAAATCACTGCCCAGAGAGCCCACACATAAATATGGCACGAGTGGCTGCCCACTGTATCTCTTAATGACTTAGACTGAGTTAAATCTCATTATTTCTCAAAATAATTCCTAATAAAGGCCACTCAGCCAGCACAAAATACATTTATTTTGCATAGAATCATAGACTCGTTAAGGTTGGAAAAGACCTTTAAAATCACCAAGTCCAATCATCAACACCTTGAAACAGTTCCTGAAAAAAAGACTGATTTACACCGAAAAAGACTTTTCTGTTTTCATTCCCTAAGGCAAACATGTTTCCTCTTCCCTCCCTGCTTCTCCCAAGGGAATTGGTCCTTGGAAAACATTAAGAAAGGACTCAGAAAAAGGGTTTTACTTTCAGAGAAAGTTCTTAAAGTGTACTCAAGTGACTTTTCTTTATTCCTGCCTCCTCTGTGTCATCTCCCTGCTCTGTGGTTACGTACAGGTGTGAGAGTGAGGAAAAGGTAACAAAAACCCGACAAATGTGGGGTTTTGGGGTTGGAATTTAGCAGGGACAGCGGGATGGGAGGCACAGGAGGGACAGACACTGGGAAGGTAAACAAAGCGAGCCCAGCCACTGCTTTTCACCCAGCAGCAACATTTAACCCGGGCTTGAAAAGGAGGAGGCTCACAAATACAGTGAAGTCATGTATTCAATTTTGCTCAACTACTGGTGTGAAATTTTAATCAAAAAAAAAACTAGAGAGCTCATTCAAAAAAGAAATTAGTGAAGGAAAAAAAAAATTATAAAAAAAAAAACTTTGGTCGTCTCTCATCAGTGAAAACTGATTTAGTTATGCAAATTACTGCTATGAATATTAAACCACTGATGAAAGGTTTTTAATGAAGGGATCTTTTGTTTTGGAAATGCAAGGGTATATGCTTTAATTTCTTGCTAATTTACTGTTCTTTGATAATGTTCGCATTTTCCCCAAAGTGACTCCACTGATGGGTTTAATACTGTGAATAGAACTACAGGCCAACAATACTGGTTTTGACAAGCCTTCCCCTGTGTAACTATAGATCATGATTTGCAGCCCCTTATGCACAATTCTATTAGGGTGAATTTTGTCTACAGGGCTTTCCATGAAATGAATTCTCATTTTAATGTTAGCCTCCTGCAGTTTTTAATTTTTAATCTGTAATATGAAATTGCAAATTTTACAAACATCATTTGAAAAAGCCACTAGGACAGAACCGAATGCCAAAGTTTACATATTGCCTAATTAGACTGTTATGAGAAGCAGCTTATCAATGTCAAGCCAAAGATCATCAAAAAATCCAATTACTAATTTGAAAAACACATATATTTATAGGTTCATTTTGTTTAATTTGCATCCGATTAGCTTAATAATTGTTTAAAAATTGTATTAAGGTTAATAATTTTGGTTCGCTCAGCAACACACCTGGGCTGCCCAAGTGGGTACCCCACCAAAAAATAAAAACTCCATGGTGATCTTTTCCAGCAGAAAGCACAGCGAGCTCATTACTCAAATGACAAGGCAGTTTTAAATATGAAAAGTTATTAAATCCACTCACAGGCCGCTCTTTTTTCAGCTGGGTTACTGGTCAGGACCGCTCAGGGTGGGCTCTCCCAAACCTTCCAGGAGGATTTTACAGCGCTGGATTTCGAGTCTTGTCTCACCAGCCGAGGTCTGCTCCGAGATCCTAAGGGGGAATTTGGACTTTTAAAAGTTGGCATCAAAGGGGAGCAGCGCTGTGCGAGGCAAAGGGGTTGTTTCTCTTTAGGGTCAGCTTTAGTGCAGCCCCAGAGTTGACGTTTCTAACTACAGCAAGGGACAGGTCTGTGGAACAGGTCTCGTTGGACTCAATCTTAAAGGTCCATGTGGCTGGACTCAGCCTTAAAGGTCTTTTCCAACCTAAATGGTTCTCGAATTCCATGAAATAGGTGCCACATCCAACATCACTTGGCAATGTTGGCTCCTGGAAGTGCTCGTCCCTCCCGTTCCTCCCCGGCGTTGTGTGGGTGAGGTCAGCAGTGCCCTGAGGAAACACAGGAGCTTTCCAAGGGGGAACTGCTGTGCCCATGGACACTACTGATCCTATGGACCAGGGCAGCCATGGACAGAGACTGGGAAAGCCACGGACAAGCTGGGAAAGGTGGAGTGGGACGGTGGCGTCCGTGTTTCCGAGTGGGCCTCACTGCGGCAGAGGAGCCGCCGCTGCTCTGGAACTCCCCGGCCAAACTCTGCCTGGGACTTCCTTCATTAAAACGGGAGCGTGGCTGAGCAGGGCCGTCCTTTGCCTGGGGATCGAGGCTTTCCCTGTAGTTAATGGAAAGCAGGAGGCTTCTCCAGAGGGGGATCGGGAGCACCAACCCGTTCCCGAAGCGCCCTGGAGGAACGGCCGCGTCTCCGCTGACTCCGCAGGATCTTGGGAAGCAACTCTCCAGATGATCAAATTAGCGCTTCTGCCTGCCTGGCTCCCTAATTGGCACGAGGTGCACCAACTAATGAACCACGTGTGCTGCGACAGAGGAGGCTCACGCTGGAACGGGAGGAAAACGAGCTGGTGCTAATTGGTGGGCTTGGCTTTGCTGGGATTAATCACACATTTTAACGGGAGGGCGACAAAGTAATGCCCACACCCCAAAAGGCACCGCTGCCCTGATTTGCATATGTATAATGAGCTAGATTTTGGTAAATTGACAGGATTCAACTTCAAGAATAGAAAAGCTGGTGGGTTTTCATCTGGTCCAGCCCCTAAAAGTCTCAGCTTTAGTTTTAAACTTAGTTTCAGGCTTTGACTGGAGAGCTGCTCTCAGTGGGTTCAATTAAAATGGATTTGGCCCTTCGCTTGCCTCGTGGATGATTTCTGATCTGCCTGACCCTCCTAGAGGGGTTTCTCATTTCCCATTATTTAAAAATAGGTCATTGAGTGTTTTATGAACACATGCAAAATATTAATTACAAAGTTCACCAGCACGGTTTTGGTCAGCTGGTGGGATGTCTCCCCTCAAAGAAAAACAAGGGTTTATGGCAGCGAGTCCTTCTTCAGAGATTTACAGGATGAATGCTCGTAGGTGGTTGAGAAGAGCCTGGTCTAATCTAATTTACAGCTCTAATTAGCTGATTTTTAGAAAAAATTTGTTTGACCTTCTTGAGGGCAGTGAAAGCTGCATCTTTCCCTGGTATTCACAAACACTGAAATTTAAAGTAGCTCCAGAGCTGCAAAACTGAGAGCATCAGATCCAGATGGAGATGCAGCTCCCTCTGGAAGGAGCAGAGGAGAAAATCAGGAGTTCATTCCTGTGCCACACAGCAGCCACTAAGATTTCCTTGTATTCTTCCATCGAGCAGTCTGGAAAACTCTCAAATTGCACAAAATCCCAATTTTCATTCCACCATGCCAGCACTTATATCTTGTCCCAGCAAATGTGATCCTCTCACTGAAGGAAATGATATTAAGAAAATTAAAAAAGCTAAATATTAAATTAAAAAATATTCTATAATAATTTCATATTAACATAACTTACTTTAGAATAGTATTTCTATTAAAAAGCTAAATATTAACATTAAATTCACTTTTGAAATGAACTTCTACTTAGAATTAAATTGAGAAATTCAGAAATAAACTTCTGCTTTTCAGATGGCTGCAAATCTGTGCAGTTCTTTGATCTCCTGCCACAAATAGCAAAAAATGGTATTTTATTCTGGAAATCACAAGTTTTTTGTGATTCATTCAACCCAACGAAAGAGTTGCAGTTTATTGTCAACAAGTTGCTCTTGCGGTGGAACATAAAAACAACTCCAATCCAACAAATTACTGTGTCTGTCCAAGTTTAAACTTGAGTTTAAACTTGAGTTAAACTGGATTTAAGTCCTCTTTCAAAGTGCTGCAGTTCAATTAGTCCAGGTCTCTCCTGGAGCTTGGACATTTGTGCTGAAGGATTTGATTCAGCATTTTTGAAATTGCTGGTCTGAAGTCAAAATAGGGTTTTTAATTGCTAAATGAACACTGAGGAGCGAGATTTCTCTCACACAGGTCTTGCTTTAAATATCCACCTAATTTTAGGAGGGAAAACGAGCCACGAGGAAATTTCTGGCAAGATTTTTACGTCTTAATATCACTGATTTTGAGATGTGGTAACTTTATTCAGGTAATTCTAACAGCAGCACTAAAAGCCATGCTAAAACCACTGATTTGTTGCCAGCGTTTCTTCCCTAACACACACAGACACGGGAATGTTTGTCTCAAAGTGCTTTGATTCCTTCTGGCTTTGGCTAAAAATATTCCCTGGACGAGGTGATCCTGAACGATGCTGCTCAAAATCAACAGTGAGTGGCTGCTGAAGCACTTCCTTCATGTTTTTCTGGTAGCCCTACCCTTAATTCCAAATTCTGACTGTTGGTCTCTCGTTAAAACTGATATTTTCATTGAAATATGGAATGTTTTACTCATTGCTCCTTCTGCCCCCTGTCCTACAGAACATGTGGCTATCAAACATGCTCGTAGTCCCAAACTGATGTATTTTAGCCATGCACAATCCTGAATTCTACTGGAATTTAAAAAGCCCTTCTGGAGAAAACATTAATATGGAGAATTCGCTTAAATTCATTACAATAAAAAAGAGAAGTTTATAATGCTGAAGATCAGACCAGTATTTGGTTTGTAGTTTCCCAACACACTGATTTTTCCCAATTTTCAGTGACAATGTTCATTGCTATTTCATCACAACGATGACCCAGTGAGGACAAATCACGAGGACAGACAGGTCCTGACTTACCTGCCACTCACAGAACCACAAAAACATCAATATCTGCCCTCAGCTCCATAAAAAGGTCCCAGATGACCCCACAACCCTGATTTTTAAATTCCAGTTGGGTTTTCATTACCTTTTTTGTACTATAGAAAGAAAATTTACTACATGAGATGTTCCTCAGCTTTAGTTTATCCACCAATTCCAGACTCTGCTCACAAGCCTGGGAATATTTACTAATTATAAATTAGTAAATATTTACTAATTATGACTTCTGGAGTGGCAGGGAACCTCCCATGGAATTTTTTTAAAAGAGTGAGAGTTCCCATCTGTCTCCAGGATCTTTTTTTTTTGTGACCTCCTCCGAGTATCAGCCAGGAATTATGTTCTAAAAGAACAGGGAAGGAAGCTGGAGTGGGAATCTACGGAGACGACGTCCTCAAAGATCCTCAATTACCCGCTAGCTTTTAATCTCTGAGAATTGCCTCCACCAGAGCTCAGCCTTTGGGAAATGACAGAATTCCCCAAAATTCTGGGGGTGTTTACAGCTCAGCTCCAAGGTTAACAACTACACTGCTCCTGTTCTCCCAAAACAGCATCGCCCCTCCAGGTCAGGGCAGGGCAGGGATGCCACAGAAACAGACAAATGAAAAGGTGCAAAATCCAAACCAATTCAGGTTTTCCTTCCATATTTCATGTAATTAAGCAGCTCGTCCTGCTGTCAAGGAACTCTTTCAAGCCAAGAACTGGCAGAAGTCTGGAAGGAAATTGGATATGAAAGAGACTGTCAGGAAGAGGCAGAACTGTGGCAGTGATTGCAATGCGGGGCTGAAATATTAAAATCCAGTTCTGTTGTCAGGAAGTTTTGAAGGTTTTGAAACTCTCTGTGACAACCAAGTTGTTTTTTTCAACCTTATTTATGTCATGGCAGCAGAAAGTCCATCTATTTTTAATAAGTGTGGAGATGAAATTTGGAGTGTAGAGGGAGGTTCCCACAGGGAAGGGACGCGGATCGGTGACAACTGACAGCACAGCGGTGACAATGCCATCAAAAGGATGTTCAAACCAACACCCCTGGAAAAATAATGCTCCTGCTTAAATAATAAATACTCTGCAGGGATTTAAAAGCCATGAGGATGTGGCACTTGGGGACACGGCTCAGTGGTGGCCTTGGAAGTGCTGGGGTTGGATGTGATGGTTTTAGAGGGCTTTTCCAACCTAAATGAGTCTGGGATAAAAAAATATCATCAACAAGATCATCAAGCTGCTCTCTCTATTTAATCAAGATTTAAATTGCTTATTCTTCTTTACTACTCAAAATCACTGGAGAAATTATCTTTAAATAAATTTGTAGATATAAAAAAGATATAGACATATTTATCCCCAGCAACTTGTAAATGCAAGGACAGTGATGGATAACTAAGAGGAACCTCTGCTTCCTGACATTTTATTTATGCCTCATTCATTCCTTTCTTCCTTTCCTTAAGAAAATCATCTGCCCAGATTAAGAATCAAAAAGATTGATGGTGCAGAAAGTTTGCAATGAACTTTTCCTACCACATTTCCTTTTTTTTTTCCCACATTTGTGTCGTCACCCAACCAACTACGAAGACATAACACTACTGAAATTATAGGGAAGATCATTTGAAAATTTTCTGGGGAAGAAATTTCCTAGAGGAAAGAGAAGATTTCTTTGGCTGACTCCTCAGGTAAAAGATTTGTCTCAGCTCTCCCTGAGAATTGTCTACCCTGAGGTAGATTTGCAGTCTCAGATTTTCTGAGTGGAAGTGTGGCTGCCCATAAAATACATCTTTATCAACTTTGGATCAGCAGGAATTCATGTTAAATATCAGTTCTATAAAAGAGCACAGAGTAAATCTCCTCTGGAAATGTCCTGGGCAGTGAGCAAAGCCATGGTCTGGGCGGCTGCAGTGTCCTCACCACCAAATCCAGGTTTTTGTACATAAAATTCATCAGCCACGTACCTTAAACTCCTGCTGTTTTCCCTGGCTGGCTGCAGAACATTCCCAAAAACGTCACCACATCAATTCCTGAGAATTCCACAAATTAACCTTTGTTACCTGAGAAATTCCCATCCTGCCTTGTCCATCTCTTCACGAAACAGACCTGGACTTCCATAGATCTTCACAGGATCTGTGTTCCTGGCCTTACAAAAACTGGGATCAGATTCCTGCAAAAGCAATGGGATAAACTCCCTAAGGAGAGACTCTGCTGCCTCCCTTGGAGAAGACTGAGACCAGGATTCCTTCTCAGTCTTGAGACCAAATCCAGCCTGGGAAAGTGGGAATGAGAGAAGCAAATTCCTCAAAGATGGTTTTGGCTGGAAGGGGAGAAACCCCAGCTCTGGAGGACAATTGAGGCATTTAATCTGAACTAGGACCAAACCCAAAAGTGACAGATCAGAGTGACCAGAGAAAAAACCCAAACCACTGGTTAGAACCAGGAAAAATATTCCTCTGTGGATCCTTTTATTTCCCAACCACGGCACTGGCATTGCTTACACAGAGGAGACAGTTTTGATTTCAGAGGAGACGGTAAGATTTTGCTTTCCTCTGAGATCCCAGGGCTAAAGTTTTAGCAAGGTCATGATTGGGAAAGAGAGTTAAAAAACTCATAAAAAACCCACCAAAAAACCAAACCAACCAAACCAAACCCCCACCAGAACATATTCCAGTTCTCATATCGACCACGTGAAGCTCAAGGGAAAGTGTCAGATTCTGCACCTGGAATGGAGCAACCATGGATGTATGGGCAGACTGGGATTTTCACACTAGAATTAAGCAGATTTTTTTAAAAAATGCATTATAATCTGATCAAAACCCCCTGTGGATACGGGCACAGCACATTCCACACCATAAAAAAAAACAAGCAAAAAATTCAATGTAAATTTAAAAACAAAAATATCTTAATATTATATCACATCTGAGGTCTGAAGTCTGACCATTATCCAGTGCATTTCTTCATCTATTTTGGGTTTTGAAGGGAACAGACTTCACAAATATGAACTGAACAGAAGAAAGGGTCACTCGATCTCATTCCTATAAAGAGGAATTGAGAACATCCAAACATAGCTTCCAACTGGGAGGCCTTACAAGGACATGGAGGGGCTGGAGCGTGTCCAGGGGGGGGAATGGAGCTGGGAAGGGGCTGGAGAACTCCTGAGGGAGCTGGGAAAGGGGCTCAGGCTGGAGCAAAGGAGGCTCAGGGGGGACCTTGTGGCTCTGCACAAGTCCCTGACAGGAGGGGGCAGCCGGGGGGGGTCGGGCTCTGCTCCCAGGGAACAGGGACAGGAGGAGAGGGAACGGCCTCAGGCTGGGCCAGGGGAGGCTCGGGTTGGATATTGGGAAAGTTTTTATATGGAAGTGGTTGTCCAGCCCTGGCACAGCTGCCCAGGGCAGGGGGGGAGTCCCCATCCCTGGAGGGATTTAAAATCCATGTGGATGTGGCACTTGGGGAGGGCTGGAATTGATCTTTGGGGTCTTTTCCAACCTCAACAGCTCCAATTCCAACTCCTCTGTGCAGAACCATTCCTAACTCCTCACACACCACAGAAACACACATTTTAAGTCAGGTCTAAAAACTGCACAGAAGTTTGATGCCCAGGATGAATTTTCTCTGTTTCTGCATTTAAAAAGCCCTCAGTCTTGAAGACAAATTACCTGTAAAAGGTCCTAAAAACGGTGTCTCCAAGCCACACCAACCAGAGAGGATGAACCTTAGAAATGAACTCATACACAGCATCAGTTACATTCTTAAAACCAAAAAACCACACCAGTCCCAAATTGTTTACAAGTTTAATGACTTAGAAATCCGCACTTTTCAATACAAGCTTCATTTTTTTTAAAAAAAAACTTATCAAAAATTTAGCCTCATAGTTCTGCTAATACAACTGTAATTTTTTTTTAAAAGAATATTTACAGAACTCCAACAAAAAATAGAACTTCAGCATAGGAAAATTTCAGCAGAAAATAGCTTAAGCTGGCAGTAATATGGCTTCCTGATTGCTGTATTGATCAACAGGAAAAGGGGGAGAAACACTGGGACAACAAAATGTATGTTATGTTTGCAGCTTTGCACAAGCACCCCATGGTTTAGGAACCACCACACATTGGCAAAGCTACTAAAAAAAAAAAATCTACCTTCTATCTGTAAACACATAAAGAAATATATTTTGTAAAGTAATCATAGAATTATCAAACATCTGAGTTTAAAAATCTGAGTGCAAATCAATTCACATTAAAAAAAGCCTGTAATTGGAATTACTGAATTGATTTAAAAACCGGTTCTGGGACTCTTAAGGTTATTTCCTTGTTCTTCTGCTGGATCTGGTCTTCCTGTCCATCCCTCCAGTGCTCTGAGCTGCCCTTGCATCCTCTTCTCCAAGTTCTTTAGTTTTGTTTCTTCTTCCTTTCTGTAGAGACCCATTTTCATCATTCCCTGTTTGCGCATGGAAAAATGTCAATTTGTATCATCAGTCAAACATTTCCCACAAAATTCCATCTTCACCTACATTTGTTTTGAAAGGAAATGTCCCCAATGACAACATTCCAAAGATTACATCTCCGAATTCAACAAACCAGATACCAACCCCGCACTTCTGCACATCCAATATCCTTTAAGTTGGATCCCTGAGGATTTACAGCTATTTCTGAAAGTAGGTTAACATTAATGAGAGCACCAAAACCAATTAGCTGCCATTTGAGCTAAAATTCCTTCCACTGATATGCAAAACTAAAACAGAACCAACACCAAAGTCCTGCAAAAATGAAAACAGAGGAAGTTTTATGGCAGGAAATTCCTCGCTGTGTAGCCCTAAAGAGTTGCTGTCATTTCTACTCCAAGAAGAGTAGAAATTCATTTGATAATATTTTCTCATTGGGAGTTTTTAAGTCAAGCTGAAAATTCCAGGGAATATTTTAGGTGGCCAGCAGGAGCAGGGCAGTGATTGTCCCCCTGTACTGGCCACTGGGGAGGCACCTCCAGTGCTGTGTCCAGTTTGGGTCCCTCAGTTCAGGAAGGACATGGAGGGGCTAGAGGGTGTCCAGAGAAGGGAATGGAGCTGGGGAAGGCTCTGGAGCACCAGGAGCAGCTGAGGGAACTGGGATCTTGGATTTTTCCAACCTAAAAGATCCCATGATTCTGTGATCTACATCAGCAGCCCCCAGAGTTCTGCACACATCATTGCTGTATCTACACAGAACTCAGCCAACCTTAGAAACGAGAAAGCCAATCCTTGCCTCACCTGATTTTAATCTCTTGGGTGCCACATCCTCTGCTGGCAGCTGGCATTTCCTCCTGCGAGAAGTGGAGGCTGCCTGTGGAGCAGGGCCACCCTCCTGGCCTTTTCCAGACTGATTCTCTTCAGAGCCGGCGGATGCTCCACTCGGATCCTGAGTTTCCAGAGTGCTTCCATTTTCTGGCAAGTCACTGCTCTTATGGAGAGCAGTAGAAGTAGTTGCCTCTAAGGGGAATTCCACCTTTCTCCTATTATTCCTCAATGGCCTTGTTCTTCCCTGGCATGGATTATTTTCTGGAGATGCATCTTCACTTTCTTTAAGAATCCTCTTCTGACCTCTGCCTCTGGGCAGGTTGGGTTTTCCCCTGAGAGAAGTGGAAGTTGTTTCTTCACAAGCGGAATGAGTTGTTTTCCTCCTGCCCACTCTTGGTGGATTTTCTTTTGCAGGTGGAGCTACTTCCAAAAGTTTACTTTGTTCTTCAGGGACTCCCTCCTTACCATCTTCTGGCAAACCTTGAAGTGAGGTGGGACTAAGAGCCAGCGAAGTGGTTGCTTGCCTTGAGCTCCCTTCTGAAAGATCCCTATTTTCTTGGGAAGGAGAACTGTCCAAACTCCGTTTTGTTCCCGTGTTGTTATTTTTCCTCCCGCTTTGTTTCGATGGGCCCTGTTTTCCCTGAACAGAAGGGGCAATTTCTTTCCTTCTGCCTCTTCTCAGCCGATTTTCTTTTCCAGGTGGATCACAAGTTTCTAAGAGAACGTTTTGCTTTTCTTTGGGAGCTCCTTCTCCGGCACCTGCCGGCAAACCGCGTTTCCCTCGAAGAGAGATGGAATTGGCCGTGTGTGATGCCAGAGCAGTTTCCTTCCTTCTGCCCCTTCCTGGTGGCTTCTCCTTTGCATAGGACACTGCTTCCAAGGGCACACTTTGTTCTTCATGAGTACCTTCATCTTTAGCATCACTCTCCACCAAGCCACATTTTCTCTGGAGAGGAGTTGAACTTTTTGCCTCTGCTGCCGGATCCATCTTTTTCCTTCTGTCCCTTGCTGATGCATTCACTTTTGCCTGCAAAGTTTTATTTCCCAGGGCTGGATTTTCATCTTCTCTCTCTGCCATCTTTTTCTCATCACCTTGCAGCACCCCACGCCTTGTTCTGACAGAAGGCGATCTGGTCTGTGATGCTGCAGCCGCCTCGCGTCTCCTCCCCCGTCTCGGTGGATTGTCCTCTGTTGACGAGGGAGCAGCTTCCAAAGCTGATTCCTGCTCTCGTACAGCCTCATCTTTGCTATGATCTGCATTTAATGTTTGTTTTTCCACAAAGGCAGGACTAGCTGTTTGTGGGATGGAATCAAGCTGTTTTCTCCTGCCCCTCCTCACCTGTGAAGGAGGATTTTCACAATTCTCACGTTGATTACCTTTGTCAGCCGTCCCTTCATCGTCCTCAGGTAAACTCGTTTTTCCTTCAACCGCTTTGGAACTGCTTTCTTCAAGCTGAAAATTAACTTTTCTACCTCTTCCTCTTCTGCACATCACTGCATTTCTTTGTGCTGGACTCTCCCGCAGGATTTCAGTTTGCTTTGCTTTAAGTATTCCCCGCTCATTTCTCGTCCTCCTTTGAGCAGGGCTGGCGCTGTCTGCAGCAGGGACTGCTGTGGCACCTGGGCTGGGCTGGTCCTTCCTGGCTTGGGATCCATTGTCACCAACAGAATCTTGGAGAGAAGATTCATCCACTTCTGCTTCCGACTTAAATTTGGGAGTAATTGGTTTTAGGCTGCTCACATTTTCAGTAAGTTCATCAGCTTTTTGCTCCAAAGAGTCTTTTTTGCCTCTCCTGTTCCTAGCCCTGTTTGTTCCCAAGTTCTGAGCACGGACTGGCATTTTGTTTGTCTCTGCAGAAGGTGACTCTGCCTTTAATCTTCGAGCTGCTTCTGTTGTATTTTCTTGAGCATTTTCTGTTTTACATCCCTGAGATCCTTTCATCTCATTTTCCACGTGGGATTGTGTTTCAGCATCAGTTTCAGCTGATGTTTCCTCAGTTTTCGGAATGTTTTGTGTATTTTCAAGTGCAACCCCACAAGTGTCTGCTTTTATTTCAGCTGAATGCTTTCTGTTTCTAGTACTTCTAAAAGACTTAACTCTTCTCTCTGTTGCCTTTAGTTCAAGTTTAGTGCCATTTTCAGATTCTTGTGCTGTGACAGCCTCAGGAGCTTTGTCGCAAGCCTGTTCCTGTCTTTGTGTAACCTTTGGGAATGGGTCTTTACGAAGCTTTCTGGTCGTTCCATGAAGGACTCCTGGAGAAGCTGCTTTACCTTGGTCATTCCTCGCTCGCCTCCGTCTTTTAGGTGGAATCACTGGTTCTGTGCTCTCCACTCCTCTGCGCTTCCCCCTCGGTGACAGGAGCACTTCTTCACTGTCCTCTATCCCACTGTCATTAGCTTTGCTGTCAGGTTTATTTGAACCTGTGTGCAGCTCACAAATTTCATTCTGAATGTTACCAGGTCCTGTCTTTGTGCCTGGATCAGCTTCAGTTTCTAACACATCACTGATGCCACAGTCCTGCAGAGCCTGTTGGGTATTTGCAGGTGCTTTCTGTAGCACTGAAGAATCTTCAACACAAGACTCAAGATTTTTGTTCGGATGTTTTGACTCCTTCAGCTCTTTCCTTTTACCTCTACCTGATCTCTGAGCAGCTGCAGGTGGTTCTACGGAGGAAACAATGTCAAGCCCTTCCTGATCAGGGTGCTTTGGAACAGCTTCTTGTAGGCAACGCTTTGTCCTCCTTCCTCTTCCCTTGTTTTCAGGTGTGATCGCTCCCATCTCCTCTTGGATATCAGGACTCTGCAATTCCTTTAAACTCACACCATTTTCACGTGGCTTTGCTGCAGCAGGAGGTACAGCTTTCCTTGATCTGCCCCTTCTTGGTCTCTGGGTAAGCTGCTCTTCACCAGTTGAGTCCTTCTGTTGGGAATCTTCACCTTGGGAAACTTTTCCTTTCTTTTCTAGAACAGGGTAAAGAGCACAAACAAAAATTAGACATTATTGTGCCTGGTCAAAGTATCTGTGAGTTTCCATTTTCCTAACAGAGGCATCTTGCTCAAACAGGACAAAAAATATCTTAATTTAAACATAAATATTTAACCAGTTCCTAGATTAAAGGCCAGGCTTCTGACTGAAGTTGTTTGGTTTATTTGGTAGGTCAAAGGGAAAAAAGGATCTTAGCTCAGGAAATAGCTGGGCTCACTGACAGAGCTTTAAACTGGATTTGAACTTCATGGTATATGACGTCATATATTCATTATTTCTCTAAGCAAAGTATTTGTACTTACCATGTTTATGACTGGAATTAGAACCAGGACATGTAATTTCTTCCTGAGAATCCATAACATTTACTGATTTGACCTAAGGGAATAAACAACTAATAAATGGATGAACTTATGGAGCCAACCAATACCAGATGAGTGTACAGCAATATTTATAAAAATTCTTGTCAAATCCTTTTCGTTACAAATGAAATCAATTAATCTTATAACTACATCTATTTATCTGATATAAGCACACAAACATAGCAAACTTAATTCTTGCCATCTAGAGTGAAAGAGAACAAACACTGTAGAGAAGTGTCTAAACGAGTGCTCAGAAGGAATTTGGGGTATTGAAGAGAAATTGAGTGTTCTGTAGTGTTTTACTGTAGTTCTAAGCACTAAGCCCAGTGATACTCAGCATTTTACCTATGGAATATGAAAATCAAAATCACTTCTTCAGAAAATGATACTGGGAGTGACAGCAGTGATGCCTTAGGTTTTAACTTTTCTATGTTTCAAACCCTGCCCTGCCTGGTGTGTGACTCTGCAGTTCCTTGTGCCCTGGGAGCTGCTGTTCTCTCCTGCTGCTCACACACAACAAACCTCTGCAGGTTCCCACTCCAAGGACACCGGGCCCCAAATGTGTCAACTCAAAGCCTCTCAAGGGGGGCAAACTTGGGGTAATTCCATCATGAACTGAGGTGATCATTGGAGAATGAACCCTGAGATGCAAATGAACCCAACTTATCAAAGTGGGAAGAAGCCGTGAGCCAGGGTCCATCTGGGGTGGAGCCTCTGGACTGCCCAGGGTGAGCCTTTGAAGGCCCTTCAAATAAACCCCTCCTTTTATTCTCTTATTCTTGTCTAGTCTGTGTTTTAGGTGGCCTCTTAAGGCACCAACAGCACATCCTCACTGAAGATGAAGATTCTTCTCACAATAAAAACCAGCACCAGAGTGAACCAGGCCAGGCACAGACATCACCAAACCTGATCCAATGGATGGAGAGCCTGACTTTTCCTATCTGTAACAGTCACTCTGGAATGGTGAAGGAGATGCTGGGAATGTCACTTTTATATTAAGCCTGTTTTTAATGATACTTTGCTGGTGATTCTTGAAACAATCTTAGAACACTCATTTGTGACAGGTCCCCTCAAATAAATACATTTTAACACACACAAATGCAGCTGTCCCTAAAAAATGTTGCAAGACACAATATGTCAGACTAGGAAGTCTCAAGCACAGATTTCAAAGTCTAAAAACATCCCTTCCAAAAGTTAAAATATTTTACCTTCATTTCCTCTGGGGTACCAAACATTTCTGTCACTCCAGCATAGTCCACTTCAGAATCAGAAGACTTCTGCCTGGGTTCTGCCATGAGCCTTTGCAGCCCCACAAAATCCTCAACTGGTTGATATTTTTCTTTTGGAGATTTCATTAATCTGCTTATTCCAAACATGTTTTCTATGGGCTCAGCTTTCTCCTTTGGCGTCTGGAAAATGCGGCTGATCCCAACCATATCTTCCACGGGTTGGGATTTCAGCTTTGGGGCTTTCTTGGTTGAAGTCACACCCGGCACAGCTTTTATTGCTTCCCTGCTCTCTACTGGAGTCTCCAGCAGCCTTTTCAAGGCAATTTCATCTGTGACTGGTTCCAGCTCTTGCTGTGGGGTCCTCATGAGCTGCCTAATGCCAGACAGGTCCTCCACTGGTTCTGGCTTCTGCCGTGGGGTCCTCATGAGATGCTTGATGCCTGACAAAGCCTCTTTAGGCTCCAATTTCTGTTTTGGGGTCCTCATGAGATGCTTGATGCCTGACAAGGCCTCTGCAGGCTCCAATTTCTGTTTTGGGGTCCTCATGAGCTGCTTGATGCCTGACAAGGCCTCTGCAGGCTGCAATTCATGTTTTGGGGTCCTCATGAGCTGTTTGATGCCTGACAAGACTTCTGCAGGCTCCAATTTCTGTTTTGGGGTCCTCATGAGCTGCTTGATGCCTGACAAGACCTCTGTAGGCTCCAGTTTCTGATTTGGGGTCTTCATGAGCTGTTTGATGCCTGACAAAACCTCTGTAGGCTCCAGTTTCTGATTTGGGGTCTTCATCAGCTGCTTGATGCCTGACAAGACTTCTGCAGGCTCCAGTTTCTGATCTGGAGTCTTCATGAGCTGCTTGATGCCTGACAAAACCTCTGTAGGCTCAGACTTCTGCCTTGGGGTCTTCATGAGCCTCTTGATACCTGACAAAACCTCTCCTGGTTCTGACCTTCGCTTGGGGGTCCTTAAAATCTTCCTTTTGCCTGACATGACCTCAACTGGCTCCAACTCCTGTTTTGGAGTCCTCCTTTTACTTCCTGATTTCACCAGAGATGCTGGTTTTTCTGGAATTCTTGCCAAACTGTCCACATTATCTTCATGCACAGCTTTTCTTTTTTCAGGAGTTTTTGTGGCTATTTCATCAAACATAGATGGAGATGACTCCTCTCTCAGAAAGTGGAATATGCCTGGACTCTCTTGCTTCTGTTCTGAAGCATCTGAATTATTTAATGGTGACACCATCATCTCTCCTGAAATAAGCAGTAGATTTATGTCATTTGGAAAATAAATTAAGCAGAAAACCCAAGCATTTTAATTGCTGTAGAACTAAAAATGGATTCAAACAGAGCCTTCTAGAAACCAAACTCCAAACACGTGCATGGGTTTGTTGCCATGTCTGAAACAACACTTCAACAGTTTGAAGTTTCACGCCAAATAAAATGAATAATAGAGTATCCTACTCAGAAATTAACTGGAACTACAACATTTTCTTCTAATATCTGATAAATCTCAATGGTTCCTTCCATGGGTTACTGGATGCTTCACCTCAGTTAAGTCTGCCTAGGCTGAGATTGCTGCTAACCCATAATATACCTAAACATTCCTTTTTTTAAACCTACCAGATTCCTCAGGAGTGTGTAAGTCAGACATGTCCCCTGCGGCACACGGCGGTGTAAACTCAGCACTCCGAGCAGCAGCCAAAGGTGATGTTCTTCCACCCTGATTTTCTGGGGTTTGAAACATTTCAGCCACTCCTAGAAATTGTATTTGGAGAAATGAGCACATGTTTTGACAAAAGAACTGCACAGCTGGCAGAGTGAGGAGCAGACTTTAAAATCTCACCTGTGAAGCTTTCATCCATACCCATGTTCAGCTTCAGGATGGGATTTTTTACCACTTTAGGGACGTGTCCAGCAGATCTGACTGTGGTGGAATAAGCTCTACCTACAACTATAGTAGCAGGTGACTCTGCATGACCTGTGCTGAAGTGATCTTTTATTTTTTTCTCTGGAGTCTGCAGAGGTAAAGGAAAAAGAAAATAAAGAGTTATTAACCCAAGCTCCTTCCATCATTTATCACCAGTCCTGGGTAACTGGGAGCTTCCAGATGACTGGAGGATGTCCAGTGCCAAGAAGGACTGGAAGGCCCAGCCAGCCTGAGTTTAGGGAACACAGGTCCTGCCTGATTTTTATGATCAGAGGTTGGACTCCATGATCTTGGAGGTCTTTTCCAACCTTAATAATTCCATGATTCCTTTTGTACAAATCTCCATTTCCCACATGCTGTGAGAGACATCAACCCCCATGTTACACCACACCAAGAGCTCGGGAGCTTCCAGCTTCTCTATCAAAATCCATCCAAGCTGTTTGGTGGTTATGCAAGAAAATAAACCAAAGAAACACAAAAAAGGATACCTTTGGTGGGTGGTTTATCCTCTTCAGAGGTCTTCCTCTTCGGACACTCTTTTTAGCAGTCTTTGACTGTGGTCTTGCAACTCCCAATTTTACCACTTCTGCCCAAGATTTTGCAACTAGAAGCAAATGAGAAAGAACCACTTTAACTCTCAGCTGGATAAACAGAAATTCACAATTATTTCTTTATAATTCCAATACATTTTCTGCAGTCTGGCAGAGGAAAGTGGCTGTTATTATATGACAACACCTAAAGCGTTCTCCGAAATATTTTCAATTTGAAAACCCAATTTCACCTGAAGTTTAAGAAGAGTCCAAGTACCCAGTGTGGCTTTGCACACCAAAACAATGAGCTTCACACAGTGTCAAACACAGATCACATCCTAGACCTGAACACTGACCCAATTCCTTCCTTCCTCTTTCGTAAGGAACTCGTTTTTCCCAACAGAAACTCGCCACGAGCCTTTCAGCCTCGTTCATTATAGATGAGCTTTCCTCTGGTGAGATTTAACTAAAGAGAAATTGCTTCTAAGTGAAGTTTCTTTCACCACTTCCTGAGGAATTTCAGAGAGGAAAACTATTTATTTATCCTGCATTTAGATCTACACAGACGTCCCATAATTTTTCTTGTATCACCTTCTCCTTGGAACTCCCAAAAATTCTCAAAGCACGGTTCCCTTTATCACAGCATCATTCTGTACACAGCAGTGGGAGCCGGGAATTACAGCTGTGGAATAAATGAAGCTGGAAGTTGTAGGACACCTGCCTTGTTTATTTCAGAAAAAAAATCTATCAAAACACAGGGATCATATAAAAGAAATGATTTTTTTAGGTAGAGATAAAAAGGGGAATGCTGCTCCTAAAGAATAGGATATTGTTTTTCTCTTGTCAGAGTTGCTATGTCAGTCTGTAAATACAAAGAACTTAGAAAAGCTGACATTGCCAGGGTGTGCAGGATGCAGAAAAAAAATGCCAAGCATCCAGGAAATTATCTAAAAAACCACTGGAAACAGAGTTTTATTTTGGATCTGAAAACTTTAAGAGCTGTGATGTTCTTTTCATATTACAGCAGAAACTGATGCAGTGATATTAAAAACCACATTACAAAGAGGGGGGGAGATATGGAGTGCCACTGATATCTCTGAAGAGCTCTGCTGCCATTACAATGGACAGAATTATAAAGTAATAAAAATTCCTGGGCGAATGGGGAATTTGATTTTGTCAAACTGATTTAACTGATGAAAACAGTGACAAATACACCCTACTTAAAAATCTGTTCAAAAGTCAAAACCTGAAGAACCAGAACTCTCCTATTACAATTTCCAATGCTGTCAAAACTATTTCAAATCAGTGCCCAACACCGAGAATTTTGAAGATTGGAAACTAACACCCACTTATGACCCTATTTTTTATTTCTATCTGTTATGTACCACTTTGAGTGGTTAAATGCAGCCCAGTTCCTGGACAAAGCCTGTGAATCTTGTATAAATATAAGGCACAAAATAACTGAAGTGAAGCTGCATTGCTATAAAATGTTAAGTTTGTCAAAACAAAATTGATGTGATAAACATGGTTTAGTTTAACAGTACTTTAAAATCTGTCAAGTTCAAGATCACGACTCTAATTTTGCAAAGAGAACGTTAATTTTACCATTTTTCAACTTCTGAACATTAAGATTTGTGTTTAAATGAGTTTATAGATGCTTTAACAAATTTGCTTTAGGAATGAGAAAATGCAACACTTTGCACTTCCAAGAAGCCCAGCAGATTTCAGAATATTCACCAATCATTTGGTGGCCTTCTGCATAGCAAAACAGGCCTTTTCCAGTTTGGTTCCTGTATTTTAAAGCATGAAAGTGAATATTAAAAATTAACTGTTGAAACCAACCTAATAAATTGGCACTGGAGGCACCACTTCTCCTCTTGGCACTGATAACAGCCACAGCCCCACCTCTGCTCTTCATGGCAGCGCCCTTCGACCCCAGCTGGGCACTTCTGGTTAACTTGGTGGGTGTCACTGTCACCAAGGCTTTGCCATCCTGGGTAGCAGGAGAAGATTTCGGTGTTTTCTCCTTTGGATCCACGTCCTCAGTGCCAGCATCCTTCTCCTCTGCAATTGGGAATGGCGTGGGAGGCTGGGAGATGGAGAAACGCCCTTTCCTGAAAGGGGCTGGAGAGCCTGCAGGAATTCTGGGTGTCGCCTTCCCTGAGGGAGGGGATGAGGCACCTGGGGACTGCTGGGCTGGGGAATTTTTGGGTGACCTTTTTTCTTCCTGGTAAAAAAAAAGAGACATTAGTGAATGGAGGGTATTTCCTTCTTTTTAATGAGGATCTGTCCAGGGAACCATCCCTGGACTGGGATTATTTTGCTTTTTCAGGAATGATACAGGAAATATTCCTGAACTGTTGATCAAGTCTGGGCTAAGTTTGGCAGGAGGGTTTACCCTACTTTTTATCCTCACACTTTCCCATCCTTACCCTTTCCCATCCTTACCCTTCATCCACCCCCAGCCACCAATTAAATCATTTTATGTCAGATTTAGTTTCAGATTCATTGATTGATTTTTAATTTTCAGTCTGATTTTTCCTTGTGTGTTTTACCCATCTAGTAAGCAGCAGAGTGACCTTGCCAATTAACTTTGTGACACCTTCACTTTAAAATAAACCTGCTTTTGCTGATGATTCTTTGAGCATCCCAAAACACTCATGAGTGACACCAGCGTGCATCACACAAGGTTTAACACTAATTTTGAATTAATAAATAATAGAATAAATACATATCTAATCGAGTTTCTAAATTCTGATCACAGTGATGGACTCAGCAACTTGATTACTCTTAACATTTACCTGATCTATCAAGTGCTTCAACTCCTGAGCCTTTTTGAGCACAGCCCGAGGAGAGTTTCCGTAGGGTAAACTCTGTCTGGCAGGGAGAGCTCCTCTTTTCAAGGGAGAGTTGGGAGGCAAACTTTTATCAAAGAGTTCTGGACTCAGATGACCACCAAAAGACACTCTCTTTCTTTTGCCCAGAGTCTGAGGGAGCGTTTCACCACTTTTCCTCTTCTGAGAGATTCTTTTTGTCTTGCCTGAAAAGAACAATTGAAAATATTTTTAGATATCTAAGAAACCAAGGCAGCATTTGAAGCCTTCCTTGTGCATTTCAAAGCTGGAAACAAACCCAAAACCAACTTACCTTTAAGAGAAATAGATTCAGTCTAGGATATTTTTATACATATTGTGTATTGATATGGCCAAATGTAACTCCACAATAAATATTTCACAATTAGTGTCAGCCAATTGGTTCTGCATTTTATCCAAGTGGAAGAATTTCTCTAATATAAAAAACAAGGCAGGGGGGATCCAATGTATTTACCTGAGTCTTCTCCATGCAAGAGGGCAGGAGTTTTGGGTTCTGAGCCAGGCTCAGTGTCTTTCAGCTCAGCAGCACTTCCTGCAGACCTTCTCTTGGCTGATGGTCTCTGAGGCGTTGCAGCACTGGCATTTTCCAAATCCTGGCTTTGGTGACACCCATCCATGGCCAGCTCTGCTGGAGTTCCGCTGGCTTTTCTGCCTGAATCGTGGTGTTCCTGACCAGTGTTTGTCTCCAGTGTTTCAGTCAGCACTCCAGAGGTCCTTGGCCGTCCCCTTTTCCTTCCAGAGCCAGGTGTCCGAGCAGCGGGAGATGCCATCATCCCTTCTGAAGCCAGTGCCTCTGAATGGACACTTTTGTCCAACAATTCTTTACTTTGCCTGCTCTTTCTTCTGGGACTCTTGGAATTAGAGAGAGAGACGGGGGTATCACAATGTCCCACCTTCGAGTTATCCAGGTTTGCCTGATCCCAGATTTCTTTCAGCACTTCTTGGACAGGTTTTCCTGGTGTTTGTTGTTTGCTGTTTCGTCTCTGCTTTAAGCATTTGTCTTCTGGCGAAGGCAGGTGTGTGTTATCAATTCTGCACACTGCATCTTCCCTTGGAGCTCCAGCTGGGGTTTCTGGAAGAGACTTCAGTTTCAATGACCCACGCCGTGGAGTCTTTGGAGTACCAGGATGTCCAGGATTCATTCCAGTGGTTCCTTTGGGAGGTGACACGAACAGAGACCGAGGACTCCTCCTCCTGGGCGTTGCTGTGGACAGCACACATTCACCTCCTTCAGCGGCACTGGGGGTGGGGGTTGTGGGGCTGCAAATGGTCCCTTTAGCTGGACAATCCAACCTTTCTATGGAGCACTGCTGCAGCGACAACAGGGAATTCCTGTGGTTCTCCTTGCTGGGTTTGGGTGTAACTGCAGCACCTTTTGATCTGCCCGGTGTCCTTAATTCCTTAGGATCCTGCAGGGGACTCTGACCGGGATCTCCCGACACCTCCTTTGAAATGGGAGTTCGAGGACTCCTGGTAAAACTCTTCTTGGGAGTTCTTCCTACAGCTGCCAGCTGCTTAAATCCCGGGCTGTTTCCTTCTTCTCTCCTTACAATTGCACATTCTTCGGTATTTTCCCTTCTGCCTGTTTCCTTTCCTTCAGTCACGCTGCCCAGATCGAAAAGACAACTCAGGGATGAAACGGGAGCACTTGGATCTGGCAGAACACTCCCAGGGTCTCCTTTTGCAGCTTGCCGAGAGGCACTTCTCCTGTGCAGAGGTTTTTCCACTTTCAGCTCATTTTTCAGATTTTCGTAGAGTTTAGTAAAGGGAGACATTTCATTTTGCTTTTTAAGAACATGATGTATTCTCTGTGAAGATTTGGGCGTTCGGAGTTTGACAGGGAAAGCTTCAGGAAGCTTTTCCTCTGGAGTTTGTTTCTTTTCATTGGCATTTTTTTCTTCACACTCAGCATTATCTACAAAGTAAGCAAAACAAAACAAAAATACAGACGCAGAGTTACTTCAAAATTGCAGAACTACAAATATAAGTTCCATAAACACAGATTAAAAATTCCTTCTTTTCCCTCACAAGACGGTCAAGCAGGATCTACTGAAATGGAACACTTGGAAGCAGCTGGGACTTTTTGCATTGGAACAAAAATCTGTCAGAAATGATAATAAAGAGCCTTCTCTGAAAATCAGGATTATTTGAGATAAGAAGGATGGGAAGGTGAAGCCCTGGCATTTAACCAGGCTATGAGTTATCATGATCCAGATTCAGCAGCTCTGGATTTTTCTGGTTCTACAGGAAACAGTTCCTGTAAACAATTGTTTCAATATATACCATGCACCTCCAACATTACACTTTATTAGGAAAGAATGCATGAGAGAATGCAGTATTTGCTTAAAAAAGGCAGAGCTGTAGGTCAGCAGAGAAGTTCAAGTGAAATTTTAATGTCAAAGGTGAATTCCCAGCATCTGAGCATGATGAGATAATTACTGACACAGCAATTGGAAAGTCTTGAAATGCTTTCTTTTTCCTCTTTTAACCTTGTTTTAATTCTTATGTAAGGAATAAATGCAGTTAAGGGAACAAAAGAAAACAAAGCCCCCAGAAAACAGGTACCAACCTGAAGCATCAAGACTTTTAGCTCCTGAAGTTTGTTTGTGTAATAATTCCACTCCTGCCACCTGCTGAACATGAAGAACCTGTAAATTTGTACAACATTACAGCAGAGCAACAAATATTTTACAGTTTAGCTTTCAATTCTACAGTGAAAAAAACTATTTATGAGAGAATATGCATTGCAACTTAAAGCCTGAACAGGCTTTAAAGCATTCAAATTAAATCCTTGAACTTTCCAATATTTAACATTGACCATAAAGTTGAAGCCCTAAAAAGGAGAAGTTTATCTTGTTTTATCATTTAAATCCTGAGCTGTCAAAGCAGCTGTAAAATAAGAATAAAAACACTTGAACCTCCCCTTCTTACCAGACCCCGTGAAAGATTTATAGCTCTGTCTGTATTAGTAACATCATGAATTATTAATTATCTGTTACCAAAAACTGACAAATTTTTGACTAAAATTTAGACTAAAAACTACTAAATTTTTAAGAGTATTTATCTGAAGGAGTTTATTTGTATTTTCAGACAGAAAGGCAGCTTAGGGCTGAAAAGATACTTTTAATTAAAAAAACAGGACCGGGAAATAGAAAACCACATTACTACTTCCAATATATTTGTAATAAAAAAGCCCACAGCCACAAAATTACCTGCAGAGTTTCATCTTTTGGAGATCTGGAACGCCTCTTTTTTGGAGTTGATTGCAGAGGATATTCAAACCTGAAAGAAATATTTTAAAATACTATTTTTGTCAAATAGTTGATGACTAAGTTCCTATTATTAAGAGGAATGACCTAGGAATAGTTGTCCCCTCCCAACAATGCACACATCTCAATTTGAAAGGCTTCAGCAACTTAAAACCATTTTAAATTTCCCCCTAAAACTGACAACTCTTGAAACAAAATCAGAATAATCTCTCTAGACAGTTTGATATTTATTGATTTAGTTTAACGTAATATAAGTGATAAAAAGATATCTTTAAGCAATCCTGCCTTCAGATGAAGGCCTGTAAGACTTTATGAACTAAACTTCATTAATTTACCCTCTAGAATCAAATAATTAAAGAGTCTGGCCCTGGCACCCACCTGAAAGAACGATCAATAATGGTTAACACATCTCCGTGCTTCAGGGGAACAGGCTGCTCAAAGCAAGCCCCGTTCAGCTGCGTGGGGTTTACTGAGCTTAAATTAGTCAGGACTGCCTAAAAAATCAAACAGAGAGTTCAGTGACTGCTGAGGTGAAAGAAGGCAATGCATATTTCAGTAAAACACGAGGGTCTCACCTCCTTGTTCTCATTTATCTCGATTTTGCAGTGCTCGTTGGACACCCACGGCAGCCGCATGCGGATGTCACATTCTGTTTTCCTGGGGGGAAACACAAGTTCAGTTTCACACAAAACACGGGGAAATCTGCTGTAGAATTAGGGGATTTCCCAGCATTTCAGTTAATAATGGTACAGCAGCATGATTTCTGAAATTTGAAGAAAATCAACTACCTAAGTCTTTTTAAAGTGGCAAAAAGAAGCAGCTCACACTCCTACAGCATCAGAGAATCCAGATCAGAAAAACACGTGAACTACCCAAACTGTGAAAAAGCAAATCACAACAAGCCAAGACTTGGCTACAGCACAGGTGGTGCTATGGGATTACTTGCTTCCCAAGTTTCCCAAGACTCGTGGAATATTTTTAGACAAAATCAGATGTTAAACTCATTCTCAGGCTTACATTACTGATCTGAGACTGAGAACAGGTAACTGGGCCCTCGGTCTCACCTGCAGAAGCACTTCCACCTTTTTAAAAGTTATTAGTGAGTTAAAACATGTTTCTAAGTGTACAGACTTTCCTCTCTTTCCTTTTTTTCAAGCTAATCTCTAATACTTCTGACTTGCTGTTGGTCTTATCACTTTTAATCCCTTCCCCAGATATCCTGTGGTCAGAAACTTGAAATCAATCAATCACTCAATAAAAGTAGTTCTGGCAAGGAAAGGACAAAAAGCAGTAATAAAATAAAGTTCAGCTTTCTACTCTTACCTCAACCTTAATCCAGTATCACCTTCTCTCCTCTGTACACCATTACTCCATTAACATTTGTTTTTGCAAATAAGCATTAAAAGACATGATCTGCAGGAAAACACTCATCATTTCAATGTATGCAAGCAAATCCTCACCTTCCAAATAAACAAGAAGTTGAGGTGAGTGGAAAAACAATTCCATCAGTCCCATTCCTTTTAATGACAACGATTTTCCCATAGCGCGGCATCTTCAGATGGAAGGAACCTTACCTATAAAAAACACCCAGATAAGACGTCCTAATTATGTTTTACACGTTTATGAGAGTAAATCGATGTAAATTTTTATGTTTTATTTTTGTCCCAGAGATGAGATATTTCCCAATGGACAGCAGAAAAATCTCAGTGCTGTTTACATGTGTTTCCCTGTCTAGAAAACTGGGAATGTGTTTATATAAATTGTTTGACTACTTTCAGGTATTCAGGAGGTTTTTTCCTACCCATCAGAATCTTGGAAAGGTTCAGGAGCAACACAGATTATATTTTGTCCCATAAGCAACTTAAAAACTCACTCCTCCTCAGCTAAACCCGAATCTTTCAATCTCTTACCTAGACAGAAATTCTCAGATTTAAATTTAAAACAGAGATCAAGGGAATGCAGCTGTATCCCCCTGAAAAAGGAGGGAATAGTGGCATCAGCTCCCAGGAGCAGTGGCAGGAGCAGCTGGGAAGAGGCTGGAAATTGGGCAATTGCTGAGCTCTGTCGCGATCTCTGTCGCGATCGGCTGCGATAGAGCTGAGAGGGAGGCAAGCCCAGATCTCTGCGGGCACAGATCACGACAGAAGGAGGAACAGCACTGAACTGGCATAAAAACACCAAACCCACAGCACAAGCGACACACTTCTTATGTGTTTTCATATAATGCATTATTTAATGTATAAATATGATTGCCACAAGCGATCCTCAAGGAAGCATCTCTATAAACACTCTATATTTGAAAGCAGCAAGGTAAAAACAACGGAATTAAATGCAGTTAGGAGAGACCCTTATGGAATTTTTTGGTGGGTTTCATGCGATAAACACTTGTTGACAAGAAGACACAACTTTGGGGCGAACCCGGCAGTCCCTTCCGCTTTTAGGGAACGCAAATACTCGGTGTCCTGCACCGAGAGCACCCTGTCCACGGCAGCCACCAGCTCCTACAAGCCAAAAAAGCCACATGAGATGCAGATGCCGAAGTTTATGAGCCCGGGCTCGGGGCGGTCACAGCCACCGGCGGGGACGGGACAGGTAAACACCAGGGGAGAGGGGGGCAACAGCCACCACGGCAGGGAGCAAGAACCATCATGGGGGGGTAAGTGGCCACCGAGGGGAAGATGTCAGGCGGCCCACCTCCTCCCCGCGTCCCCCATCAACCCAAAGCCGCGTCTCCCCGGCCCTACTCCCCTCACCCGCTCGCCCACCCGTACCTGGGTCTGTCGGAGCGCTGGCGGCCGCTGAGGGGCCCCGTGTGGCGGCGTCCAACGCGCCCCCCCCGCGCTCCCGGCACGGCGCGACGCCGACTGAGCCCTTCCCGCGCGCGCGCGCCGGCCCCCGAGCCATCACACTGTACCCCCCCCCACCATGGATGTATCCCTCCGCCAGGCACCAAAACGGAGCCCCCGGGAG
>VZTA01024634.1:39889-59495 GCA_013398855.1 Mohoua ochrocephala
GTACCTGGATCTGTGACCGAACCTGTGCTTGTACCTGTGCCCCGTCCTGACCCCGTACCTGGATCTGTGACCGAACCTGTGCTTGTACCTGTGCCCCAACCTAAATCTGTACCTGTGCCCCGTCCTGAACCTTTTCCTGAACCTGTACCTGTGACCGAACCTGTGCTTGTACCTCTGCCTGTATCCCTACATGAACCTCTACACCTGTGCCTGAACCCATACCTCTGCCTGAATCTGTACCTGTGAGCACACCTGAACCTGTACCTGAATTTGTACCTGTGTCTGTACCTGCACATGAACCTGTATCTGATCTGTTCCTGTGCCCAAACCTGTGCTGTACCTGTGCCTGAATCTGTGCCTGAACCTATACAGGTACCTATTAACAGTACCTGTGCTCATACCTGAACCTGAACTTGTACCTGAACCTTTACCCATTCCTCTACCTGTGTCTGTACATGAACCTTTACCTGAATCTGTACCTGAACCTTTATCTATATCTGTATCTGAACCTATACCCAAACCTGTGCCTACATCTCAACCTGTACCTAAACCTGTACCTGTACCTGTACCTGAACCTAAACCTGAACCTGAACCTGTTCCCAAACCTGAACCTGTTCCCAAACCCGAACCTGTCCAGGCTTATTCAGCCCCTCTCTGAGGGAGGGGGATTTGCAGAGGGCTCAGCTGCTCCCAAAGTTGCACCTCCTCAGAGAAGCAGAAAGCACCCAGAATAATTTTATATCAATTCAGCTTCGCTTATAAAGTGAAGTATTATAAAGTAATTCAAGCACCTGTGTTTAATCAGATTAAAGTGTTACTAGCCACAAAAATACTATTAAGCACAAAAATAAGGGGTTTAAAGAGAGGGGGAAAATAAAGGGAGCAAGAATGGGAGGGGGTGAGCAGCAGTAAAAGTTAAATGAGTATTTTAAGTCCATTTTAACCAGCAAATTAGTTACCTTCATTTAGATATGAAACTGATCCCAAAATCTGCTCCCAAACAGGAATTCATTACTGAGGCTTGAATTTGAGGATCCGTGAGGCCGAGAATCAGGAATCAACATGAACACTGTGTTGCTCTGTGTCTGAAGACAGAAGAAGATAATAATAATAATAACAACAATAACAACAATAATAATAACAATAACAATAATAATTGGTTTAATTTAGTTCAGCATGTTTTTATGTGAAATGTGACCTTCATCCCAAATCTGCTGCCTGTGCAAGGGAAAGGGATACAGGACAAGGTCACCCAGCCTTTTGTGCTTCGGGGGATTAAATTCTGCTCTTCAGATCTTCCACAAAGCAGAACTTTTGATTTCACTACTATTTCATTATCCAGCTCGCCTCAAAGACTATTTTATGTAGTGTGATGACTTTAGGGTGCTTAGATGTGATACAGTTACATGGAAGCAGCTTTTTAAATGTTATTTCTTTTCCTTTCAATTAGATGACTTTGAAGTCTGTTTCATAAGCTTTGGGGGGGGGTGGTTTAATTTAGTTCAGCATGTTTTTATTATTATTATTATTGTTATTGTTATTTTGCAATAGCTGCATGCTACTGGAGAATCTTTAATTTAGATATAAACCATACCAAAATCAGGATTCTATTTGGTATCTAATTGGGTATCATTGCTAATTAAAGTCAGACCCTTCCTAGGGTTCTTTCCAAGTGCAGTTATACCAGAACGATGCATCTAAACCGAACAATTTCTCGCAAAAAAACCTCTTTGAAATTGAATTTATTGCAGTCTCTGCCAGCCCACAAGTGATCAAACAGCACAAATAAATAAATCCACCTGCACTGTGTCAATAATTGCATATCCTGCCCTGATTTACAGCGGTGTCACAGCCTTTGTGACGTGTCCCTGTGAACACAGCAACATTTCAAGGGAAACACAAATTACAATAAAAGGTTTTCAGTCTGTCTCCAAGAGCAGCAGCGCTCTCTGAAACAGCATCTGTACAAATATTTGCTGAGGTAGATTTACAGGAGGGGGAAAAAAAAAAGACATTTTCTTCAAGGTTTAAATTTGTTGGTAGGTTAATTTGGGAAGGTTTAATTTAGACAAATGCACCTGAACACGCCATGAAGTAAAACTGTCACCTGTCAGAAATGAGGAGAAAAATCAAGTCAGTGCTTGAATCTCCTTGATAGAGAATTAAAAAAAATCAGCGTTTTAATTTGTCTCATGGAGATCCTTGTACGGGGTTATTTATTCGAGTGTCTGAACAGGTGGTTTGGAAGCACTGAACGAAGCTCATTTCTCACAGATTTGTAGTATTGGTGCTTTTTACTTTAAAGTCTAAAAAGCACAAATTCTAGTTAAAGCTTTCCCTAAATTAGAGCTTTTTATAAGGTATAAAGTAAATAAATATTCAAGCTATTCACGCTGTGTAAAGCAAAGTCTGGAGACAAGAAGCTGCTGTGTGATGAACCCTGAAAATTTAATGTTTTGCAACAAATTTCTCTCTTAAAATCACAGGTTATTACCCTGCCACGTTACTGCACCCAGGCTTTTTGGAGTGCTTGTACTCATGCACAGAACCTAAGGCTGACAGAGGATTTTACGTGGGAGGAATCTGCACAAATTTAGGAACAAATGGGAGATGTTTCCAAATTGGATCTATCCACAGTTAACAAATCCTTTGAAACAACAAATTTACCTTAAATGGTGAAAGAGCATCAACTGCTAAGGGAAAAAACATCTGAATCTGATGGACACACCAGTATTTTTAAGTCAAATCTGTATTTCAGACAATCCAAATTCACCTGGAACAGCAGCTTCCCAATAGGCTGTTGTCCCTCAAAGCCAGGGAAGATGACTGGGAAGCAAAAGACAACATCCCAGTGAAATATGTCAAGTTTAAAATGCAACTTCAAACTCCGCAGTGAGTTCTAGGTCCTGGTAACAGACTTGCCAATTCCAAGATTACCAAACCACCCCCAAGGATCACGGAATCCAACTCCTGCTCCCCAAGAATCCCACCCTGTGCCCGATCTGGGAATGAAATTCTTAATCCAGAAAATTCTGCCGCCAACTTCAGCAGATCCCTTTGAATCCCAAAGGGGACCATAAGAGGGATTTTGCATCTCCCAGCCAGGCCTTTTGCGGAGCTGAGTTAGAAATTTGTGCATTTTATTAGGACTGGGATGAGATTCCCCTGGATTCAGCAAATTAACAAATTCCAGAGTACCTAATTCCCATGCACACTTACAGACAAGGGAGGAGAGCTTTTCCATGTGCTGCTTCCTTGGAATCAGCTTCTGCTTCACCCATGGGCTACCACATGAACCATAAAATCATGGAATGGTTTGGGTGGGAGGGACCCTAAAGCCCACCCAGTGCCACCCCTGCCATGGGCAGGGACACCTCCCACTGTCCCAGGCTGCTCCCAGCCCCAATGTCCAGCCTGGCCTTGGGCACTGCCAGGGATCCAGGGGCAGCCACAGCTGCTCTGGGCACCCTGTGCCAGGGCCTGCCCACCCTCCCAGGGAACAATTCCCTCCCAAAATCCCACCCATCCCTGCCCTCTGGCACTCCCTGCTCTCATAAACAGTCTCACTCCATCTTTTCCATAGGCTCCCTTCAGAGTTTGGAAGGACAAAGTTTCTATAAAAATCTCAGCCAGAAAATACCCTGCTCAATAATTCCTTCTCAAGCTCTTCCCACCTGGGAGAGTTTTCCTTTCTTTTTGTCCACCCAGCTGGCAACAAGTCCCAGCTTGGATCTGTCTATGGATAGCTGGAGTTCAGGAGACAGGAAAACACTGGAGCTGTTTCTCATGCAGAGGGAACAGGTGAGAGGAGAAAACGATTCTTTGTGCAAAGAACTTCCTTGGCAAGGTGTCAACTCGATGAATAACTGAGTAATTCCCCTCCTCTGTGCAAAGCAGCACAGAAAATGGATAAAAGTCATTAGAAGGAAGCTCTCACAAAAAGATCTAAATGACATCCTAATCCTTTAATTCCTCAGATGAAGAACACTCCCCGGGAAGTTCAGTGGCCTGAAAAATTCTCAATTCAACAATTTGTGCATTAGGCAAAACAGAGCAGACCCCTGACACACGTGCCCTGTACAGAGCAAACACCTCTTTCATCTGCCTTAGTTTGTATTGTGCAAATATCCCATGAAAAGAAATGTATTTCATGGGCAGTTTACAATTAAAGTGTGTTTTCTTTCTAAAAGCTGAGTTTCTAAAAGCAGACCCACAAAGTCTTTATGGTATTTCTTTGTAACATTTAGAAGCAGGAAAAAACCAACTTTATCACCAGGAGAGTAGAGAAATACCCAAGTTTGCTGGGTGATCAACAATTACAATTATCAATATTTATTTAAATTAACCAACAATTAATGAAGGACTGATTAATACGTGAGATTCTTCTATTTTCTGAGACCACACCGAGGCACCTGCCTGTCCTCACACACAACTTCCAGTGGTCTCACAATCTGTGCATCTCGATACCCACTAAAAGCAACGACCCAATCACACAAAATATTCCATCAACTCCTCTGGAATAAATAAAAAAAATTAACAGCTTTTACATGCAAGGGCAAATTAGAATCAGAGACTTGTTAAGTTTGGAAAAGACCTGTAAGATCATCAAATCCAACCATCAGCCATCGTCACTGCCCCACGTCCTCAAGTGCCACATCCACCCGGGGTTTGAACACTTCCCAGGATGGGGGCTCCACCACTGCCCCAGGCATTTTCCCAACGCTTTAAAACCCTTTCCACGAAGACATTTCAATCTCCAAACCTCCCCCGGCACAAACTGAGGCCATTTCCTCTCGCCCCGCCAATGTCAGAGCAGTGCTTGGGAAGGATTTGCAGAGTGAAAGTTCTTCCCAACAACCGTGGGAAAAAAAAATCCTAAAATTACCCACCCAAGTGGGAGGTGTGGGGTGGAGCAGGGGGAACAGAGAAGGGGTCAAACACAAATGGGGCTTCGTTAAATCCTCTTGGATTCGACAGCAGGATGTAACCTCTGAGCAGTTACTCCTGGTTTACACAAACCTCCCCCGCCCCTTGTTACAACAGTGGGGCCTTCGTGGTTAATTTCAGCAATGTGTCCAATGCACAACTTGGCAAAATGAATTAATAAATTGCTGTTAATTAGAGAGAACTTTCAGTTGATGATTGGTGACCCAGCTGGACGTTTAGCTCCTGTTTTTATCTTGGGATGACACCACAGTTTACCACGCTGTTATTTTACTAGATTTAATGAATTTTACCATATTTATTTTATATCCATACAGTTTGGGAAGACCTGGGTTCCAATTATTTCCACGAGTTTCTACACCCTTTATATGCACAATGTTCAGTCCCGACATCAATCAGAATTTTACTCCCCAAAAAAAAGCTGCAGATAAGCACTGAAAAATTACTCATCTAGATAATGGATTTCGACTCTTTTAGAATGCTTCATTCGAATGAACACACAACACAGGAATGAAATTAAAAGATTTAAAGGAAATAATGCAGGTGGAGAATAAAAAGGAAGCTTTGTTCTTGCATCAGAATGTATTAGATCTTGCAATTTGCATATACAAATAATTCAGCCACATTCACCGGCATTAAAAACACAGCAAGATCAAATTAGAAACGTAATAAAAGAAAATAATAATAGCTGAAACTGTATAATACATACATATATTATAAAGATTTGACAAATTAAATACATTTTGGTTATACAGAAAAGTTCCAGTAACTTTACATGAAAAATGGGACGAGGGAAACGCAAACGTTTCAAAAGACTGAACACGGGGTGGGTCAGGCTCATTTTTAAAAGTTTAAAAAAATACATAAAAATAGCCTAAAAAACACTGCTAATTACAGTATGCATTCTTCATTAAGGCCCAGTTCAGCCAAGCACTTAAGGGATTGCTTCAGAACACGGGATCCATCCATGGCACTCCCATGGATCGTGGGATGAAGGTGTCGGGAAGCCAACGCTTAAATGCTGAGGTGAGCTGGGACCTTCTGAACACGTGAACAGTCAAAGTCACACAGTGACCAAAACCACAGACAGATCAGAAGGACACTTCCAATCCAACTATTTGGCCTTTTCAAGGAATTCCATGCAACGGACGGAGATTCAAAGGAAAATTCCAACCCACCAGGACGCTCCCCAGAGCTCGGAGCCGCCGAGCTCTCACAGTGACTGCGAAGGGAGCTTTTCCAATTCCACAGAAATCTTCATGGAGCTACAGCCGTCACTTCTGAATTGTGCTGTAGTTATTTCTCTTTCCCCCTGGTTATCAACTAAAATCTGAGTACCCGCTGAGGATTTGGTGTTCCAGCTGAACTCCATCCTACTCCTGGTTGTAACTCGAGGCCTTTAGTAAAGCCCGCGGGCAGCTGGAGTTGTGCTGCAGCTCCTGGGGCGCTGTGGGACCCCCACACCCTCACACCACATCACTGCTGCGCTGAGATGGACTTCATGGACAACTCCCCCCGAGGTTTTACCTCAGGGACCCCAAAATCTGCCCAACACAGAAATTATCATTCAAATGCTGGCTGAAGGGTCGGAAACATCCTGTAATCAGGATCAGAACGTGGGAATTCCTTTGCCTTATCTTCCAACCTCTCAGAGTCTCCCCGCACTGAGATTGACCTCATGAGACAACCCCAAGGTTTAACCTCAGGGACCCAAACATCTGCCCAACACACAAATTCTTATTATTCAAATGTGGCCTAAACGGTTGGAAAGATCCTGAAATCAGGATCAGAACATGAGAATTCCTTTGCCTTATTTTCCAGCCTCGCGGAGTCTCCCTGCACTGAGATTGACCTCATGGACAACTCACCCCAAGGTTTTACCTCAGGGACCCAAAAACGTGACAAATTATTATTCAGATGTGGGCTAAATGGCTGGAAGGATCCTGACATCAGGACCAGAAAATGGGAATTCCTTTGCCTTGTTCTCCAACCTCTGGGAGTCTCCCTGTGCTATAAATCAGACCCAACCCCCACGGTGTCAGTTCCCAGACTGAATTCATTTTGCCTCTCTCCGTTTGGATGGAATTGCAGGAACTTCCTCAGCTTCACTGTCACTACCCAACCCTGTGGCTCAAGTGTTTCTTCTCATAGAGACTCCCAAGCGAGGTTTAGTCTTTAAACAATCTTTGTTTTTTGTTTTTTTTTTTGAAGTGCATAATTTACTGTACAAATAAATACAGGAGTGCAGCGATGGGAAGACGAGAAGCAGCCAATGGCACTGCGGGAATGGGGTGCTCAGGAATTCCTATCCTGCCCCTTTCCAGCCAGGATGGAACGGAAGGAGACCTATGGACACCTTCCCTTCCCCTTGCATTGCTCCAAGGTGCAATGAGATGACATTGGAATGGGATAAAATAGTGCAAGAACAGCAGGGAAAAGCTCAGTTTAAGCTGCTTGCTTTGAATAAGGCTTCGATGTTGCATCGCACAAAGCCCGGCTGGACGAGACAGAACTATTGCATCTTCGTTCTGGAATTAATTACAGATTCACCCCTTTGTGCTCATTAAGTTCGAGATGCTTTTGGAAGAGTGGGGAAGATAAACTTGGTAATTGTTCAACATTTGGGTGCCCCGTGATTTGGGGATTTTGCAGCCCCCGGTCAGGGCTGTAATAAAGACTTTGCTATTTTCTGTCACCAATTCTATTCTCAGCAGTGCTTTCAGTAAAAATATATCTCTGTACACAATCATAAACCCCGCAGAGAAAGGCAACAGTCCTTTTTTGATAACGTTTCTGGGAGGAGAAGAACCTGGAGGAGCTTTTGCTACAACACTCAAATGTTTCTGGCATCAAACTGTTCATAAAACGTTTCTTCCAATTTTTACCTCTTAATTATCCTGCTGAGTCAAATCAAGGAATGAGAGTTCATCTCTTATTTTAAAGTGGGAAATGATGCAGGTGTTTATAGAGACGAGAAGCTTTTAACTCCATTTCTGGCCTTCTTCTTCACATAGACAAGTTCAGGTGCTGCAAAATATACTCTTCGAATATGCAAAATATTCTAAAAATCACATTATTGCCTTTCTAAGTCGATTTAAACAATATTAGGGAAAAAACCCAAACTGACTGGGCTTTGAAAGTTCTGTCAATCCAAAAATGCAAATCTGTATTTCTACTGATTCTGTCCTACGGACAGCAAGATTCAAAATCCAACTGCCATCAAAACCTGGAGGCTCTTCAGAAAGAGCCTTGAAAAATAAACCTCTATTTTCATGGTGAACACATTTTCCTGGTGAACAAAACATGTTTCAGCATGTGCACCACAATTCACTCCTTTTTTTAGGATGAACTGTAAATCACCTGTCAAAAATGTCAAGAATTGTGAGATAACATTATTGATAAATATTTATAAGTGGCAAAATTCCAAGGGAAAAAAACCTTCAAGAATTAATTTCTTGTTATTTAGAATAAAGACTTCTATCCCATCTTACAGTGCTATACAGTATAGGAACATTATACTTTGCTTTAGAAGGTATTTATATTTAAGAAACAACTTTATACAGCAAATGCAACTTTTAGAGCCAACACGACATTGTATTTACAGTTAAGTCAACCATCCGAGTGACATGGAATAAATTAACATAATATACAACTCTTTATACAGACAAATTAAAAAATAAGGCAGAGTTCTCATTTGAAATTAGCATAATCCGAAAAGATGTCGATGAAATCTTGTACCACTCTGTAGCAGAATTCATACTGTTCCTGGAAAACAAGGAAAAGGTGTCCAAATGTGGCTTTGGTTACACTGAGAAAACCTGACCTCTGCAAATCCCAGTGATAAATTCAACACCTCCTAACTGGGACCAGTAGCTGAGGACTGGTCTGTTCTGATCTGGGTTTGTTATTTTAAATAAAAACAATGGCTCCTCTTTCTTTGGTCAGGCACGGGCTGATCGCTGCTCTTTGGTTAAAAGGATTTCTTGAGCTGTTTCAGAGATGGTTCTTAGACTCAGTCAGTTCTTAGGCCTGGCTTTTGATTTAAACCCAGCTGCTCGCAGTCCTGGGCTGTCACCGGGCTCCTGCTCCAGCAGAAACTCCTGAGCGCTGCCCAGGGACAATCAGAGAACCATAAAATCCCAGCATGGTTTGGGTTGGAAGGGACCCTAAATGTGATCCAGTGCCACCCCTGCCATGGTGCCCAGAGCAGCTGGGGCTGCCCCTGGATCCCTGGCAGTGCCCAAGGCCAGGCTGGACACTGGGGCTTGGAGCAGCCTGGGACAGTGGGAGGTGTCCCTGCCCATGGCAGGGGTGGCACTGGATCCTATTTCCAGTTCCTTCCAACCCAAACCATTCCATGATTCCAATTTGTGCCCAAACATTTTAAGGTAAGAAAGAACAACTGATAAATAGCTTAAAAGGCATTTACTTAATATATTTAATCACCTACAACACTCAAAATATTTTGGTTTAACAGCCTCAAGTTCCTAAAAGACAGGGAATATTTAACCAAGTTGTATTTTTGTGGAAATGCTCTAAAAACCCCTGTAAAAACCCTATTAATGCCTTGTACCCGCACAGCCACCGTGCATCATTTATGTCACCCTGCAAAAAGCCCTTTTATTCTCCTCCCCCAAGAATATTTCCAACCAGAACTCCCTCCCCCAAGCCCTGGGCTGCTCAGTCCCATACCAGTGTTTGCACCATGTGTGGCCTCTGCAGCCTCAAGCTCTTCACAGCCTGGAACACGTCCAGGAGCCCCTCGGCCTTCACCCGCTCCAGGATGTTGCTCAGTGCTATGAAGGTTCCCGTTCTCCCTGCGCCGGCACTGCAAGGGAAACGCATCGGCTTGGCATCGACTGGGATTGATGGGAAAAAGGGGAAAAATGGGAATTACAGGGGCAGGGAACGGCCAGGCTGAGCTGCAGAGGGGGCTCACCTGCAGTGCACAGTGATGGGGTGGTTCCCTGTCTGCTGCTGCTGCTTCTGCACGGCTGCGATGAGGTCGATCATCCCCTTCCCTTCGGCAGGGATCCCGATCTCCGGCCAGCCGTGGAAGTGGAACTGCCTGACCAACCTGCTCTGCTTCTCCTGGTTGTTCTGCCAGCAGGAAAACACCACATTCAGCCACTTGTTACTCCCAGGTTGGAAACACAATTCCTTGCCTGGAGCATCTGCAGCAGCCAATCAATCAACATCTGCTACAGGAGAGTATTTGCAACCTGGTCCATCATATATTATGGACCTCGATGATCTTATTTCCAACCTTAATATTCCATGATTCTATCCTGGCAGGTCTGTTTCTAAATCCCCCATCTGCTGCTAATTCCCCTATAATTTTCCTTTAGATTTGCACAGCTGTTTCCTCTGGGAAAGACTTAGGATACGCTGGAAGTGTGCAAGGCCAGGTTGGAAAGGGCTTGGAGCAACCTGGGATAGAGGAAGGTGTCCCTGCCCATAGCAGGGGGTGGGATGGGATAAGTTTTAAGGTCCCTTCCACCCAAACCAGCCTGGAATTCTGTGATAAATCTCGAATCAAATTTTCTTTGACAGTTATGTGGGAGATGGCAGAAAAGTCTAGGAATAACAGCAACAACACAACAGTTAAAAAAACCCCAAGGCCACCTCCCATTTTGCAGCCTCCTGTTTTACTGACCAGAATTTTCAGGGGCTTTAAGCAAAAACGTTTCCTACAAGCTTCCTCTTAACGCCAGATTGTGATTAACCATATTTAGCTTTGGATAGAAATCCCAGAACTTAAGATACATAATCAGATTTGTAAATGCCTTCCAATGGAAAAAAAAAAAAAACAAACAACAAAACAAACCCCAAACCCCTGGAATTTTAAAGAATTACCTGGTTATATGTGACCAGGAAGTCCCTCACACTGATGGCATCCATCAGGCTGTCACTCTTGATTTCCACCGTGATCTCTCCGTGAGTCACAGAGCCCTCCGATGGCCAGTACTGGCAGCATTTTTCCTGCAGAATCCAGAGAATTGCAAACATTCCTTGATTTTTTTTCCCCCAGTTATCAACATTCTTAGGAATCTCTGATATAAGAAGCGACATCCAGCATGGTGAGTGTGTTCTAACCAGTTTGTGTTGCAAACACTGATAACTAAGAACACGTAATAAAATATTTCTGTGATAGAAACCATTAAGATGAAAAGGGCTCAGGAGGCCCAGATGGCAAATACTGCCTTAAAACAGAGTAGAATAATAAATGTAATTCCTGAAAGCAAGGCAATATTGTTAAAAACTTCCCAAAACCACCAAGAAAAAGCTTTTCACAACACCCTCGTTGAACCCAGGATCTTCCATCTGCAGCACAGGATTCTTTCGTTAATTAATGAAATTAATTCTCATCTTTAAATCAAATAATGAATCCATTCTCATCTTTAAATCAAATTAGGACAGGCTCAGAACGAGCCACGGAAGTTTTTACTGGGACAAATGGGACAAAAGTTTATAGAAAAGTTTGCTCCCAAATCCCAGAACTCTGTCCCATGTCAGGCATCCCCTTAATGCGAACTGGAAACTTTCAAAAATCACAATATTCCGTGGTTTTTCGTGTTTTCTGACAATTCCAGCAAAAGCAGCAGTGCTGCCCCACACCAAGGAGTGAAGCAAGAGCTCATTTTAGGAAAAGCAAAAAATAATCTCGGATTGCTGGAATTTTTAGGCAAAAAAAAATTACAATATTTTCTCCAGTACCAATCCTCGTGGTTTGCAGGTGGGAGGGGGAACTTTGGGGCTGCAGGGTGGGCACGTACCTGCTCCCTCTCCTGGACCTCAGTGAGCATCACGATGGTGTGGCACTTCCACTCCCACACCATCCTCCAGAAATCCTCCACCGTGTGGGGAAGGGGGCCCTGGGTGGCGATGAAATAATCCTTCTGCCGATATCCCTGCGGGAAGAGACCAGGATCACAGCGGGATCACACCGGGGAGAGGGACAGGCCTGATGGGCACAGGGAGAGCACGATTCAAACGGGGGCTTCTCCCAGGGAACAAGAGGGAACAGCCTCAAGTTGCGCCAGGGGAGGCTGAAGTTGGATATTAGGGAAGATTTCCCCACAGGGCAGTAGTGAAATCCCAACCCCTGGAGGGATTTAAAAACCGTGTGGAGGTGGCACTTGGGGACATGGGGCAGTGGTGGCCTTGGCAGTGATGGGAATGGTTGGACTCTATTTCAGACAGCTTTTCCAACCTCATCGATTCTGTGACTCTAAAATCTCCCCCAAATTCACAATCCTGAGGTGAATTTTTACAGCCAGGGATGAGGGGATGAGATTCTGCAGGAACAGGTAACTGAAAGGATGCACAACAAGATTATCACAGCAGCAGCTCTCAGCTTTTCTCTAGAATTAACTTCTACCTCAAGCTTTGAGCTCCAGTTTTATTTCACAGAATCAATGAGGTTGGACAAGACCTCTGGGATCATCGAGTCCAAGCTCTGACCCAGCACCACCAAGGCCCTGAGGGCCATGTCCAGCCTTTCCTGATTTCCACACAGATGTGATTTTCACCTCCTCAACACCCACAGTCCTCAGTCACTGATGTGGTTTTATGCTTAAGGACACGATGAATTCTCCTATTTAAACCAAAACAAGAGACAGTCCTGTGTTACTCAGCTTCCAATGGGAAGCTGGGAAGAAAGCCTGGAATTCATCCAGCTCTGCTCAAGTGAACCCTGGCAGCCAAACACTGTGACAGCCTTTCCCTGTGCTCAACACTGACTTTTTCTGTTTCTCAGAAAAGCAAATATTTACACCTGTTAACCCGAACCAGCTGATGGAACCACTGCTGTCAGTTGTGTGGCCGATTTGTTCTGTCAGAATTTAATAAAGGGCTTGGTTTATAACCCCAACAACGAGGTTTAAATGACACAGCCACTTAAACTGAAACTGAAACCACCAGCTAAGAAATGCATCTGGAAACTCCCACAAACAGAGCTCATGCTCTTTGCACAGGTCGATTGTGCCTCTTTAAAAAGGCCCATCAGCAACAGCAAAAGCTCTGATTTGGACAGGAAATGCGTGGAAATGTTGCATACGTACGTCTATGAAGGAAGCATTGATGTAGTCTGTGTACTCCTGCCCTCTTTTCATCGACAGAATCACTCTGTTAAAATCATCTGGGGAAAAAAAAAATGTCTGGTCTAAGTTTTGAGTCCAGTCTTACTTTTGTTAACTGCACATGGAAGAACAAACCCCACTGAATCTTTTCTCTGAAATGTTCATGTAATGTTCAAATTAAATGTTCAAATGCTCATTTTAACGTTTGCACCTGGCAAACGTTCCAGTGCTGCTGGGACCGTGCAAGGAATCGCACAGAAAATGGGGTGGGTTCAAAGGTGGAACTGCTGAGTTACTTAATCCAAGAAACCTGACTGTAACAGATTTGGGGATGATTTAGTAAAACCCAATTCAGTGAATTTGTTAGAGATGACACTTTGTAAGGGGAGCTGTGTCCTGAGACGGGCTGGGCTGCTGCCAGCAGACAGATCCAGGGTGTGCTCCCAGCCAGGGATTTATGGCACTTGTTCCTGGAGATCAGAGGTCGGGCTCTTACAGGGGATGATCTGGATGACTCTTGCTTTCTTCATGTTGGCTGGAAGGTTGCCAGTTCTCATGTTCTCCTTCATGATCCGCACGTTGGTCAGCTTCTGCAAGAGACCACGGGGAGGGTGAGAGGGCAGCGATGGCACTGGGGTCCCTCAGCACATCCTGCACTCTCCAGGACTGCACTGGGGTCACTCTGCACATCCTGCACTCCCAGGGCTCCCCGTGACTGCACTGGGGTCCCTCAGCACATCCTGCACTCCCAGGACTCCCCCTGACTGCACTGGGGTCACTCTGCACTCCCAGGGCTCCCCGTGACTGCACTGGGGTCCTTCACGGTCCTGNGACTGCACTGGGGTCACTCTGCACATCCTGCACTCCCAGGGCTCCCCAGGACTGCACTGGGGTCCCTCAGCACATCCTGCACTCCCCAGGACTGCACTGGGGTCACTCTGCACATCCTGCACTCCCAGGGCTCCCCAGGACTGCACTGGGGTCCCTCAGCACATCCTGCACTCCCCAGGACTGCACTGGGGTCACTCTGCACATCCTGCACTCCCAGGGCTCCCCAGGACTGCACTGGGGTCCCTCAGCACATCCTGCACTCCCCAGGACTGCACTGGGGTCACTCTGCACATCCTGCACTCCCAGGGCTCCCCAGGACTGCACTGGGGTCCCTCAGCACATCCTGCACTCCCCAGGACTGCACTGGGGTCACTCTGCACATCCTGCACTCCCAGGGCTCCCCAGGACTGCACTGGGGTCCCTCAGCACATCCTGCACTCCCAGGGCTCCCCATCACTGCACTGGGGGTGAATCAGTGCCACAGGGAGCCTGACTTGGCACAAAAGCCACTTCACGGTCCTGGCTATAAAAATGAAGAAAGTATAACAGAATTCCAGAGTGGTTTGGGTTGGAGGGACCTTAAAGCCCATAAAGACACCTTGAAGACACCTCCCACTATCCCAGGCTGCTCCAACCTGGCCTTGGACCCTGCCAGGGATCCAGGGGCAGCCACAGCTGCTCTGGGCACCCTGTGCCAGGGCCTGCCCACCCTCAGAGCCAAAAGATTCCTCCCCAATATCCAATCTAATCTTTCTTCCCTCAATGCTGTTGATTTTTGAACTTGTTGCTCTATCATCAAACTTATTTTTACATCATTTTCTTTACTCAGTTCCCAATTTCTGGTGAAATTAATCCTCTAAAGCAGAGAGAGAACTCACAGTGAACACCCAGATGTCAATTAATACTTTACATCTATGTAGAAAATAAATATTTTACCATAACCAAAATCATAAAAAAATTCTAACTATTCCCTCAGGGCACTGAAGTCATTTTAACAATGATCACAGACAGCCAGTGTGGTTTGCTTCATCTGGGGTTTCTCCACTGATCAGAAATGGGTTTTTTGGGGTTTTTTAAAGGTTGTTTTCCTGACAGTCTGGCCATTCAGCAGCAGCCCTGTACATCCCCTGCAGTTCTCCCTGCTGTCAGGCACCTCGGAGTTCACAATCCCACTGGGATGCAGATTAGGAGCACCTCATCCAGTTTCCTCTTCCAGCTTTATCTGATCTGGCAACCAGCACCAGAGGCAGAGAATCGCTCCCCTTCTCTTTCAGAAACAAACAAAAAGCATTTAGGGAAAGGCCATGGAATGACCCAGCTCTGAATGAGCCTTTAGGGAACGGGATGTTCAGCGAGGCCCCATTCACAACAACCTCAGAAGGAAACAACTTCCCTTTTATGCACCTTTAAGGTTACACTTTTATCCTCTTGGCTTCAATCTTAGCAATCCCGTGGCAAAGATTTCCACACTTACTTTGAACTCCTCTTCCAGCCCTATTTTGACCAGGTTTGGTGCTGCGTTGTGGGATGTCTGGAGGTGTTTTTCCAGGGATGACACATCCAGCTCCGTGTCACCGTAGAGGTAGTACTCGAGTAAGGCTTGGTAGATGAAGGAATATTGCATCTGGAAGGGACAGAGAGGAAATGAAGGGAGGGAAATCAGGAATTCTGGGACTTATTTAAAATCACAGAATGGTTTGGGTTGGAAGGGACCTCCAAGGCCACCCAGTGCCACCCCTGCCATGGGCAGGGACACCTTCCACTGTCCCAGGCTGCTCCAAGCCCCAATGTCCAGCCTGGCCTTGGGCACTGCCAGGGATCCAGGGGCAGCCCCAGCTGCTCTGGGCACCCTGTGCCAGGGCCTCCCCACCCTCCCAGGGAACAATTCCTTCCCAATATCCCATCCAGCCCTGGGAAGGGACCTTACAAAACTGCTGCTCCTTGTCTTGTCACTGTCTGGTGTACAATCTACTGATTATTAAAATAACAGTAATTAGAAATTATTAACTTAAACCAGAGTTTTCCTGTTCCATCACTCACATTCCCTGACATTCCACTTTCATGTGCATGGGGAAACCTGGAAATGACTCCTAAAAATTAAGTGTTTTACAGTGGTCTTCAGCTTTATCTTCTCCCCCCATCCTTCCACTGGGCTTTGTTCGTTTTTGAATTAGAAAATCACAGAACGGTTGGGGTTGGAAGGGACCTTAAATCCCATCCATTCCACCCCTGCCATGGGCAGGGACACCTCCCGCTATCCCAGGCTGCTCCAAGCTCCCCCCAACCCGGTCTTTTCCAAGTGCCAGCAGCACAGGACACACGAGGGAGAGGAAATACAGCAGCATTTCCTCCTCTGACCAGGAAGAGGTGGAATTTCGGGCGATTCGGGCGCACTCACGTCTGTCTGAACCATCTGGGGCCGCTGGTTGCGGATCCTGGAGACGAACTCGAACACGTCCACCTTCTGCTCCGCGTGCATCATGTCAATGATGGCGTCGATGACGATGAAGGTGCCCGTGCGCCCCACGCCAGCGCTGGGGAGGGAACCAACACCCAAAATGTGCCATGGAGTCACCCAGCCCGCAGCAAGTGCTGCAGCAGTGAGCCCTGTGCTGGGACTGCACTGGAATGCTCGCTGGGATGCATTAAATGTCACAGAATTGTGGAATTGCTGAGGCTGGAAAAGCTGTCCCAGAGCCTCGAGTCCGGCTGTTCCCCCCCATGTCCCCACGTGCCACATCCACGGGGCTTTTAAACCCCTCCAGGCATGAGGATTGCACCCCTGTGGCCTGTCCCAATGCCTGGCCACCCTTTCAGTGAAGAAATGTTTCCTAATATCCAATCTAAACCTCCCCCTTATTCATTTTAACAAGGATGGCCAAAAAAAGAGGGATGTTTTTAACATAAAAACTCAGCCCTTCCCAGCTGATGCCGTCAGAATTGTATTTAAACATATTTTAAAAAAAAAAAATCTGCTTGACTATCTGTAATAATTCAGGTTACGATGAAATTTTAATTATTCTTTTACTCATTTTTAGCTCCACGTTTCCCAACGTTGCCATCCCCAAACACTTTTTGGTTTTCATATCCTTAAAAAGCCACGAGAGGGAGCACGGCCATTAGAAATGACAAAATTCCAGCGACTTTCAGCTCTTCCTTCCAGAGGAAAAGGGCATGGCATCCTGTACTAGTCATTAGGGGCTCTCCTTTAACCTCCGAGCAGTTTACTCGGCTGCAATGGCCACAAACACCTCCAGGAACAGGAGAAAAACCTCTCCCCTCCCCTCATGGCCTCAAAAATACAAAGCTTTACTCAGCAAGGCAACGTTAGGTTTTCAACAACACCAGAAAGAAAAAAAATGTTATTTGTAGTACAATTATTTCATTTCCCCCACAGGGTTTAACAGCAGAGAAACCAGAGCCCACAGGCTCCTCTGTTCCTGAGCTCTGCAGGGACCATGGAGATTCCCTCCCCTCTCCCTTCCATCCACCCCTGTCGGACCTCTGGCACCACGAGGAAAATACAGCATGTCCAAATGTCTCAATTCCCACTCTTCCTCCTCCTGACAGCCCTGGAAGCCAGCTCTGAGCATGGATCTCCCACCACCAGTTCACATTGTCCCTCAGTGCTCACTCCTGGCACTTTCCTTGGGCTCACTCCCTGCCGTGTGTCCCCTGTCACCCGCTCTCTGCCCAGACACCATTCCTGTGCCTTCCTGTGTCTCCACGCTCAGCTCCCTCACTTCCCTTTCCAGATATCCCTTTTTACACACCCCCGCTCCCTCCCCACGGTTCCCTGATGGGATCAGCTCTGGATTCCATCCCTGCACGTTCCTGCTAAAGCACATCCTGCACTCCATCCCTCCACCGCCCTGGACATTCCCCTCGGAAGCTCCCTGAGCGTCTCCATCCTTGGCCTGCTTTGTGGCATCCCTCACTCAGCTGCTCCTCAAAGTCTGCTCACTGAAAAATTTCTATTCCTAAAAAAACCTATTTCTAAAAACTTAGGGAATACAAGAATCGGCAGAAAATCCCCATCCTGCCACTCCTCATTTTCACTTCTTGACTTCCAAATGCCCAATCAGTGTTTCATTCACTTCCAACACCTCGCTGGAGAGGTTTTGCTCAGGGTGGCCGGGCCAGATTTTTCTAAAAGCTCCCTAAAAATGGCTGGTTACTCACTGCTGATGGGCTTCCCTTTCCTCTTCCCAACAATTCAGTGGTGTCACATCCTGACCTCGGATGGAAGCTCGGTGTCACCTCTGTCCTCCTTCATTCTGACACTGCCTGAGCCCCCAGCACCGACCTCACTGTGCTCTGCTGGCCCTTGGTATTTAAACCTCTGCAGGTATTTGTTGAATTATTTTGTCTTTTCCTTTCTTTTGTCTTTATTTCTGCTGGTTAAACCGAGCACAGCATTTCCTGCTGCTGCCGAGTAAAGCTCGAGCCCGGAACGAGTCTCCACACACAGCAAAGGGCTACGAAAACATTCTCAGCTGAGACAACTCAAATCTGACTTTTCCCATTTTAAACGGTTTTCTTCCAGCCTTCTCTGGGAGAGAAGGTGAATCCCAGCAAGGCAAGAGCTGGATGGAAATGAAACAACAAATCTGGCTTGCTCAGGACAAACACTCTCTTTTTCACTAGCACACACTTCCAGCATTTCCAGAAAGGAAAATGAGACAAATACAGGAATTTACAGCGGTTTTTTCCCTTAAAAACAAGACCCAGACAGACAAAGCTGCTCTTTTTTCCTTTTCATTCTGCTCTTGGGTTCTTTTTATTCTAACCTTGCAATGAGAACTGCTCCTGGAAAGACACTTCTTGCTCAGTGGTGAGCTTACAGCTGCTTAGAGGTTGCAATTCTTCTCTTCAAACGGTTCGAGAGTTTGGCTTTAGTTTCATTAAAGATTTCAAAGTCTGGCACCAGCCTGTGACAGCAGGATGTGCCTGTGTGAGTGACCAGCGAGGGGGAATCGCTTCTGGATTGGTAGGAAGCACATTTTTAAAATTGCAGCATTTAAGTCTCTTGAATGCAAGTCTTTCTTCCAAACTTTTTAGGCATTTCGTGGGTAATTTCCATAAAAAAACTGCAATTTGACTGTGGGAGAAGTGGGGGATGAATTCCCAGAACAGCACTGAGTGGCAAAGGCCACAGATTTCTATCACCAGTCTGTTTTTCTGACAAAGAACAGATTTTATATCCAAACAATGGACATCCCTCATAAAAAAAAACCCCCAAACAGAACAACAACTTCTGGCTGAGTATTAAACTGACAGCAAAGACAGAGCTTTGGAGATTGTTTTTACTCTGGGCCCTCAAAAACTCAGCACATTACTACCCTTGAATAGAAATATGTGAGTAAATGTATCTATTCATAGAGATATTTTAAAATACATATCTAGATATAAAGATATAAATATGTATTAATATATAAATACAGAAAAAATAAATATATAAATATATTAAAATATATTATATATATAAATATTTTAATATATTTTAAATAAATATGAATATATATAAAAATATATATATAAAAATAACTTGAAGCCAAGCCACAAGAATGGTTTGAGGAGCACGTACATACCTACAGTGAACCACAATAGGTCCAGCATGGGCAGGATTCAACGTTTTGACTTTTTTCAGGAATTTCAGCATCCCAATAGGTGTGAAAGGCACCCCAAAATCCGGCCAGCTGGTGAAGTGGAGCTGTGTGACCAGCCTTGGAGCTTTACACCCCTCGTGG
>VZTA01024634.1:59518-94769 GCA_013398855.1 Mohoua ochrocephala
ACCCAGACTCAGAGGCTGACACCTCGTTTTTCAGGCAAAGATTAATAAACAAACTTTTTTTGCCGTGGTTATTTCTGGCTTTACTCCCTGCCACGCTCAGAGCCTGACTCAAGGATCTGGAGTCTACAGTGTGGGTAAAATACAAACACCGAGTGAAAATATCATCTATTTTTAATGTGCAGTGGGATAATCCCAGGGCAGGATTGCAGAGAGCGAGACAGACTCTTCCAAAGAGTCAAATACATCTAAATTCACTCTTTTTTTTTTTAAATCTGTGCAATTTTTTTCCCCACCAAAAGCTCAAGTCCCTGCTCCTGTGCTGGGCTCTCACGAGGCACCATTTGCTGTGGCCCTTGGTGACAGAAATGCAGAACCTCTCAGAACCCATGGGTTGCAGGGGGACAGAAATCCAGAACCTCTCACAACCCGTGGATTGCAGGGGATGTTCCGTGGGCAGACCTTGCTCCCCTGCCTGGGAGAGGCCCCACACCCTTCTCCACTTACAAATCTGAATTTCTTCTAAGCAAAGAGTTGAGATTTCATCAGCTTTCCCTAAGGACTGAAATGGAAACCTCCCCCCTCCCCAGGAGCATCTCTGTGCTCACCGACTGCACGCAGAACTTGCGGATGGTGTAGTCCACCAGCACGATGCAATCCTCCACGGACACACGGATGTTCCCGTAGGTCCAGCAGCCCTGGTCAGGCCAGTACTGGTGACACTTCTCCTGCACGAAAACACGGGGCATTTTACAGCCCTGACTTTGCTTTCACTGCTGGATACTCATGGGGGTATTTGAAAATGGGGAGGGTGAGTGCAGCTGTGAGGGTGCAGAGCTTCTCATCTGGCACGAGCAGCTTCAACGCCCTGCTGCTGCTTCTTAAACTGATGCAGAGAAGGTGAGAACGGTTTTGAAGTTGTTTTTTAACCTGCTCGGCCCCACACAGCTTTTGTTTCGGTTTGGCAGCTTTGTCACAGGGTGTCCAACTGTGGGGACCGTGTGGTTTTCACTCCGTTTTCCAGCTTCAGCTGCAGCCAGTGAGAAATTCAAAGCAGTTCTCATTTGGAGCCATCAGGAATATCCAGATTTAACATCCAGTTCTGGCTGCTCACCCTGGGAATGGGCCCTCATGGACTGGCTTTGCTGTCTGAGCTTCATCAAGCAGCAGTAAAAGTGCAGGAAAATAAAGCCCGGGAGGCAAAGAAGGAATTCCCGTCCTCAGGGGAGGAATGGGGGACAGGAAGGAACAGAAGCACCCTCACAACAAAGCAGCTTTCATTTTTCACTGTTTAGTTGATAAACTGTGCATTTTGAAACCTGACACTCAGGAAAATGAATGGAGTTTTTATCTTCATTCCAAATCGATCCCATCCACGAGTGCAGCCTTACACTGGGATAAAGACACAGGGGTTTTCCTTTGGCTCTGGGCTATGCAGGACACCACTGGCCATCAGAATTCTCTCCTTCGGATCAACTGATATAAATGGGGATTTTAGAAATGAAAACTGCATTTCTGAGCAGAAACTCAGCTGTGCTGAGAGAGGCCAGGGCAGGAAGTGGTCAGAAATGCACCAATGGCCAAACCCTGAGAGCCACGACTGCTTTTAGAGCACATGGGGACATCCCAGAGCAGAGTGAAAGCTCTTTACCTCTTTCCTTTCTTTCAGGTTGGTTAACATGACAATAATGGCTGATTTCTGCTCCCAGATCATCCTCCAGAAGTCATTGACTGTTTCCTGCTTGGGTCCTGCAGACAGAACAGGGCAATGCTCAGGAGAGGGGATGGAGCAGATCCCAGAGCAGCCCCACACCCCCTGCCCTGGGCACCCACCCAGAGCTGTGTTTCCTGCGGCCTGCAGGGTTTGGAATATACCAAACATATATATTTATATGTTAAATAAACCCACCCGTGTTTTATTTTACATAATCATGCACCCAAATCTACATTTTTACAGAAATCTCCTCTCTTGAAATATCATTCATAGAATCACAGAATGGTCTGAGTTGGAAAGGCCTTTAAAGATCATTTACTTGCCACCCCCTGCCATGGGCAGGGACACCTCCCACTGTCCCAGGCTGCTCCAAGCCCCAACGTCCAGCCTGGCCTTCGGCACTGCCAGGGATCCAGGGGCAGCCACAGCTGCTCTGGGCACCCTGTGCCAGGGCCTGCCCACCCTCCCAGGGAACAATTCCTGCCCAATATCCCATCCAGCCCTGCCCTCTGGCACTGGGAAGCCATTCCCTGTGTCCTGTCCCTCCATGCCTTGTCCCCAGTCCCTCTCCAGCTCTCCTGGAGCCACTTTAGAAGATTCTCCAATGTATTCATTGTTAAATATTGTTTAAACTTTTAACCAGGCTATGGCAGGAGCACCATTCGGAATTCCTGCTTTGCAGCTCTTCCCCATGCCAAGGGCCAAAGTTCCCTGTGACCACAACAAACTAGGAATGGATTATCGGGAGACATCAATTTTGGAGAAGCAAAGAGGGTCTGGAGGGGGAAATGAGCCTCTGCTCAGAGCAGAATCTCCAGGTCTGGAGGCAGTTGGTCACCTCACACACATTTCAAGTTCATTTCAACTGTAACCTCTAAATCCAGCCTCACACTTGACCACCACCTGCAGCTGAAAATAACCTTTAAAACACATCTATAATTAAATGTGCTCAGCCCTAAGCTGTAGAGAAGAGTGAAATGAGAACAACTTACCTTGTGCTGCTATAAATTTATTCTTTTCTTTGTAACCCTGTGGAAATAAATACCACAGCAGTTAAAAGATGAAAGGCCAACATGTGCTAGCAGAGAATTACTCCTTTAATTCCCAAAGTTGGGCCAGCTGTGGGCAGCTCTCAACTCACATCTATGTATGATGCATTAATGTAGTCTGAAGGTGGGACTCCATCAATTTGGGTCAAAATCACTCTGGAATGATCATCTGAAAGAAAAGCACATTGGCAACTTCATCCACCTGAAATATGGTATTTCCTTGCAAGCAGGAGGCCTGGAAAAGCACAGAGTTCCCAAACCACAGACAACACATGAAGAGCATTTCTGACCAGGGAAATTGTTATTATCTGGGTATTTCCAGCAAATGAATGCTACCAGCAGCCTGCTCAGTCCCGAAATCAACTGTCTGGTTTAAAAGAAGAGGGAATGGCTTACATGGCAGGATGTTGGGATATCTGTTCTTCTCCCTGTTTTCTTCCTTATTTGCCATTTCAAACGTTCCCTGCACGTATCCAGATGTTAATGACTGAAAAAACAAAACACATCGAGTCCATGTGTTAGAAAACAAATTACTGTGACTGCACATGGCTTGGGGAAAATTTGCATCCAACAGAATGAAACGTATTTCAACTTTTTTCCCCTCAGTAACTTTCACCGCTCTCTAACAGGCAACTACACCCTGGCAGATTTCACTCCAGAGAACGAGTTCAGCAGTTGAGGAAAGAGAAGGATTTTTTTTTTTTTTCCCCCCTCAGAGATCACAGTTATTTAGCAAATTGTTAAACTCGGAGCTGCCGCCTGGAGCTGCCATCTGCCGCGGTGCCTCGGAGCGCGCGGCCCGGCCGTGCCAGCGCCACGCTCACAGCACCCACACCGGGCTCGGGCACGGGAACAGGGCTGGGGCCTCGACCCCTCGCTGCTGAGGACATCAAATATCCAACCTCCTGCTCGGCTCTGCAGGTGGAGGCCCAGCCCTGCGTGGAAAGGAGGAAGGATGAAGAATTCGCGGGGTTTTTTTACGCGGCGCGAGTCGAGTTCCGCGAGTCATCGGCAAGAGCTGCGTGCAAATAAATTTAGTCTGGCTTAAAAAAAAACCCAAACAGTCATGGAGGGCAATAAACCAAAGGAAAAAACAAGAGGGTGAAGACAAAAGCAAGGAGATGCCCGAGGTGGAGCTTCTCCACAGCCGAGACGCCGCCACTGCAGAAGGACCAAACCAGAACTGGATTTCGTGAAGTTCCTTTCACTGAGCTCCAAAACCCCCAGTGCCAGCAGGGTGGATCCCACCGAGGTAAAATCCCAGCGGTTTGGGAAGGCACCACCGCCTTCTCCCACTGCTACCTCCCACTGCCCGGTTTGAGTCACACAGGGCAAGGAAAAACACGGTCAGGGAGCAGCAAGAGGCCCTGCCGGGCTGGCAGAGAGCAGGGCTGGAATTCCCCCTGAAAACACAGAGGTGTTGTCAGGGTGACACGGGAGGAGAGGGGGGCACGGGGAGCTCTGATCCTCCACCACAGAGAAAACAGCACCGTGCACTTGTAGGTTTGCTTCGGTGGGGCTTCTATGGCACGGAAAAGCTGTGAATGTAAAAGGAAGCAGGTTAGAAGAGGGATGAGAAAGAAAGAAAGCTGCTTTCAGCAGACTGGAATTCCTTATGTGAATGAAGCTCAGGGCTTTTTATCAGCTCATTTTGCTAATTAAAATACATTTATGATTTATAAAGTACAAACTCATTTTTTATACAAAAAGAGGTAGTGGAAGGTGTCCCTGCCCGTGGCTGGAGGTTGGAACTGGATGATCCTTAAGCTCCTTCCAACCCAAACCATTCTGTGATTCTATGGAATAATTATCTCCTAACCACAATTTCTTCAAACTTAAAGTTTGAAGAATATCAGATACCCAATTTTCAATTAGCAGTCAGAGAAGTTCTGCATTTCCATGTGAAAAATGCATGGAAAGTAATTATCTTGGCAAAACCACCTCTCCATCCCCTGCTCCTGACCCCTGCAAGGCCTTGGCATCTTCCCAGGAAGCTCCCTGTGCCCCAGAGTGGGTGGTGAACCCAGAGCAAGGGCAGAGCCCAGTTCCCTGCTCCCACCCACTGGGGAGGATGTGATTCATGCAGGATGCTCCTCAGCACATCCTCCCCGTCACCCCCAAATCACGAGGAGCTGATGAGTCCTGCTGGCACCGGGTCATCTGCTGCCACCGCGCTCTGACCTGTCCCCTGTTCCCCTGCCCTGAAATCCCCCTGAAGCTTTGAGAGGCTCAACCCACCCAGGATCAGCACATTCCCTCCTTTTGCAGCACCCAATGAGCCACGGGGATGTCTTAATCAAGCCAGAATTAAAATTTCAAAAGGAAACTCTTACAGGAAGCTTTTCAGTAATTAATCTGAAAATGCAGGCAGTAATCCCAAACTTCCAACATTCAGCTTCCATCAGGGATGATCAACAGAGGTAGGGGCCTTGCAAAAAGGAATACTTTTTATTTTAAATTGTTTTCTTTTTCTCCTGTTGAGAAAGAACAAACTCTTCTAGTGCCCAGTGTTCACAAAGGAATCACAGAACGAAAAAAGAAGCAGCCTCTGCTGTTCTGGTGAGCGTCCAAAGAGTGCAATGGACCTCTTAAGGGTCATTCAGGCTGTAAGGATAAAATCAAAAGTGCTGGAGAACACCATTAGGCACATAAACCGAAGAGAACTGTCTTTTAAGTCAGGAACTGTCCTCAAAAGTCCCTTCTGCCTGCTGGGTGTCTTCATCTCTCAGTGTCTGGTTTATTTTTACCAAAAAAATCACTTGGGACCAAACTTGTCCTGCTGGTGCTCCCAGGGCTCACCATTTTCAGCCTAAATCTGTTCCTAATTCCCCCCGGAAGCCCTGTACCTGCATTCCCAGAGATGCCTGGCCCCTGACACCTTGGATCAGGCCGTGTGGAGCAAACACTGCAGCGGGCAGAGACCCCTGGAGCATCCCCAGGGCAGGGCTGAGGCACAGAACCTGAGAATCATGGAATGCTTTGGGTTGGGAGGATCTTTTAAAGCTCATCCAGTCCCACCCTGCCACGGGCAGGGACACCTCCCACTGTCCCAGGCTGCTCCAAGCCCCAATGTCCAGCCTGGCCTTGGGCACTGCCAGGGATCCAGGGGCAGCCAGAGCTGCTCTGGGCACCCTGTGCCAGTCAGAGTCCAGCACAGCCCAGCCCAGCAGCTCCCACCCCACGGCCTGTGCCACATGGAAAGCTTCGGACACATCCAAATCCTGCAGGATTTGGCAGCCATGGCTCCGTGGGGCAGGCACAGGAGTGACCTCAGGGGCTGAGTGCAGGGGGATGGGAGTGCTGCGAAGGACAGGGCAGCACAGGGGGGTCTGTGCTGAAGGGTCTGCATTTATCAGCTCCTTTCCTGCCAGGGCTGCATAACAAACCTTTGTGTGTCAGCTTTATGCTCCAACATCAATCACTCGGATTTCCAGCTGCCTCTGCACCTTCCTTCCCCTCTCAGGCAGGAGCAAACAGCTCCTCCATCCACACAAGCAGCCACAGGAAAAAAACCACATCGAGCATCAACCCCATCCAACCCCCAACCCCCCCCCCACTGCTCATTTTTGGGGATCAGACCCCAGTTTTTGGGTGTGGACGGAATCCCACATGCTCACGGCACAAGGCAGAAAATAACCGAAGCAAAGAGGGGTTTAAAAATTGAAGCAGATGGTTTGTTTCACTCTGAACCTCAGAGCAAATCCATCAGGAGAGACAAAATTCACCAGCGCACACCTTGTCAGGCTGGTTCTCGCTTTCATTTCGCCAGCTTTGATAAGGATTTCCACAATGCTCCCTGCCTGATAAGGCAAAACTCTGGGGTTTAAATTTATCATCGACCAAATTGTAGCTATAAATACGCTGCCAGTTCAGAAGGTAACTCAGCAGCCTGCCTAATCAACACGTGCGTTGGCTCTCGCAAATCCACGCTTGACATTTCAGCTCCTGCTTCGCTTCTGCCGTGGAGGGAAGTGAAAAGAAGCCATCAAAAGCCTGGAAAAGGCGCCAAAGGCAGGCTCCCGGGGGTGTTTCTCCACAGGAACCCGCCCTGCAGCAGCTCAGCACCGGCTCCAGGTACAGCTCAACCCTACGGCCACACTCAGGCTCCGGGCATGAAACACTGACCGAGGCCAGGCTCAACAGGAACACCCTGAAAGCTGAGATACTTCATAGAAAAACTCTGTGCTAGGGCATGGGAGCAGCAAAGAGGGGAAGTGGTGGGATGATAACAAAGAGCAGAAAGTCAAATTATCAGGAAAAAAGAAGTCGAACCCCACCGGGGCAATATTAAGGCCACGCTGTGTCCTCTCCTCTGAGTGCTTCCCACAGAGGTGAAACACCCAGATCCCCCCAGACCCCTCCACCACCATCACAAAAATCAATGCTAAAGAGATTTATATTCAATATTCCTCTCCTCCAGCTTCAGGCAAACACTCAAGACCTTCTTTAAATGTTAGCAGGAGGCAAACAGTCAATTTACACAATTTGGCATCAGAAAGCAGTTGGCATTCCAGGTTTTATCCCAATGAAGGGTCTCCACACAGGGCAGAGCCCGTAGGAACAGCACCAATCACGCACCAAACACGAGAATTATTAACACTTGCAAATATTTTGGTTTTTCCTCCCGTTTTTGGCCACCCATGTGTAAAAACTTACATTAAACTCCTCCCTGAAGAGCTTCCCTTCGTCCGCCGAGCGTATCCGGATTTCCTCCTCCAGGTTTTCCACTGGGATGGGGAAATACTTCTTGGGGCCCGAGGGAGACCTGCTGAGCAGCATGACCCGTTGCTGTTCTGTCAGGACAAGGGCAGCACGTGTTAAAGGCATGGCCAGAGCGAGAGATTTCCAGCTACAAATTAATCTTCATGCTGGAAGATGCTCTGAGGTGATAAAGGTGATTTAAAGGAAATAAAAAACCCAAATCATAGGCCAAGTATCGGTGAAATTAATGATTTCTGTATTTGCACTGGATTAAAATGTGACCACGGTTTTTTTCAGAAAAGGAGGAGGTTCTTTCTGCTGACAGGGCAGGGACAGCTTTTGGCACCTATCACCAAAGAGATGCTGCGAGATTATTTCATTTCAAGGGGAAATAACACCCCTACTACTATTAAAAATAATAATTTATCTTTAACTTGGCAGCCACCAGAAGTTGTGCCCCAAGAGGAGCTGCTGCCCCTGTGCACGAGCACCAGCCCAGCAGGAAGCTGCCGGGTATTTTTAGGGTTTTGACTTTCCCTCCGACTGCCACCCTCTTTAACTCACTCATCACTTCACACATAGCCAGTGGAACTGGCAGAAGCCACAGATTGATTCATTTTTATCTTGAACTTTATCGTTTTTCTCTGGGTTGTGGCTGAAACAACTTGCACAGCCTCTCCAGGTTTGCTGGGTTTGAGCTGGGCCCCACAGAGGAGCCAGCCCGGGGCTCCCCGCGGGCGGAAACAACCCCAGCACAACTCAGGCCAGTGGGAAACACTTTAACCTCCTCAGAGTGCTTTATTTCAGTGCCTCTGGCTTAAAGCTGCCCCATCTCAGCCCCTGCTCCACGTTCAGGAACCACCCAGCGTATTCACAAAGCATTAAGGACTTTTTTCCCCGTTTTCAGAAGAAATACTGCAATTTTTTCTCTAAATCCAAAGATCAGTGCCAGAAACCCGGATCTCAGCTGGCATCCTGCTGAAACATCTCCGAAGAGCCCACCAAGTTTTACACAGAAACCTTTGCTGCATTGCAACTTAAAGTGAAACTTATTTAACACCAGCAACTGCAAGTTAAGATTTCATCCAGACTACTCAAATATGGATTTCTAAACATGGATCTCTACTCCAAGGCCAGGCTGGATGGGACAACCAAGTGCTGGAAGGTGTCCCTGCCCATGGCAGGGGTTGGAACTGGATGAGCTGCAAGGTCCCTTCCAACCCCAACCATGTGGGAGTGTATTTTTGAAAACTATTTTCTCTTTACTAACAACCCTGCCACTTATATTATAAATAAAAGCAAACATTGAGTAATTGTTAATTAGAGACCAAGGTACACACAACAAACAACCAAAAGTGAGAGTTTGAAAGCAAATCTCCCCATACCTTGTTCTTCCAAGATCCCATTTGGCATCTTTTTGTCGCCGGAGTTGACCACGGCTTTCCTGTGCCTCCTGAACCTGGAACAGAGACACCACGTTAGCCTGGGCCCCTCTGAGAGGAGGCAGCATTTCCCCAGAGCCCTTGGAGACCCACCACGTAATTCTAGAGAAGCTCTTTCTGTTCATGCTGGCAGCACGGGCAGGGCGGGCACGGCCCCGTCTGTGCCGCGCCGAGGCTCTGCCTCCCCTTTTGCTTCCGTGGGAGGGCACAAAGGACGGGGCTGAGCCACTGCACGGCCCCACCGACACCCACCTGAAAAAATACCCCACCAGCACCACGAAAATGATGACCACCAGCACCAGAATCAGCAGGGAAGTCAGCAGCTCCTTGTGCAGGTTGTTCTCCTCGGTAGAGTCTGGGCATGGAACACAAGAAAGGTGGAATATCAGACACGGATTGCCTCATCTGGCACAAAAACTGGGCTTGGTGCAGCAAAAACTCTGTCCAATCATCTGCCTCTGCTTACTAAAAGCATCAAAATTACCTGACACAGGCAAAGCTCAAATTGAAAGTTAATTTTTTTTATTTTTTAAATTATTTTCTCCCCCCTTCAAAAGCACAACCAAACTACTGCTGCTGGGGAAATCGAGGATACTTTTTAATTAACCTGTAATCAGAGAAAGCTGAACAGGTACAAGGTACCAAGCTCAATCTGAAGCCCATTAAAAGGTTTGCTTGCAGTGCCCTTATGCCCATCAGCTGCCTCTCAACCAGAGAGAAACCACCCAAAAATGCCACCTTTCATACAGATTTTATTCACTCGTATTCTGTATCAACACAAGAGCGAGTAGGAATAACGAGATTTTTCTCGGAATGGAGATTAAAGAACATCTTTGTTCTCTCTGGTGCGAGCTCTGAGTCTCGCCCTTCTGTTCACGGCCTTCTCTGGATGTGTCTCTTTACCTTTCACTTTCATTATGATTCTGGAACCTTTTAGTTCTGCTGAATAATTCAATATGGAGCAGATTAAAATCATTAAAGACCCAACATGTTTTATTTAAGGAAGCCAAACTCTCAGCCTGAACCTCCAGCAAGCAAAACACGACCCTACAACCACTCCTCCAAAATTAAGGCGATTTCTGTTGCTGCTGGTATTTTGGATTTTTTTTTCCCTTTTAAACTACATTTACACACTTCTAATGGGGTTTTTTTTTACCATTCCTACAGTGGTCTTTGAGAGCTGACAGATGGAAGGGTTGGATGGGATATTGGGAAGGAATTTTTGGCTGGGAGGGTGGGGAGGCCCTGGCACAGGGTGCCCAGAGCAGCTGGGGCTGCCCCTGGATCCCTGGCAGTGTCCAAGGCCAGGTTGGACGGGGCTTGGAGCAACCTGGGACAGTGGAAGCTGTCCCTGCCCATGGCAGGGGTGGCACTGGATGATTTTTAAGCTCCCTTCCATCCCAAACAATTCTGGGATTCGATAAAATATTTAGGAGCACCTGTGACAATTCAGAAAGGATTCACAGGGATCCACCAGCTACCCAGAAGTGATGGCTGCAAAACCACTCGAGTCTTGGCAGCAGCTGGAAACTCTCGGGGTGCTCACCCAGGGCACGAGGGCATGGGAAAAAATTCCTTTAGAGGCACAGGTGAGCTCGGGACACACGGGGAAAGAAGGTCTCGTAAGCCAACATCATAATCCAAAGCCAGGGAAGGCAATAAAACGCATGAGAGATGACATTTAAGTGGTGTATAAAGATAAAAGTGACAGGCATGACAAAATTGTAATCAGAAGGCATGACTTGGCAGGGTTTCAGGAAATCACTCTTGGAAGGAGTGTCTGGATGGAGATGAATCACCAGCGAACACTTTCTGCGCGCTGTTTTGCAACTCCGTCTGGAAGCCGAGGGCTGACAGGGAAACAAACACCAAAAATCTCTATTTTTGCCCCTCGCAGACAAAATGCAGCCACTTCCACCCACTTTTGGAGTTTAGAAATGTCACCCTCGGCATCTCAGAATGCTCCAGGATTTAGGGGTTGGTGTTGGTTCACTTTAGCTCTGTGACAAGACCCACGACGTGAGGGAGGGGGGAAAACAGCAACTTTGCATCACGAGGGAATTAAAATCTCCCTCAGACAATTACAAAAAAAAAAAAAAAATCACCCCCTCTTCCTTTCTCAGAACTGCTGCACCATTTTTGGGGTGTCTTTGGAGAAGTGATTCCCAGACAAACACTGAAAGTTCAATCCAAGGCAGGGGAAGAGAAGTGGAACCTTCTGCCAAAAAACTGCCCCCATTTCTTTAGCAAAGGACAGAGCACACCAGGTGCAATTCTCTGCCCCGAGATCTCGCCTCTCATCCCACCATTTCACATGGAAATTGGGTCAAAATCCACAAAAAGTCCCTTTTTCTTTACACCTGGGCATATCTGTTCCCAAATCCTTGCAGTTGCTCCCCAGTGGTTTCACCCCTGCAGAGCCTGCGAGGGAGGCACGGTGTGGTTTCATTTTTCACCTGTATTTTCTCTCCTATCAGTACATTTATAAATGTAGCCCAAAAATTGTGTGAGAAGGTTAAAACTGAGCTCAGGCCATTGCAGACTCAGAGGCTGAAGCCTCTCTGGCCAACACAACTGTCTCCAGACTAAGGGGTTTTGAAGGGGAGACTGAAACAAAGGCCTGAGATAATTTTTTTAATCCCTGCTGCCTCAAAAGTCGATGACTGGAACATCGCAGGAAATGGATGCGGGAGAGGCAAATCCTCCCCAGCAGGGAAACTTTTCCTCTGCTCCCACCCCAAGAGTTGTGGCCCAAAACCACTGGGATTTCTGCTCACGGCCAGCCAAAGATCATCCCAAGGGAATTTTTTGAGAGATATGATGAAAAAGTGACTTTAATATTCACCAGAGAGGGGGATTATCACCAGGAGGGTGCTGACAGTCCCTTGTGCTTCCCCTGCACCCACCAAGGCTGCCTCAGGGTTTTCCCTGGCTCCATTCCCGGTGCTGCTGGCCCTTGGCTCCTTCTGGAAGTGCATCCCCTGTTTCCTCCAGGGCTGGGATGCTCCCACTTTCCACGTGTCAAACACAAAGCCACCCCCAAGGAAAAGGGAATGAACAGCAGCGTGTGCACACCAGGGATCCTCCCTCCACACTCCCTCCCAAACTTGGATTTTTTCTCCATCCTTGGATCGGCTCCTTTGCATTTTTGGGTAAAATGAATAAAAGTGTGATTAAAAACATTTTTTCCCCCCTCCACAAAAGCAAGCTTGGCAGGGCAAGGTTTGCCTTAACCCTGAAATTATTCTGCTGAGTGACACAGAACAAAATCTTCTTTATCTGAGCACAGGAGAAATCCCACAAGAACCAGCTCTATTTATGCACAGGTCTGATCTTCTTTCCAAAAAACCAGAGCTATCCCAAACAAATGTCCAACAGGGAATATGACAAAACCCACACAGAAGCCTCTCAGGCTATTTTTGGAAGAGAAAACCCCAACCCTGCCATGCCTTGGCTGCGGGAAGGAAGCAGCTGATAAGCAGGGGATTTGTTCGGTACATGTGGAGCACAAACCCAAATCGGAGAAAAATATTAAATAAAGGAAGGGCACAGGAAAACAAACAGGTAGGGGAGGGAAAGCAGCACCCAGAGTGGCAGAAAACAGGAGGCAAGCAGCAGTAAATGCAGGTTTAACATCTCAGAGCTCCCCACTGAGGCACAGCCAGCACAGCCCACCTGGCACTGCAGGCACGGAACCACTGAGCAGTCAGGGCCGGAGGGACCTTTAAATGTCACCAGTCCAACCCCCAGTCCGAAACCACCTCTTTCTGAAGTTCTGCTTTAAAACTGATTCTTGGAATCGAGTGTCTACCAGCAGAGCATCCCTCTGGCATTTAAAAACCGAGTAAAATGAGCCAGATTCCCTCATCATAACTCAGTTTGCTGATGCTGCCTCATTTTTCCCGTGGAACAACCACCACGCAGGGAAATCCCACCTCGGGGTCCCTTCTGGATGTTACAGAGGCACAGAATGGTTTGGGCTGGGAGGGACCTTAAAAATCATCCAGTGCCACCCCTGCCATGGGCAGGGACACCTCCCACTGTCCCAGGCTGCTCCAGCCTGGCCTTGGGCACTGCCAGGGATCCAGGGGCAGCCACAGCTGCTCTGGGCACCCTGTGCCAGGGCCTGCCCACCCTCCCAGGGAACAATTCCTGCCCAATATCCCATCCAGCCCTGCCCTCTGGCAGTGGGAGCCATTCCCTGTGTCCTGTCCNCCCTGTGCCAGGGCCTGCCCACCCTCCCAGGGAAACAATTCCTGCCCATATCCCCTCCCGCCCTGCCCTCTGGCACTGGGAAGCCATTCCCTGTGTCCTGTCCCTCCATCCCTTGTCCCAGGTCCCTCTGCAGCTCTCCTGGAGCCCCTTCAGGCACTGCAAGGCCACAATTAGGCCACCCCAAAGCTTCTCCTCTCCAGGCTGAGCAATCCCAACTCTCCCAGCCTGTCCTCCCAGCAGAGCTGCTCCATCTCATTAAACACCTCAGGGCCTCCTCTGGATTCATTCCAACAGCTCCGTGTCCTGTGCTGGGGACCCCAGAGCTGGACACGGTGTCCTGGGTGAGGTCTCTCCAGAGTGGAGCAGAGATAGAAATAATCTTATTTCCAGACTCCCACTGATTTGTTGGAAGTTGAAACCAGCATAAAACAGGACCCCCAAAGCTGCCTCATTTCCAGCCTCTCCGCCTGCAACTCCTCTGATAAATTCATTCCCTCTGCACGTTCCTGCATCGGTGCTGGAGAGGAACCCTTGGGATCCAAAGGCACCGTGAACACTCAGGGAGTAAACAGCAGTGGAATGTAAACACTTGGAAAGGTATTTAAAGGTTTACAACTGCAGCTCCCCGGCTGCTTCCACATTTCAACTACTCAACGAGTAAAAAATACAAGAGGAAGTAAAACAATCCCGACTCTGATTAATCCTGAGGAACTTACAAATATTTGAATTACCAGGAGTTGTGGGAATGTCATGGACAATATCGTGAATAAACAGTCTACAACAAGGATCCGAGAGCATGAAGCTGTCTCTACTGGAAACACACATTTATTTATGCAAACCCTAATAAATATTAGTTTGCAAGTTGGAACTAGATGGTCCCTTCCAAGCTAAACCATCCTGTGGGTTCATTTATTTATTTAATACGGTCGAATACCTGGAGCAAATACCAGGGCAACCTTCCAGTAAATGGCAGTGCCCAGAATATTCTCATTTTCTGAAAGGGGAATGTCAAGGTAGGAATGTCAAGGTACCAATTTCATGGCAGCAATTTCATGGTGCTCTCATAGGAAGTAAAATGGCAGCAGTGCTGAAAATCGACCCATGCAGACAAAGTACCCGTGTTTTAAATAAGAACAAAGCTGACGCTGCCGTTCAGCAAATCTTCCAAAAAATCAAGGCCACTCAAATAAAGACATGAAATCATTTATACCCATTCCTTTCAGAATCAAAAGCATCTCATCTTCTGGGACCACTCATCAAATTAGCATGCCAAAGGAAAGCTGGGTTTTTTTTAGGATCTTTTAGTTCTTTCTACAGTCTGTTAAATGGAGTTTTCTTTATGCTTCAATCCAAAAATCTTTTTTTTTGTATTTAAAAGTACTGTATTAGTTCAAAGGCTATCAAATTTATTAGATAATCCTATTATCTTGGAACTCTTTCTGCAGCAACGTGTTTTCAGTGTGCACCTACACGTCTGCCAGACAAAACTCTTCCTCACTGCGAAGTCAGGAAGGCTTTGATATTTAGGAAGAACAGTTTAGTCACGCCAATCATTTCTGAATCCTATCACTGAAATTAAGATTTAATTAAAATGGGGATGATCAGATTACTCTTATCCACATTATCAGACTTAAATTCAACACAGTTTCGAGTCAAGCTTTGAAGAAGAACAACGTTAATGGCAAAACTCCCTTTGTACTCATGTTATTAAAATTCTGGGAAGTGATAAAACCAACAAGTGACTTCCCTTTCTCAATTCCCAAATTCTTGCATAATCAGCCCCATATTTGTAACTTGGTTTTCTACAGCTCCAGGTGCCAGACAAGACGCAGGGGCCGACGATGCTTCAGCAAACCAATTAATTAGCAAATTTACACTCAGCTAAAGCTTTGTTTCTATTAATAATTTGGTTATTTTGAAAGCACTAAGCACAGCCACACTCAGATTGTCACTGCTGATGGTGGAGCCCCTTTGTTCCCCCAACCTCCACTTCCCCTTCTGAGCTCTGGGAGCGCCCAGGAAGAGCTGCACCCACCCTGCCCTCGGATTCTGGAGAAGGCAAATGCTCACACCTAAATCAGCAGCGAATCAAAGACAGGTTTGGGTTGGAAAGACCCTCAAAGATGATTCTGTCCCACCCCTGCCATGGGCAGGGACACCTTCCACTGTCCCAGGCTGCTCCAAGCCCCAATGTCCAGCCTGGCCTTGGACACTGCCAGGGATCCAGGGGCAGCCCCAGCTGCTCTGGGCACCCTGTGCCAGGGCCTGCCCACCCTAGAGATTATCCCATCCCACCCCTGCCATGGGCAGGATTTCCATTTAAATTACTACAACCACGAACCAAAACAATCCAAGAGCCCACGAGCCAAGCCTGGCATTTGCTTCCTGCCTGGGTCTCCTTCCCCAGGGGTGTAAAGGTCACAGGCAGATTAAAAGCAAATAAAGCACAAATCAGCCTTCTATAAACACTGGGTGTCAACAGCAGTCACCTGAACAGTCGTCAGGACTTGGTCACACTGTTTATGTGGGACAGCAGCAGCTTTATCTCCCTGGCTTGGGCTGGAAGGGACCTCAGAGATTATCCCATCCCACCCCTGCCATGGGCAGGGACACCTTCCACTGCCTCAGGGTGCTCCAAGCCCCGTCCAGCCCGGCCATGGACACTTCCTCAAACCCCCTTAATTTCCCTGGAACGAGCCCCTCCCTGGGACTGTCACGTGTTAGGATGTGGTTGTGGGAGAGTTTGAGGAGGAAGAAATTCTGCAGACAGAACTGAGGATGAATAAAACGTGCTGTGGTGGCCCAGTGAGGAGGAGATTGCTCTCAGCTCCAGGAATGACACTCTCCTGTCTTTCACCTGACAGGACCCCCCACAGGACACCTGCACTTCACCCCCTCCTCGAGTCTCTGCATGAGGAAACACAGAACTCGTGTAAAGGTCCCTCCTCCTGGTGTTTCAATACATTCCTCCCGCTGTCTAAGGGAAATTTACTTCCTGTTATCCATGTCCACATCCCACCAGATCCCCAGGGGCAGCTCCCGGGCCGTGCAGACCTCGCAGCCCAGGCAGGAGACTCCCTGTGCTCCTCCACCTCTCCCAAAGCTGTCCTGTGCTCTTCCCATCCATGGGGAAAGAGAAAGTGAAACCCCGACACCGCTCACATGGAGACCAAACCCAGAGGGCACCTGGCACCGTCAGAACCGCGGTAACGGGGTCAAAGTCCTGCAAAAACACCCTGGACTGTGCCACCAGGGAAACCTCCCTGGAGTCCCTCGCCATGCCCATCCCACCCCCACGGGTCGGGTCCTTACTGGTTGTTGTGGTCGTTTTGGGCAGTTCAGTTCCATTGGGTGGCAGAGCTTGTGTGAAGATAAAACTACCACAGAGCAGCAGGAGCGGGCGGGAATGTTCCATCCTGGACCTGGAAGGAAGCAAAGCCAAAGGTGAATTTTCAGGTCAAATCGATATCGTGGGTTTTTCTCCTCGTGGGCGGAAGGAAGCAAAAAGAAAAAGCAGTATTTGCTTGAAATGTAAGTTTATTTAAACCCTGTTTTACACTCTCCCAGTGCTTTAGCTCTGGTTTTGACGCAGAAGGAAGAGGGAAATACCACTTGTGCGCACCAAAAATTCATTGAGGAGGTTTTAAATCCAACGACAGAATGACAACACTCAGCCATGGCTCAAAGGCCACATCAGAAATCAGGGCAAAAAGCTCCATCCATTAAAAAAAGGCATCTGAGGACACTTAGGAAACGATCCTGGAAGTCATTCCCAGAGGTAAGAAAAATCATAACAAACAGGGAAAGTTTTTACCACCAAACAGACCAGAAACACCAGAAAGTCTGAAGCCCCTTTAACACACACTTTGCAGAGGTTCCTTATCCCACCTGACTCCTTTACCCACAGCTAAGGTGCTCCATGGATGAATTCCTCGAGGGAATGTGGGCCACAGCTGAGTCTGCTTTCCAAACACGGAATTTCGGGGTTTGTGAGACCAGAAAATCATTTCCAGTGTGAAGAAAGTTACAGGAAAGGTGTGATGAGAACGTGCTGTCTCTTAATTCAGGGAAATTCATAGATGGAGATAAATAAACTGCTCTAGAAATACTCCAATCCCTCTACATCGAGGTGGAAAAGAACTGTTGTTCCAAAGTTGCTGTTTATTTATCCAGTCCCTAATGAGCACATTAATTAGGAGAGGCTGCCATCTCAGCCATTAGCCAGTCCTGCTTGATTCAGAAATATTTCCACACAGCCTTCACTCTGTGCCTTGCACAAATGGCAGGATTTATCCAGATGGTGGCTCTGCAGCCACTGCTAAAATTACAGCCCTGGGAACGCCGCACACCAGAGCTCCCTGGTTCAGGGCAATACATTGAATTTAGGAGTACAATTTCCACAGGGTATTACACAGCCCTGCCTAACAGCGCACTAAAAAACCCAGGAACTCGGCAGTCATTAGAATAACCGTCAGAAAATCCTGCCTTTCCATGTAAAGTGGGATAATCCACCAGAAATAATCCCTGGATAAGCTCAAATATAGAAAAATCTCCCGTAACAGCAACTTTCACACCACCTTTTCGCCGCTCTCGCAGCTGTTACTCAGAAGTGAAATATTCCCGGTCATTCCCAGCCTCTCCAAAGCCTCGTCCTACACCCAGGAGTAAATCCAAACTCAGCACACACCTGCTGTTCCTTGGATACACAGTTGGGAAGCTCAATGATTTTTTTTCTCCAATATAATGAGTGAAAAAAGAATTATAAAGAGTATTATTAGCATCAAACTTAATTTTCTTAATTTTTTTTCCCCCCAGTCCAGCTTCCTACTAATTTACTCCTTCAATTCCTTCTACCACTATTTATAATTTAAGCAGACTAAATGTCTTACAATCTAATCCCATTCTTGGGGTTTTACAATCCCATTCTTCCCCAATCCCATTCCTGGGATGACACAGTTAATTGTGTTTAACGCCTCACTGCAAACTGGGCCTGCATCGTTTTTAGCACGATATAAATGTCCCAAATTAACAATTTATAATTATATTTATAATTGCGGAGCTCGGGACACACGGCAGCAGTTAATGGAAACTGAAGGGAAGGGAAAGGAAGGAGGAGGATTTGGAAATGTGGAATAAAGCCAGAATAAAAGCGGAATGAACAGGGAAGAGGTGCTGAATGCTGGGGTGCTTTCCACCCCCAGCAGAGGCTGCTGAAATCCACTGGAATTTCGGGTAATCAATCCTGGCAGCGGCTGATTCTCCAAGGCAGCGCTGAGTTCTCTCTCTCTCATCCTTAAAATACATCCAGCTCCTTCAAAGAACCCCACAGAATAATTGGAGCTGCTGGAAGGTTTCCAGGAGACCGGAGAGCGAAAGGAACATCAGCGCTTCCCTGCAAATCCCTGTCAGGAGGCTTTTCCAGATGCCAGTTCCCTGCCAGACCCCCGGAATCTGTTCTCTGGGATGGGATGAAGTGTGGCTGGAACACTCCGTGATGTCCCACAATTTATCAGAAATAAACACAGCGACGAAGATGATGCAAATTCTGAGCTCTGGTTTCTGGCCAGAGCCCTTTGCATTTCCACCTCCTAAAGAGAGGAGGAGGAAAACTCCAAGGAAATCCAGGAGCTGCAGGACTGAGGTGGATGCAAAGGACTGGGCTCAGTGGAACCAAGCACTGCACAGGGCCAAGTAGAGGATCATGGAATTAAGGCTGGAAAAGACCTTTAGGATCATCAAATTCAGGTATTCCCCAGCGCTGCCAAGGCCACCACTGCCCCATGTCCCCAAGTGCCACATCCACGTGCCTTTAAACCCCTCCAGAGATGGGGACTCCATCACCGCCCTGGGCAGCTGTGCCAGGGCTGGACAACCCTTTCCATGAAGAAATTCTCCCTAATTCCAATCAAAATCTTCCCTGGCACAGCTTGAGGCCGTTTCCTGTCCCTTCTCTTCCCACTGGGGTGGATGAGGAGGTGACCAAGCTGCAACCCCACAAAACCACCGTGAACTTCACTCTATATTTATATTTATGGCCTCCACATACAGGCCTGCAATGATATTTTCTGAACCAAAAAACCCCACTGGTGCAGGCACAGCAGCATTTCCCACATTTTCCTCCCTCACGAAGGCACAATGTCATGATGCAGCCTGGTAAAACAAGAAGGAAAAAATAGTAACAACTCTCCCGGGAGAACAGGCCGGGAGAAAAGCACGGCTGAACAAGGAAGGACAACCACGTGCTACCAAAGAAGCCTCTTGTTGATAAAAGTGGAAAGGAAAAGATCCAGGGAGAGACAAACTTGTTATTACACAGCTCTGCTGTAGGGCAACTGCTGCCCCTCCTGGAAAAAAAATAGGAACTGCCTTTAAAATCACCCAGGGATCCAGCGCATTTATCCACCCAGATCCTGCTGCATCCAGCCTTTGTTCCCTGGATGTGCACGGGTCGGGCTCTGCTCCCAGGGAAAGAGCAGAGGGACACGAGGGAACGGCCTCAGGCTGGGCCGGGGAGGCTCAAGGTGGACATCAGCAGGAGTTTCTCCATGGAAAGGGTGCTCAGGCCTTGGCAGGGGCTGCCCAGGGAGGTTTGGAGTCCCCATCCCTGGAGGTGTCCCAGGAAGGGCTGGAGGTGGCACTCAGAGCTCTGGGCTGGGGACAAGGTGGGGATCAGGCACAGCTTGGACTCGATGGGTTGGGAGGGCCTTTCCAGCCTCAGGGATTCCATGATTCTGTTCTGAATGGCTCAGGCACTTCAGGTTTAACCCCGTGGGCTGATTGTTTTGTATTTTACCGCTACTCTGGGACACCTTCCACTATCCCAGCGCGCTCCCAGCCCTGTCCGACCAGGCCATGAACTCTTCCAGGGATGGGGCAGCCACAGCTTCCCTATCCAAGGAGGAAAAGCACCTGGAATGTGCATGCAATTCCACAGGGATCAGCTCAGGAATCAGGGCAGCCTGTGCCGCCTCTGGACAGCTCCTCCCGGGATCGCCGCGGCCGCTCCTCGCGCAGCCCGAGGAGGTGCCACGGGGCCAGCCCGGCTCCCCAAAACGTGAATAAATGGCATTATTTCCAGGGATTAATGGATTACCACACATGGCTAATTTCTATTTTGGCCGCAGAACTGAATCCTCATCTGACCTGACAGCTTAAGAGTAAAACCTGGGCTTTGAGAAAATAGGCCAACAAAACCTCCGTGGTGTCACGTGGCCCTGGAACAGATCTGGAGCCCCGCTCCTTTTTCCAAGGATGCACCAGCTGCTTCTGAGCAGGTTAAATTGACACCCATCCCCTGCATCCTCCTAAAGCAGGAAAAAAATCAGAGAAATACCTCAGGTAACACAAAGGAGAGTGGAGAGAATGGTGAGATTTGTGTTTTCCCTCCAGGCTTTTGAATCCTGGAGCTCAGGTCATGCCCCAGACTCTCAGTGCTATAAAAGTCACATTTGCAAGGATAAGCAGCATCAATCCAGAAAACAGAATTAACAATGAGAGACATGAAAGCCTTGTCACTGTAGGCTGACAAAGCCATTGGCCACACCAAGAGCAAGAGCCTACCCCAAAAATTGGATAGTTCAATAAAAAACCCCAACAGGAACACCAAAAAGGGAACGAGGGGACACAGCCACCCTCTGTCCTTGCTCTGCCTCTTTTGCTCTTCCTGCTTTCCACCCATGAACCCCACCACACTGCTGGTCCCTGTAAAGATTCCCTGGAGAAGCTGGGGCTGCCCTTGGATCCCTGGAAGTGTCCAAGGACGGGGTTTGGAGCAGCCTGGGATTGTGGAAGGTGTCCCTGCCCATGGCAGGGGATGGAATGGGTTGGGCTTTAAGGTCCCTCCCAGCCCAAGCCATTCTGTGATTCCATGATAAGGATCTCCAGGCCCGGTGCCCGTTTTCCCAGCTGCCCTGGAGGTTCCCCTACCTGGAGCAGGCGAGCCGGCACAGCGGCTCCTTCCTGGCTGCAATCCCAGGCTCCAGGAGCTGCTCCCGCTTCCAGCTGGGCTGATTGCAGCTGTTCTCTTTTTCCTCAAGCTGTGGCTTCAGGAGAGCCAGGCACTGTGGCTGCTGACCCATCCCAGGCGCTGGCAGGTTACAGTTTAACTGGAATTGCTCTCCCATGACCTCGTGGGTGGTTAGTGCTTTATTGCCCCATTATGTCATCCAGGGTAAGCAATCAATGCTGCAGCATTCCCAAAAAAACTGCTCCGCTCAGTTACGTGCTTACAAGGAACTGGAGAGAGAACGGCTCCTTCCTTTTCCAAAGGAACAGGGGAAACTTGCATCAGGATGGACTCGTGGAATGCCAGAATGGTTTGGGTTGGAAGGGACCTTAAAGCCCATCCTATTCCACCCCTGCCATGGGCAGGGACACCTCCCACTGTCCCAGGCTGCTCCAAGCCCCGTCCAGCTGGAGTTCAAGCCTCCCTGCCTCGCATTTCCAAGGAAAATGAACCAACAGCTCCGGGAAGTGCCGAGTCCCACAGACCCCTCTGGCCACACCCAGGCCCTCCATCCCCATCCCCGCCTTGGGCACCGCAGCCTGTGGAGCAGCAGGACCTCAGATTCCAGCCCTGAGCCCACCAGGGACAGCCCACCCTCTGTGGGCCATCGGCTGGAATCAGCTTTTCGGAATTCCTCCTCCTTGGGGTGACCATTCCATAATAATCTGTTACTTGGAGCTAGACGTTAAACCCCAAATCCAATTTCCAGAAGTTTGATCAAATCCCATGTTTTGACCTGCTTTAACATTCAGGAAAAAAACCCCAAACAGATCGAGTTTTCATTTTCTTATTTTTGAATCCTTGTAATTCTTCCTCAGAGCCTCAGGATGTCCTAAAATCCAGAGGGAAAAAAACCCCAAAAAACCCCTTGAGATATTTGTGGAGATGTTTGTGCACGTGCTCAGCGCAGCCCAGCAAGAAACTCGGGAAGGGACCTCTCCACTTGGAAAACATTCCCCAAAATTCAGCCACATGATCGATTAGAAAACGCTCTGTGATGAACATTAATGATGAACATTAAATCTCACCATAATTTTTTCACGGGACTGTTTGCAGCACACTCACTGTTGGGGTAATTGTACAAATAAAAACCAGGCGAGCTTTGTTTCCAACGCCTTCAGAAATAACAAGAGAATTTAAGGGGTAAATATCTAATTTTATAGTAGTCTATAATTTAATATAACTGCCCACGAAATTACATCTGACTGTAAAAATTCCTCATGTGTTCTACACAAATACCCTCAGTAAAGATCATTTCAAAGAGATGGCAATAATTAGATTAAAAAATTACAAATCAGAATAATCATTTACACGTAAGAGACCGAGCGAGGCAAAGCACCAATTAACCGAATAAAATCAATTTCCATTTGGAATAATCAAACTTGATAGACTGTCTTACTTATTTAGTCACTTTGTGTCTAATTCAGGTGGACAAATTATTGCATTTGCTTTGATTTCCATGGAAGAGGAGGTCAGCAGATGTGGCAAATCCATTACTGGTTCCAAAAAATGAGGTTTAAAGAGAAATACCTGAATGCAGACGAGAATTACCACCTTTGTAGCACCAATTTTTAAATTCTACCCAGTTCAGCTGGTTCTGGGTGTCTTTCCCAGCGTCCTGGGTCCCCAAAGCCAGCCCATCATGGAGAACACGAGTTCCAATCCATTTCAATTAGCAAGGCTGGGATCTCCCGGGAATATAAATCACGGGTTGTCACCAGCAGATTAAGCAGTGCATTAACAGGGCTGCTGCAGCCAGGATTAACTGACAGTGGTGACACTGGGGGTGACACGCCAGCCTCACAAAGTGACATTTCCCACTCGAAAAGTGGTGGGGGGGATTTTTTCAATCAATTGGATTCTACAAATGCACCCAGGACTGGATGGGCTGGGCCAGAGGAAAGGGTTGGACCTTCAGAGGTCCCTTCCAACCCCAATTATTCCATGGTCACCAGGAGGCAGCAGCACTGAGTGTCACAGGGATCCCTTTTCTCCTATTTCCTTGTGTTCTTTGGCACCACTGCTCACCGGGATTACTCAAAGCAGTCGTGTCGATATTCTGTGGGATAAACTGAACTAAAACCAGGATTGGCTTAGATGTTTTTGAAACCAGGAGCATAATGAACTCTGCAGCCTTAATTTGGGAAAAATCTACATTGCCTGCTCATGTATCGCACATATGGCTTATCTGCAGCCCCTCAGCTTGGGAAATGAAAGGAGGAAAAAAGAAGGAGAAATTTCTTTTCCATGCCTGAGCGGCTCTGAATGAAGCAATGCAAGGGCTGTGAAGATATTGGGATGTCATATCTACACCTACACAGGTCAGGCTTGGAGCAGGCAGCTGTCAGATCAAAAAACTCCATCACAGAATCATGGAAACTTTTAGATTGGAAAAGCTCTCTGAGATAGAGTCCAACCATTCCCCCAGCACTGCCCAGGCCACCACTGCCCCATGTCCCCAAGTGCCACATCCACACGGCTTGGAAATCCCTCCAGGGATGGGGACTCCACCCCTGCCCTGGGCAGCTCTGCCAGGCCTGGACAGCCCTTTCCAGGGAGGAATTTTCCCTGATATCCAACCTAAACCTCCCCTGGCCCAGCCTGAGGCCGTTCCCTCTCCTCCTGTCCCTGATCCCTGGGAGCAGAACCCGACCCCCCCCGGCTGCCCCCTCCTGTCAGGGACTTGTGCAGAGCCACAAGGTCCCCCCTGAGCCTCCTTTGCTCCAGGCTGAGCCCCTTTCCCAGCTCCCTCAGCCTCTCCTGGGGCTCCAGCCCCTTCCCCAGCTCTGTTCCCTGCCCTGGACACGCTCCAGCCCCTCCAGGGCTCTCCTGTTGGGAGGGGCCCCAAACTGACTCCGTAATTCCAGGTGTGGCCTCTCCAGTGTCCAGCACAGGGTGACCACATCAGGAAAAGAGCACACAAAAAAAGGGAAGGAACTACTTCAGAGAGAGATGAAAAATATTTTCAATCCACAGCTCTATTTTCACGCTGCAATAAAAGAGGTCAGGATGACTAATGTGTTCTCTCACACACGTACGTTTACCCTCAAACACTTTCTGAAGAACTCTTTGGCCATTTTTTGCACTTTCCTGACCAGCTTTTGCAGGAAATAGCCAGCAAAACTCAACAGGTGCATTTCTGATGTGATCATATGGTTCCAAAGTCAACACAGTGAGGACGCTATTTCGCTATTTCTTACCTGATGTACAGAAAATTGTTTAAATATTCCCCAAAATCTTAACAAAGTTCCTGTAGTTCCTTCTGTTATAAAAAACAACCCCGAACACAAATAAGTGGGTTAATTTAAAGCCCCCAATCGTATCTTTTTTAAAGATTCATTTGTGTTGTGTCATGAACTGAGGCTTTAATCATTAAGGAGGGCGATAAAATAACTCCTACCTAAAGCTAAGTGTAAAGTCCCATGATTTCAGTGTAATTAATTAAATGAGTCATGTTTTATTTAGGTGCTTACACAAGCGCAAGAGGATTAATTCTAAATAAAACCCCTAGAGCTGTAAAATGCTCATTTGGAAAAAGGTCCTTGACAAGTCCCCAAGGCCGAGCCCTCACCACAGGCTGGACCTACCCTGTTCCTGCCACGTTAGCCTGAACTGCTCATCCGAATCTCCAGTTCCTCAGCATCCCTGCCGTGGGTTGGCCTCTGCCCCCTCACACAACCCCTCCTGCCCCTCGCAACCTCCCAAAGCCAGGCACGGCTCCAGCCTGTTCTCAGATCAGAATTCCACAGAGGCCACCCCAGTTTGGAAACACCCAACTCCACCTGAGAGCCGGTTTGTCCTTCCCTCGTCTCAGCCCGAGTCCCATCCCTGCGCCCCCGTTACCACCTTTGGCTGCCCGTTCCCTGCTCATCCCAGGCGGGGCAGGAGCCTTCCCGCCATCCTTGGCTGATGAGGAGAGCGAATCCACCACTTTTCCATCTGTCCCTTCACCCACCTTCGGCGTTCCCAGCGGAGCCCCTGCAGGAACATTCCCCTCAGGGACACGGAGCCCAGCCGCGCTCGGCCATCTCGCGAAGGTGCAGCTGCAAAGCAGCACAACCCCACCAACTCCACACGAATAGAAGTCTTTTCAGAAACCACAGAATTCATGAGAAGCCGACTCTTCTCTTTTCGGCCCCAGAGAGAATTTACTTCGTGCCTTTAACTGCAGTGCCCAGCTGTGCCTCAGCCAGCAAAGTGCAGCTCTGAGGGGACAGCGCCTCGCTGCAGCGACCACCTTGCTCTGAAATGCCACCTCTGAGCCCAAACCCCACCGCACAGCTTCAGCCAGAGCAGAACGGGCAGAACCTGGAAAGCAGGACAGCAAATCCTGGCGCTGGATGCCACCATCCCTCCATCCCATTCCAGTGTCCCACCCCTGTAACCTCACCTTGGCCCCTGTCCACGCTCGGTGTCACGCGGCAGCTGCCGGCAGGTGACCCCACACCCCGGCGCCGTTCTCAGCCAGCTGCTCCCATGCAAAGCACAAAACCTGCTGCAAAAGTATTCCTGGAGCTAGAGGATGTTTCTGGAGCTCCAGGAAGAGCCGAATTAGCTGCCTGCAGTATTTAAATCCCCATATTTCCGCAGGTTCGTGTAATCAATCCCCTGAGGTGAATCTCTGTTGTGGGACATTTTTGCAGCAAGAACCGACTCTTTTTCAGTTTGTGGGGTTTTTTTACTTCTCCTCTGCAGTTGGGCTTGGACTTATTCCCCTTTTTTTCAGGCCTCTTTCACCATTTCCTCATCGCTGACAGCCGGGGTTGCGGCAGCGGCGGTTCTGCAATGCAGGGCTGAGCGCGTGCAATTAAGAACTCGCGCTCAATTAGCAGAACGACTTGAGGAGAGCGAGTGACACCTCCCGTACCTGCTGCTGATGTGTGAAAGAGTTAACAGAACCTTTCATTAGCGCTATCAGCAGCCAGCCACGCAGTTTTATATATAGAAAAGCTTATCATGAGTGAGGAGCCAGCCCGCCCTGGCCCCCCTTCCCCAGCAGCGTTTGAGGAACATCTGACTAAGCCCAGCTTTTGGAGCCTACAAAGAGGAGCCAAGCTATTCACAGAGAGTGTGGGAGAAAAGGCCTCGGCTGATTTTGGGCAGAGGAGGTTTATAAATTGCCTGGGCTCTCGCTGGTAACCCCGGCTCGCCCTGCCAATCCCTACCCCGAATCGCTGAGAACTCCAGATCAGAGGCAAAAGCCTAAAGGACACTTGAAAGTTTTGAGGCTGAGGCTGAGCACGGACGAAATTACACCCAGAGAATGAGTTCCAGCCTGAAAGGGGGGAACCTGTGGAGCTGCTCCCCGCGGGCAGTGACGGGGACAGCAGTGGCACGGCAGGATGGCAGTGCTGAGTCAGCAGGAAGCCCCAGGCTCTGGCCACTGTCACTGTCCCCACGGGGAGAGGAAGCGGTTGTGACTCCGGGGCTGGCGGTGGCAGCTGGGACACCCAACCAGGGCTGCCACCTCCACGCCCCCGCCGCTGTCACCGTCCCCAGGGCGTCTCACACAGCCCGGGTTAAGGGATGCCCAGCGCCCAAGGGGAGGATCAAGCCACGAGAGACTGAGCTAAGGTGAAGGCACTGAGGGTTTCTATGGGGAAAATGAAGGAAAAACCATTGGATTGTTTTCTAAGTGCTTGTTGTCTGCTATCAGGTCTGTGCCACAGCCATTTCACACTCCTGTGCCACAGCCAAATGTGTCTCTCACTGCATATTCACTGTCCATCCTTTCTGGTCTCGTTTTAGTTAAGAAAGGTCTCTGCAGCAAGGCTCTATTTTGAATTATTTCCTATTTCACCTGCAAGCTCGGCAAAGGACTGAGATCGTTAACAGAGAAACACAAGAGAAGGAAAAGAGACTCGTCAGACTAATCAGGGCACTAATCAAATAATTCAACCTCGGCCAGCAACAAAGCTCCAGGACTTCCTTAGGAAATCTTAGAGGAACAAACATTTCAGATAAAACCCACTTTGACCGGTTTTAACATCTCATTCATCTCTTTTAGAATACTAAACAGCTACCCATACCCCAAATTAATGACATTTTACTGCACAGGGACGGGGAACCTTTCAAGCCAAAGCAAAAACTTGCAGTTCCATTTTCCCAAGTCTCCAGCACCCACCTGTCCCAACGAGCCTGTGACTGAAGTCCCAAATTAGGGTCACCTTTCCCCGTGCACCGTCAGCAAATCAATCTGGGCTGCTTTTCAAGCAGGGCTCACACATAAATCAGGCAGTCTGCCATTGATTCGCACGAGAAACCCTTGAGCAGTGGGGCGAAACACCAATCAAATCTTACAATTAACTTGAGAAGTTGCCTTTGGTTCCGTCCCAGCGGCCCCCCTGCTCCTCAGCTGCGGAAAACGTGTCCCCGCACAGATGCTCCCTTGTAAAGGCTCTGGATGAGCGTTTAAAATTGCTTCTTGAACACAAAAACTAATTACAGCCAAGGGGAAATACTCACAGAAGAGTTTTATGCTGCATCACGGCCACATTGAACGCTTGTGTTTCGGCAGCAGTTTCATTTTGGAGGAGAGGAGGGGAGGACGGGAAAAAGCAAAAGCAGAAGTGGGCCCTGTGTGACTCTCGAGAGTCAGAAAAGGAGAACACACAACTGGATGTGTGAGAGTTCACTCGAACGCATCAAGAGAAGGAAGGAAGGAAGGAAGGAAGGAAGGAAGGAAGGCAGGAAGGAAGGAAGGAAGGCAGCAGGGTTATGGCTTAAAGTTTTCAGCACAGCAGGTTGGAAACCTTACAGGTGTATCTAAAGCCTAGCAGAGCTCTGCACCACAAAAAGCCAAATGCAAACAATGAAAGGAATGCCCAGGTTGAATGATGGATTTAAGTGACCCTACTTTTGGTCACTGTAACATGTGCAGAGGCACCAGCTCACTCCTGACCCTCCTGATTCTCCAACTCCACCGTGACCTGAGCTCCTCCACACCAGGTCCCTGCAGACCCAGAGCCCCCCAGCCCCTCTAGGCAGGAAACAGCACCAGGGACACCCCTCAGGGATGATGCCTGGGAAGGAAACTTAAGCAGCAGAGCTTTTGGAACATTATTCAGAGTCAAATCCATTGCTTGGCCCAATTTAAAGATAGAAGGATCTTTTCAGTGATGAAGATGGAAATGCAGACTGATGATATGAAAGGTAACAGTAAAGGTTCTCCTTGGCTGGTCAGCTCGCTGGTGGGATGGGGCAGGAATTCCAGCCCCACCACAGATCTGCAGCTTCAGGAACCCAGCCATCCCACTCTCCTCCTCCCTGCTTTGCGTCCTCCATGGAGTTAACATGTCTGATGTGTCCCTTGAGTAGAAAAAGTTTTTGCTTTTAAACCTTCAGCTGCTTCCCAAGATTTTTAGCAGTTCTGTAATTGGAGAAGCAGTGATGGCACCGCTGTTTCAAGGTTTCTAATTCCTCTCCTCACCCCTGCAGTGCCTGAGACTCTCTTCCTGAAGCTTCCCTGGGCATGGAGCTGCCAAGACTGAAAGGAAAAATCTTTCTATGATGAGGTGGAGAGGCCCTGGCACAGGCTGCCCAGAGAAGCTGTGGCTGCCCCATCCCTGAAGTGTCCAAGGCCAGGTTGGACGGGGCTTGGAGCAGATGACTTGATGACCTCAAAGCTTTTCCCAGTGTAAATGTCCCTGCTCATTGTGGGGGGATTTAAAGGTCCCTTCCAGCCCAAACTGCTCCATGTTTCTGTGGATCCTCCTGCACCCAGCACGCACGGCAGGGCCGGATCAGCTGCTCCAGAGCACAAAGGGTTTGCCAGCACGAGGCTTTGCACATTCTCATTCCTTTTGTCTCCTACGCCCCGCTTGTTCCCACTACGCCAACACACCCGTACATCACCCTGCAAACGAGGGGGAGGAGGAAGGAAAACTCACTTTTTCCTGAAATCTGAACCACTTTAATGATCAAACTCACAGGTGCAGCCCAACCGATGGCTGAGACAGCAAAAGCGGGGTGCCAAAACAGGGATGGGCCAAAACAGGGATGGGCAAGGGACTGCAGAGCAGCAGCAGCGACAGCAGGGCAGGACCCTCCCTCCCCTGGGGTCGGGAGGCTGGGACAGCAGTGTCACATCTCTGCTCCCAGGGACTGGCCTTTCCCAGCCTCCTTGGCAGAGTCGGTGCAGCTCTGTCAGTGAGATCTTGTTGATGTCAGACAGACAGACAGACAGGATCTGCTCTTCCAGCTGAAATGATGCCTTACAGACCTTACTCCTTAAGGCCTCCACCCCAGGTTCTCCCCTTTTTTTAAGCTCAGAGTATTTTCCACAGCCATGCTCCATCTTCTCAGCCCCTCTTATGACCTCCATCCATGCCCTGGCCCATGTGGACCCTCCTGTCAGCACAAGGACGCACCATCCACATCCCGAGCTGCCAACCCCCCAGGAGTGACTGTCACCAAACATTCCCCACAGCCAGGAACCCAAAAACCACCCCAGAAAAACCCCCCTCTCTGGAGGTGTTTGGATACAGCTCCCTCACACTGAGCCGGCTGCATCCACACGCTGACAAAAACACGAACCACGATCTTTACAAACGCAACAAAAATCACTTTTGGGATTATTTTTAAAGCCAAACCAACAGGATTTCTTGATGTTCAGATTAAGCCACCGATCACGTGAGGTGAGCACAGGACCCCGCTCGCTCCGTACATCCCAGGGGCTCTCTGGAAGCGTCAGCTTCAAACCGGCACACGCTGAAATTCACACCAGGAAAAAATCCATAGTCTTTGTAGCCTTTTTCCCCCTGCAGCTTCCACTTAGGAAGTGTGTATTTATTTCTGTGTATTATTACACGTGTACAACTCTCTCTCCAAATTTTTACAAAGCGACACTAAAACTCCAGCTAACAAAAGCTACTCCAGAACATTTATCCTCCACAAAGTCCCCCGAGAGCAGCGGCAAAAAAGGTTCCTGACACCGCAGCCACACGCTCCTGGTGCAAACCTGGCTTCTCCAAGCCCTTCCCACTGACCAGCAGGGAAATTAAACGAGTACAAAACAATTACAAACCTAACGAAGCAAACGCTGCCAGATGTTGAACTTAGGCCCCGGATAATTCCAGGGAACACCTGTTCCCTGCCCGGGGTTGTATCCCAACAGCAGCGTGTGCAGAGATTCAAGGGGAACATCTGTTTTTCCAGGAGTTGCTGGCTGAGCATTCATCAAAAGGCTGATATTCCAATTATTTCTTTGGAATGGCTGTTGTGGGCACAGACGGCAGCTCCCTGCTCCTGCAGCACCAGGAGCTGAAGCAACAGCCTGGCCCGTGGTACAGATATAGCATCTGCCACCAGTGCTTGCTACTCCTCTTTTCCTCTGACATTCCCGGAGTTAGCAGATATATATTTACTTCCCAGAACTAAACTTATGGCATCAACAGCACCAGCTTTAATTCTAAATCTGGCTCTGGGACATGAAATGCATCTGATTTTCTCATCCATTATTAAGTCCCAGGCATGCTAATAAGGCATTTATCTCCAAAAAAGATCATTACCCATGCGGATTTCTAGGGATAGGCGAGTTCTTTACAGCCTGGAGTCTCAGGACATAAATAGAACCCGCATTTACTATTAAAATTAAACCAGCAAGCCTGGGAGTTATTAGAAAAGTAAAACCCGAGCCTGCAGCGTGGTTGTGCAGGCAGCTTTGGGAGCCTGCATCAAATAAATCCCAGGGATGCAGGCGCTGCAGCCTGCCACAGAAACTGCAGGGATGCTGAGTGCCTGCATCCCTGGAATTCCCCCCCAGCCCAGCTCCACAAACAGGGCTGAGAGCAGGAACACGAGCCCTTGGTTTGCAGTGAGAAAATCCAATCCCCCCCAAATAAACCATCTGCGACGTTTCATGCCTAACACAGGATTACGGTTTCCTGGCAGGGGGGAGATTTCTCTTTGCTCAAGTCTGGAAGAGAATTCTTGTCATAAAAGAGGAACAACATCAACAACAAACTTAACCCCAAGAGGAAAATGCTGACACATGCTGGAGAAAGCACCAGAGAGAGAAAAATGACTTTAGTGACAAGGTGTCCGTAGCAGCTGGGGGAGAATAAATGCAGCGAGAACTGCCAGCCCCTCCCATAATTCAGATTTTGAGGGTATTCACCACACCTCTGGAGGACTGCACCGAATTTTCCATCATTTCAGCTCAGATCAGTCTTGGGCTGGGAAAATTCAAGAGAACCCAAAAAACGGTGTCGGTTTGAGCCGAGTCTTCGGAGCACCTTTCAAAGTCTGCAGACTTCTCAAGCTTTAAGCTTGTCCTGGATTTGAAGAAATGGAAAGATATCGAAGGAGAAAATCAAATTACTGTCACCGTTTTGGAGATGAATCCTACCTGAGACGTGTGTGATATTGGGAGACCAAGAAGCCAAAATTCAGCTGGAAAATGAAGGAGTGAGGGGCAGGGCAGGAAGGCACAACTTAAATGTTGAAATGTCCATTTAAAACACCTGAATTCCATCCAAAATTAATTATGGTGGCCACATTCTCCAACTTTAATGCTGGAACCTCCATTTAAAACACCTGCATTCCATCCAAAATTAATTATGGTGGCCACATTCTCCAACTCAAATGTTGGAACCTCCATTTAAAACACCTCCATTCCATCCAAATTTAATTATGGTGGCCACATTCTCAAATGTTGGAACCTCCATTTAAAACACCTCCATTCCATTCACTCTTTAGCATGAGCTGTGTGATACAGACAATAAGCTTTAAAAATAGTTTTAGATTCAGCTTAAAAAAAAACCCAAGAAAGCATTTCTCAAGTTTTAGTTGGTGCCACTCCTGGCACAATTAAGCTAAAAATTGGAGCTGAAAACTTAAAAATGATGCTCGGTATCACCTGGAAATCACACGACAGCTGAGCAGCATTTCAGATAAATGATTCTGACACCAAAGATAGAGCTGGGCTAAAATCTACCAAAAAAGATAACGATCCCTGATGGCTGCACTGATCCCAGACACTGAACTGCACCAACCACTGACGGCTACACCACCAGAGATGTCCTTTCCCTGTGCCCACCTCACCTCCCATCCATCATCATCACTTTTACAGCCCTACAAATTGATGGATTCATGTTCATTCCTTGAAGCAATCCCATTCATATTGCAAAGGCTCCTGATGAGCTCTACAAAATGATTTGTCACCCCTTCAAATCCTCGCTGGAAGTGGGGGCTCTTCCCACAGTTGCCACCGCAGCCAGCTCAGGTTTCCACTCGAGGGAATGGCTTCCCAGTGCCAGAAGGCAGGGATGGGGGGGGTATTGGGAAGGAATTGTTCCCTGGGAGGGTGGGCAGGCCCTGGCACAGGGTGCCCAGAGAAGCTGGGGCTGCCCCTGGATCCCTGGCAGTGCCCAAGGCCAGGCTGGACGGGGCTTGGAGCAGCCTGGGACAGTGGGAGGTGTCCCTGCCATGGCAGGGGTGGCACTGGATGATTTTTAAGGTCCCTCCCAACCCAAACCATCCTGGGGTTTGGATTTCACCTCAGAGAATCATAAAAGTCTGAGAATTTCCCATGCACAGCCCCTCTGTTCCCTGCCCCAGTGTGTGGGCACGTCCCGTGAGACCCTGGATTAAGCCTCAGCCTGAAGATTGAACGGGAAGAATTCATGTGGGGGATAAAAAAACCCCCCAACCAAATAGATCAAAGTCCCCAATAAAAGCACACACACACCCCCCAACAAGCCACTAACCACCTCCCTTGCTCTTCGTTTGGGACCACATAACTAATCCAGCCAGACATACAATAAATTATAGTGGCAACACATCCGAAATACAGAGTGGAAATCTGGGAAATGTGGCAAAGGCCATCGAAATGAGATTTAAACAAATGCCAAACAAACAAGAACCGGAGGAAATAACTCTCCAGTGATTCCTCTTGCCCCACGGAGTTTCTTGGTGTTAATTCCCAACTCCTCTCCACTCCAAGTCTGGCCCTTCCCCTCCCAGGCCCCCTGTGCAAACCTCGTCTGTGCCGATCCAGGGCCGCTCTCTCTAAGCCTCTGGCCTTGCAAAGCAGCAATTTTCTCACAAGTAATCCTTGCAGTTTCATGCTTTTTTGTTATTTTAGTACAGGAAATGGCTCAAAACAAAACCGAAGGCTTCCAGTTATATTTTTTGTTTAGTTCACCACCAAGCACAGCTCTGGCTGGGTAATAGAATTGTAGTAATATCAATCAGAAGCTTCTAAAACACTGCTGAATTGCCTTTTTTCCCCCTATTAAAAGGTCTCTCTGTTTTTGTGATTAGATTTGATACAGAGATATGACAGACATCCCATTATTGTTCTGATTCCAAGACTTTCTGGAGCAACAGCTCGTCAGGCTCTCCGTCAATGGTGGCTGAAAAAATCCTTTAATTTCCACATCGAGCCCCCTGCTGAGGAATCCGGTGTTGCACATCCCCTCCCAGCAGAGGTACAGCCATCCTCCTCAAAGCCTAGGCTGGGGGAAAAGGGAATTTCCCTTCAGAATAAACACTGGGGTGGCATTTCCATTATCCTGCCTGTTGTCATGAAAAGCAGGATCAAAGTGATGAAACACATCCAGAGCCACGCAGAGGCCCGGAGCAGCTTTAAAGTGCCATCTATTTCTGATGTAATTTTAGAAATAACAACCCAAACCTATTTTCTTAGTAATTAAAAAAGGCTGGGAGACCAATGGTTTTGTGCTACTGTTCTCAAGCACGACCCACCTGATCGATAAATACCAAATTACAGCATTTTAACATCCTTTTAATACGTATTTTGAGGAAAAAGTGTCCAAGGCCAGGTGGGACAGGGCTTGGAGCATCCTGGGATAGTGGAAGGTGTCCCTGCCCACAGCACTGGATGATCTTTAAGGTCTCTTCCAACCCAAACCATTCCATGATTCCATGGAGAAATTCCAAGAGTGTAATGATGCCGCTGCCCATCTTACGCTGAGTATCTCAAGTGAACAAACCTTACACTCTGTTATTTACAAAAATATCTCCATGCTCAGCTGTGAGACAAACTCAGAAAAATTCATTTGCCTTCCAGGATTAAATTGCCCCAGTGCTGCACACTTCAGGCAGGAAGAGGCCGAAGCATCAAGAAACACTCAGATAATTCTTCCCTAACTCCTGTCGAATGTCTGTTTTCTCCTTCGGAATGAAAACATACATTTCATTACTGGAACATGATTAAACTTTGGTTTTTTCCTGTCTGAAAACCCAGTAATCACCACCTGAGCATGCCAGCTGTCAATGACAACAGCCTCGGGCTCTGATCTGCAGGAACTGAACAATTAGTAATTAATTAGAACAAAGCTGAGTAGTACAACACAAGCTGGATTGTCAGCTAGAGTTATTAGGGTTGCAAAATTAGGGTTGGGACTCCTGCTCGGTGCGAGCACAGCAAGCTCACGGCTTCTTCAGCAAGTTCACGGAGAACTCCCCTCAAAAATGTGATTTTTTCCTTTTTCTCCTTGAAGTGACAGGACAGAACTCCTGTCCCCAAAAATACACCTCCTCTCCACGCCTCTGCAGGATGACAGGATGCCTTGTGACAGGCGGCGTTGCTGCCTTGCCCAGCCCTCTGCTCCTTTCCACTCAGCTCTCTCAAACAGATCAAGTTCTCCTGCCTCCAAAATAAACCTCTGATCATCCTCGAGAATCTGGAAAATTCTTCACAGAGAGTAAAATTTGATGAAACTGTTCTTTAATTTGATTTGCATCCTCGCAAATTCTTTACTAACAACACCCTACGGCCGTGCCCTGTGTGACAAAGGGTTCTTCACGCTCCGGGAAGGAACAGGCAAGGACAGGGTCCCCAGCTGATATCCCAATTTTGGGGTGTTGTGACTGTGCAGAAGAGACGAGGCCTTTGCAAACACACCCATCGCTGCTCTGCCTCCCCTTCGCAGCGAACTCCCTGATCACCACTTCTTCCCCAAAGCACAACCAGCAGCCTCGGGGCTCTCCGGGGACGGGCAGGTAACAGGAGGAGTGCAGAGAGAGGCTGGCAGGCAGCTGCAAGGGAGCTCAAGTGGAAAAAATCTAAAATACACCCCAGAGAGGACGTTTGCAGCCACTTTAGTGCATTAGAGATGCCACTTACAAATGTGAGAACAGCAGAAAACAAAAAGTCTCTGTT
>VZTA01024636.1:0-60046 GCA_013398855.1 Mohoua ochrocephala
TTTTCTTTTCTTTTCTTCTTTCCCCTTTACACCTTCTGGTCCTCTTAGGAGCAAAGTCAGTGGGGAGTCTGCCAGAGCACAGAATATCAAATACGTGGCAACTTGCTCCACACATCTCACCACTGCCCGAGATGCCGCTGACAAGCGCTTGCACCAAGTTAAAGTTAGAAGTATTATACACTATCATTCAAATTGTTTAGACTTTTTCTTTTGATTCATGCCGTTGCTGTATTTTGTACATCCTCCTGACCACTCTTAGCAGCTGTAACAACACTTGTGGTATTACCAGTAATTTGCAACTTATCAAACATGATTGAACCTTGTTCTTTTGTGTAAACGAAACAGAACTCTCTGGTTAGCTTTCTTTATACTTTGGAAATAGTGCAAAGGAAACCAAGTCTATATTTGCATGCCAGACAATGAAACATAACACACAGTGTATACATGCCTTTGACACTGTAATTACCAGCTGTTGTTTAGATTCCATGTATGGTCACTGGCTTGGGCTGTGTTGGAATCAGCTGTATCAACATTTAATCAAAGTCTTATAGATTTTGGTTGTATATTTTTCTAATGTCAAAGTGGAAATGCTGAGACTAAAAAATAAGTTCTTTGGTAATAGAATGCATGCCCACTGCACTGCAAATATAATGAACCTTTGTGGCATAATGAACAAAGCCATTGGTGATTTTGTAAGTAACGAGGCAAAACAGAACAGGCAATTTTAAATTAGGTTTACTTTTTTCAGGATTTCAGCAACTTTTGATGAATGTTTCTGGAATTTGAACTTGAAGCTGTGTTAATGTTTTCTTGTTTACCACACAGTTAGGCTTAACTTGCCTAAATCTTTTTAGAAATGAATCCTGCTAGGGGCTATTGAGCATCTCCTATACCCTGGTCTGAACCATCTCTGGTCTCTGGAATAATGTGCTGGTAAAGCAAACTCAGTGGTCCACTACCTCAGATCACCATACAGAGTCTCAATAAATGGCACAGACAATGAATGCAAGCTCAAAAAATTATTGCCTGTGCTGCAGAGTACCATGGACAACATAGCTGAGATCTGGGAGCCCAGCACAGAGATGTGAAGCCCCAAAGAGCATTTCCTGCATGGTCCACGAAGCTTTGTACCTTTCTCAGTAAGGTGGAAGAACATGCTATGCACTTGGGAAGAATAGCTAGAGTGAAAATCATGAAAGACAGTTTGCATTTTGATAGTCTCATGGTCCAACTCACGTTGGAAAAAGTTTGAATAAAAGAAAGAAGTCAATGTTTTGCCCAGCACCATCCAATTAAATTCACTGTTCCACTGAAATACTCCTCCTGTTGCAAACGATCGTGTTCAAGGTATCAGTATCCTCTCTGTTTTTTGCATAAAACCATTGCTTTTGAAGTGCCTTTTTTTAACGTTGGTTATATCTGTAAGGTTAGGGAGCCAGTGAGATTAGTGCATCTCAAGAACATGATGGGAACAAGGATCTCTTTCTTAAACAAATTCTTACTTAATTTAAATACAAATGAGCAGAGATAACATCTTTCTGAATGTTTCAATGCATCCCAGCCCACCATAGAAAAACCAGGAAACTTTGCAGTTCTTAGCCATTACGCAAGTCCTTTAGTATTCCCAAGGAAAAGAGACCACAGGAACAGTGAGACAGCTTAGATGAAAAAGTAAGCTGAAAATATGTAATGAAAATAAGGCTGATGGTAAAAAATGAAATAATGAGTAAATACAAACTGTACCAGACCTTCAGGCCATATATATGAATAAACTTTTTATTGTTCACAGGAAAAGTGGTAAAATCTTAACCTGCCTTTCCCCTTGAATATATATAACTAGAAAAAAATCTTAGTCACTCCCCTTAGAAGGGGAAGGGAGAGGAAGGAAGGAGGGAAGGAAGGAGGGAAGGCAGGAAGGAAGGCAGGAAGGAAGGAAGGAAATTAATTACCTGTATTTCTCCAGTTAGCCCTATGTTAATTAAGATTCTTTCGACATTATAACAAACGACAAATGAAAGTTGGATACATCCTTTTACTCCTGGGAAGTCTGATGAGTGACAGATTACCTTTTCTTTTTCATGTATTGTATTCACTTAGATCATAAAACAAAAGGTAAATCTTAATAATTTCATTCATATGATAATGAGTGAATTTTCCGGCATAGTTAATAATATTGCTGTTAAAAATATTAATATTCATGGTTACAGCATTATGATAGTAGCTGGCCAGAGAAGCTGACAATGCAGGAGCATTAGAGAGCTCCTGAACAACATATAAATTGATTAAATTATGCCAGTCTGGTAGCAGTTACAAATTTCTTCTAACTTCATTTAGGACAATTTATTTAGTTAGTTAACTTTCAGGTTTTCTTTTGAATGTCATTTCTCTCAAGAATCATATCAAAATTCTTGGAGAACTTAAATTCACTTTTTTTCTGTGTGGAGTTTTTTGGTCTCTTCAGATGAACGTACAGGCAGGGCTGTGGCTTCTGTTGAATGGGATGAATTTCTGTGACAAAATAGGATATAAAAGTTGTCTGCCACAAGAACTTGAAAGGTCTTCAGGTAGCAAGCAGAAATTTAACCAGCATGAAAACACTGCATTGTGGTTAAAGGAACAGACTATTGTCAGTGTAATAATGGTAGCAAACCTATTCATAAATGACTAAGCAATAACAAGAAAGACAACTCTTCCTGAAGAATGGTGTTAAATTCCAAAGCAGTGTTCACCTAGTACTCTTGGAGAGATATGTCTAGCCACTGGAGCTGTCTTTGATGCAGTTGACATTAGCACAATAATTCTACATTCAAACATTTGTGACTGAGAGCAGCACTTGGCCTGATAGCATGTATAGGGAACACATGAAAATAAAAAGTTCAAATAAACAGCCAAAAACACTTCTAAGACATTTTCTTGTGGATAGATTTAATTATACAAAACCAGCTGGGGGTAAAAGGAATGTCGGTAAAACAAGACATTTTTTCTTGGCTGAAACATTTTCATGTTTGAACGTGGTCAACTACTCCTACAGCATTTTATTATTAGGGGAGCAACATAAGTAACAGCTGCTGCTATTGTTACTTAAAAAATTGTTTCCATTACAAACCCAAATTTTCCCATGAAAATTTGCTAGAAATTCTTTTTTTGGCTGTAGTGTTCAACTTTGGTTTTCTGAAAGTCTGGATGGAAATTATTTGGACATTTCTGTAAATGAGAAAGCTGAATGAGAAAAGTACTTGTGCAGCATTTTCCACCTCCAGACTGACCAGCCACTGAATGTCTGTAGATTCTGTTTTGAACCAAAATTACTTCTCACTGATTGTCACTGTACAGCTTTGTTCCAGATAAGGAGGATTCTGGGTTGAGCAAGTTTTAAGTAGTCAAATATTTGAAATTTGAATAAATGGTATGGAAGAAAAGACTTTTCCCCCTGATCATTAAGTGGCAAGTCAAAAACTGATTGGAGAAAATGCAAAGCCTTTAGGTAGTTTTGGTGGACACTGGCTTGAGGCTTAAATGTTCCACTCAGAAATAAGCAATCTGTGAGTTTAACAAAGACCAAGGTAACCCTTACAAAAACTCCAAATTGTTATATGCCACTGAGGTACTGGAGAGAAAAGACAATCATTTCCTGGCTCCAATATTTCTCTCTCCAAAGCAAAGAATTTCTGAGACAAAAACATAATTCAAGAAACCCTTAGGTCCTCATTTTCCTAGCTATTTTTCCTCTGATTGTTCTTAGCTGCTTTCTCACCACAGCTCTTAAGCAGCTGAAATGGTTGAAGTTGGAAAATTCTAATATAAGATATTTGTTATTGGCCAAATCCATTCCCAAAAAAGGGTTTCTTGCAGAAAAATTGATGGCCTGTTGAATGAGAGGGAAGTTCAGGATTAAGAGAGGAGCACAATTTTGGGGAGTTCCTCACATACTGGAAGGTAGGGCATAATTAGGGCTGCATTCTTGCAGGAGGATCACCCACCTGCAGAAGCCCCACGTTTTGCCTGAGAAAAAGATGTGCTAAAAATAGGTTGAAAGAAGCAACTGCCTGGAACAACTGTGCACCCAGACTCAGGAGATTGCACCTACACTGCTCCCATCTCAGTATGTCTGTCCAATGCCCCGCCCAGCTTCTCCTTTTGGGCAGCACTTACCTGAAATAGACTGCGTTGCATATGGGCATGCAAGTGTTTATGGGCATGGCAGCCTTCCCAGCGTCCCTAGCTGGCAGATGTATTTGGAAATATTTTGAAGCATTTTTGAAATATTTTGAGATCTTAAGGATACTGTAAAGTGCTACTTCTGCTGTGAAAGCCTCAGGATTACAGCAGCCTGTACCAAGGAACAGAACCTCCAGATGGTGTCTGGGCGATTAGTTCCAGATTGCGGGACTGGCACGTTTGTATCTGGAAGAGGGTCAGTGGGGTGTTTCAGTCCAAAAGAGCTTCAAAGACCGAGCTTCAAAATAAAATAAGACAATTACATGCAAAAATGTTCACTAATGCACTCAAGCCCTCAAAAGTGAGGGAATAACCTGATTACAGTTAACATAATTTAATAGTCCTATACCTGATTTTGAGCTAAATTGCAAAGAGCAACTTGCAGCTAGAAATTATACCCAGAGTCTTTTAGGCACATGTATCATATTTAGGGCCAAAAGAGACAGATTCCATAAGTGTCATTGATATGAGTAAAGGCAACAAACCTTCTGCTCAGGCAGCATGCTCTAGCTCAGACAGAGGAAGGAGAAATAGTGAAAATGCATTGGTTTAGAACGGAATTTAAGCAGGTTTAATTCAGTAATTGTTAATGTACCATTTAAGCTTTATTTGAAGCTTTATTTAAGCTTCTACTTCTTTGCTAAGGATATACTTTACTAATTAATATAGTTGAAATTCTCACTTGTACATGTACAGGACTTTGTATCAGCATATGGCAAGTACCAATTTTCAATGAGTTCCTACTGTGAAAACTTAGGAGTATAGACAATGTTATTAAATTACCTTATTGCACAGCAGAAAACTTCTATAAACCTTTTAACGTGACAGAGCAAATAAAATGTATCTATCATTATCTAACCTCCTCCAAAGTACATTATAATGGAAATGAAAAATAAAAGACATAAGGTAAATCTTTTGTCCCCTCCAAAAGGCTTGACTGTTCTGTGTTTTACATGTTTGGCAACTGTGTATTTAGGTTCATAAAATGAGAATATAAAGCTTGATTATTCAAGATGCTGGCAAAAAAAAGATCCTGGAAAAAGTAATTAGGCACATACTTGAGTGACATGTTTGAAGTAAACCGGGAGACTTACTTTTAAACAGTTTTGGCTACATTTTTCAATAGTTCAAGCCAAATTATTCAACACTTCGTTCCATCCAGGTTTTACTGAGCAAAACTACATCACACAGCTATTTTTTGGATTTTATTCTGAATTGTTGCTTTTTTCCCCCTAGCACTTGCATTCAAACACCTCTCTGGAATGCGCACAATTTAATTCTCCCAGAAATAACTTAGCTGTTGGTGGGAAGCCCTGCTCTCAAGGGAAGTGTTTAGTCGTCATCTAGCTGTAGCCAGATTCATACTGGGCTCTGAGTACCAGAATAGTAACATTGGTCTGGACATTGTATTCCACAGGGAAACAAGCGAATGGAGCATGGGGATAAGCCACCCGTGTTACTAAATACTGAATATTGAATTTTGAAATGTCTAAGGCTTTTTCAGTGTGACTGAACTTCTCAATATATTGACCAGCTGTAGCAAAAAAAAAAAAACAAACTACTGAAGAGTTTTTGAAGGTGCTCAGATCAGACCCATGTTCATTAAAAAGGGACAGAGTATTCTGATTCGTCATAGAAAGAGATGAAGATTTTTATCCCAAGTGTCGCTTAGGCTGAAGAGACACCAGAGCTACAGTTCCAATTAAAATGTCCTCCACAGCAGAAATATTTTGGGTGGTGAAGATCACACCACAAAGCATTTCAATCTTTCTGCTGTCCACATTCATCTTTGCTCATTCATGCTTCTTCTAAGTGATGAGTTGATGATTCAGACAGAGCACAAAGCAAGTCTAGACTAAGGTATGTGAACACTACTGTCTCTTCAGCTTATGCACGTTTAACAGTTTGCCCTAAATAGGTATGGCCTAAAAGCTGTGCACAAACAGCTACTGTAGAATTTTTTTTAAGCTCTGTAATACTTTTTTAACTCTAGATGGATGCTTGAAATCTAGGAGTGCAAGATATATACCCTGGTTGCCAGCAAAGTCAGCTGCATATCTATGGCATTTGTTAATAAAGAATTTAGGGAGTAGCTTTTGTAAAACTACAGAGAAGAGGATGCAGCAGGCATTTACTTTGCAGGCTTTCCATCTCTGCCTGATAGTCCAGTGTGTTAAGAGGTGAAGGCCAAAGGCTCCTAGAAAATTAAACGTTAAATTTGTGCATAGCAATGGTTTTGGTTAGAACTGGAACTGGCTGAAATCTGGACAAAAATACATTACATCTATCAATACTGAAAGGAAATGGTTAAAAGGCTTTATTTCTTGCCCTCAAATAAATCCCGAGTTGCTCAAGTAAAATTTTTGAGCTGTAGTAGTCGCAGCTAGTATAAATATGAGAAGAACCAGTTCCTCAGAAGGAAAAAGGAAAGCGAATGTAGTGCATCTGGATTAATCATTGAGTCTGGTATGGAAAATGATACTATCAGTGCCAAGGATCATAGAAAAGTGTGTTTCTCTGAAAGATTTGTGAATGATCCATTGAAAAATCTGGCTCTGTAAGGATAGTAAAATGCCTGTACATCAGATATTCATAGCTCTGTGTGAAGCATTTGTTGGACTTCCATCTGTCTGAACGATGGGACAACTCATCGGTGTGAATGCAATCAGTGAAACAACAAACCGTTTTTGCTCTGTTTCGTCTGGTTTTATTACGTTTTTCTTTTTATCTTCTTATTGTCTCTGCCCCCTTTTTCTGATGAATTCAGCTAAGATTCAGAAGCGTGCCAGACTTGGATAGGTTTTTTTTGTTGTAATAAACAATTTTGCTGGTCTGGCAGCTCTTCCCAGTCTTTCCCCCTTCCACTGTTTTTTGGTTCTGTCTTTCAGCAAATCAAACAGTTGACATGAAAGGCCATCAATCACAGCTATTCCTTGAGATGTATAAAATATGTACATTCCAAGCCTCTTGAACAGCACTAAGCAGCTGTGGTTAACATTCAAACTACAAATATGTTAAATGTATTTTGAATTTTGCAACATTTGCCATTCCAGTTGTTAAATGAACTTTGCAGGTGTTCAAATACACTGCTAATCCTGGGGTTTTTACTAAGACTGTTAGCAATATTAAACTGAAACTCTGAAACCAAGGCACACTAAATAAGCCAAACAAAAAAAGTGTTGATAAGTGAGTTGAGTTATGTTACAACTGGAATATTTACAGAAGAGGACAAAATAAAATTCTTTTAAAAAATCTCAGCAGCATGATTTTAAGTGTAGTACCAGATTCAACCACTTTATGGATTTTCCTGTTTCCCTTTCATGTAAACACATTTCCTAAAGAAACATAAGTCCCTAAGCATTTTTCTCATCACTATGTTTTTTTTTATTAATGGTCTTTTTGTTAATCATAATATCTGATATTTTCATTGTCACAAGCCATATGCAATGCAAAAATAAGAGGGAAAAATACTGGTTCCTGGAAGAGAAATGCCAAGGCTTCGTTCACTTTAGGAGTATGCCATGGAGTTACTCTCAAAGTTAAAACCACTCCACTTGCATAGCCTTCTCCCTCACAATTTACCTTTGTAAACTCTCACCCTTAACAAGGGAGATCCAGAAACAGCGACAAAGAATCCCTAAAATGAACCACGCGCTTCTTTGAATAGGGATAATTAATTTTGTAAACTGGGACTCCTAAACGACCCATAAACTCTAAGGGGATAGTGAAGTAACTTTGAAATGCAACCATTTCTGGTAGAAAGGTTGCAGGACCAGCATCCTAATAAATAAATTTTAAAAAAAAAAATCCACCTTGGCAGGCATGGTTTTATGGTAGGGGAGATAGAGAGTGAAAGGTGCCTGCTTTTATCCCCCCAAGGTGCAGCAAACTCTGCAGTGCAAGCACTGGTCAGGGAGAGGAGGTCTTAAGTATAATTTTTCTTCTCCCGTGGAATTCCCTTGTCTCTGCTCTGTTTGCTCTGGCTTGTGCTGCAGGCTCTGCCTGTGCAGTTGGAGGAGAAGTGGCGACAGGCCAGGAGGGTTGCACCTGGCTGCACAAGGGGCGGCCTCCCCGCATGGCAGCGGGAGCAGGCGGAGAGCATTAGCAGGCAGAGATGAGAAATCCTGCTTCCAATTCTGCCCCAGTCCAGCCCTGCCAAGCAACCACTGTCACCCATACCAGCCAGACTCCCACCTCCTTGTCCAGTTACACCCTGCCAGTAACCCCTTCCTGGGGTTACTTTTTTATATTACATGATTTTCAGCGTCTCCTAGAGCTATTTACCACTGCAGCACAACTTGGCACTGGACCACGAGTGAGAGTGAAGGTTTTATGAAGAACAATTTTTTGGGTCTCTTTAGGCACAAATTTACTCCTGAAAGAGAAGGCAGAGTGTTCCCCAAGGAACACTCCTTGAGCATTTTGCTCCTTCCTTACTCTGTTTGACATTGCTTAGGTTGTGACTACATGTAATTTTGTTAAGTCATTTGAAGAAAATGTTAGAGGATTGTTAAAGCATGTGGAACTATATATTTTTAAACCAATTGATCACTAAGGGCATAATTTCATGTTCAGAACGGCCTTCCTAGTTTTTTGTCTTTTTTAGCACAAATAACAGAACAGTACTATAATAAATCTAGGATTTATAGCTGCTGCTTTAAAGCCAGCCTTTAAGTACCATTTTGTTTATGGTTTTAATAAGGTCATTTAGTTGAAAAAGGAGTTCAAACTTGTATGCAGTAGCCATGTGACTTGTTTAGTCAATCACAGCGTAGGATATTTTAAACCCATTTTACAATGGTGTATAAAAGCTTGTCTCAATAACCATCTGGAGAATATTGAGTTTCATAACTGGTAGGAATTATTCAATATCCTCCTCCCCACAGGAATAACAATTTCAAAATCTTCAAAGACTGATATCTAACTGGAGAAAAGGTATTTAATGTTGTTAAAACTGGAAATTGTGTAGAGCTAAACAAGTCTTTTTGATCTACCTAAAAAACTACTTTGTAGGCCAGGGAAATAGTTTCCCCAACTGTCAAGTTTTATATATAACCAACATTTCTTTCTCTTTTCATCATTGAATTGCTTATTCCCTAGCAGCCTAAAAATTTCTGACTGGGGCTTAGGATATCAAGTTGATTAAATTAATAAGAAAGCTTTTGTTTTTCTTTTCAAAACTCATAAAAAGAGCTTGCCTTTTTATTCTCCCGTTTGGGACTGGCTTCCTGGCAGTCCTGTGCGTGTTCACAGGATCATGATGGTGAAAAAGAAACTTTCTTCCTAATGCTATGGACCGCTTCTGAGTAAGGAGGCAGAATTGGTGCTTTTGGAGGCATGAGGTGCAGCTGAGGTCAGCAGAGATGCTGGATCCCACAAAAGGACACCACAGGCAGCTGGAAGCTGGAGTAGCCATCACTGACACCCTGGTGATGGTGGTGTCTCATCTGTCAGCATGGGGGACAACCATAAATTTAAGACTGCTGAATTCCACACTGTTCTTCAAGGACTGCTGAAACCACGATACCTATCTATGGAAGATGCCTTTTCTCGCTACCAGTGCATACCTGTGCATCCCACATGCAAACCTGCCCCTACTCTACTCCTTTGCAAGCTTGCTTGGAGCTTAATAGCTGCAAAGTCCTGTCCTGCTGAACTCAACCAGCAAAGCATCAAGTAGCAATTTCTCTTTCTGAAGCAAAAAATCCCTCACAATAGACACTGCATTAGAGAGGCAAACTGCACTCTCCCCATCTGCAGACGTGGCTGGGGAGGGGGGAAGAATACAACACAAAAATTTTGGAAAGAACAACCTGAAGCATGATATCGTACAAAGGTTACACTTGGGGGGGGTTGAAAAATCAAATGACGTGTTAATAACCAGGCCACACACAAAAAGTGCTTGAGATGTACACATCTCAGTGCAATCTCTTCTCTTTCCCAAACCAATTGCCAGTGCTCTCTCGGAGTCTAGAGCAAACACCATCTCACTGAAAGCACACAAGTGCATGAACTTTTTTTCTTTTTTAATTTGAGCGAAGACTTTTTATCAATATAAAAGGATGGTAACCCCCAGAGTAAACACTTATCTGTAAAATAGAGATTATGTGCTTAATAACATTTAATATTTTGGCATCTCAAACCTCCTGTGGAGATCAGTCTGGAAGAGTGGTGTTTATTTTCTTGCTACATGTGAAAGTTCATTCTCAGTATCAAGTTTGTTTGGTCCACTAACTTTGTTAACCTTTGCATTTACTTCTGTATTTGATGGCCTTTCATGAGCAGCCACTTTAGTAGCCAGGATAGAAACAGTTACATCAGGGTTAGAGGTCATAGCCATTATGGGATTTCAACTTAAAACAGTCACTGCTTTAGGGGGATCACAGTATGTTTATGATTAATTATTTTCTTTGTGAGAGTTTCTATGAACAAGATTATTATAGTAATATACAAACCATCTGGGTAACCTTTAATATCTACCTACTTTCTTGATGAAATAATAATCAAGACTTTGTGAAAAATCACTCCCTACCTAACAGGACGCTACCAGAGCAGCAGTACTTTCATTTGTCTCTTTCAAGGAATTCCAAGGAAGAAAAAGTGGCTAAAATTCTACACCAAGTGCAAGTACATTTTTAACAGGACACAACTGGATGCAAATTAAAGAGCTGTATGGTTTTTTAATTACGTACTTCTAGCATTTTACGTTTTTTAAAAATACACATCCAAATGAAATTCTCTGCATAAGTTTATTTTTATACACTACTCCAGAATGTATTTTATTGAAGCCAAAACACCAGATAACATTTTAAAAAACTAATAACGTTATATTTACATCTTTAAGAAATACATTCCAATTGCACGGTTCAGATTCACAGCGCTCAAGAGACACTGAAATCATTGCTTAGAAACAGTATTTGCTGACTTCACCAGGGTAACAGTTTAATCCTTAAAGTAATCAACTTTCACCCTCTTCTTGGGTCTTTTGACTTTTAAGTTCTCACTAGTCTTTTTGAGAAAAACAGCCCTAGGAGACAGCTATTATTCTCCTCCATGGGATAGTCCACTTCATTCAGACAAGTAATATCATCTTCTGTTTACACTCATCTGAAACAAGTGCACAGGGTCACCCTCTACACTCTGATGTTTTACCAAAGCAAAAGGAAAGACTCTGCAGCAGGACACAACAGAGCTCCGAAACCCGAATAACCTGGGAAGCAGACTTTGCATGCCTATTTATTTCTTGCATTTGATCCTCTTGGAAAAAAAAAAAAAATCCCAATATCATGTCCTCAAAGCATTTCATTTAGGCTGGAACACTGTAATAGAGAAGTCAGCTTTGGACGGTATTTCCTTTTGTCTGTTTTTAAGTCATGGGCCAGATCCTCATTTGGTGCAACCTCCACTGATCTCAGCTTGTCCTTTGACTTGAGGAGCTGAGTATCACATTTAGAAGTACATATGAATGTTTTCAGGAGGAAAAATTATTGGAGCTTTTTAGAAGAAAAAAGACCAAAAAAAAAGCCTGAGCAAAACAAAACAGAAAAAACCCTCACAATGGTTTTCTTAGCATAGTCAAAGCAGGATGGCAACCAAATTATATGAATAAACCACAATATGGATGCAAAACAAAAGTTCTCCACAATTAAATCCCTAGACCTAAAATCTACTGGCTAAACAGTAAGGAAGCCAAGAGAGCTAAACAAATTACCCTGACCAAGAATCTGAAGCAGTGGCTCTTCCTGCAGCCTGTATCTCAGAAAAACCTACAGAAACTGTGCATAATGCCATGCTGCTTTCAAAAGCCTGGCTTTGGCTGCTGTATGTACGTATGCAAAGAATTGCTTGAGCTCCAATAGCTCTCTGGGATCAGAACAACCACCATTTTGTAACAAATAAAACCCTCTGCCTTCCAGGAAGAAAGACACATTTTGTTTCCTTGTGACCCACTCACTGACGGACTTGTCTGCTCTGTTCAGCTTCTGCTGAGTGCTGTGGTCATCTGAAATAAGCAAGAAGCAGGCTGTGGCTGCCAGCAGCCTGTAATGAGGCCTCTGAAAGCATGAAAGAGAATCACAGCTTGGTTACAAACCCCTTGGCACACAGCTAGCCCTGAAAGATATATTGAGGAGAACACACTTAAAAAACAAAAGCCTCAGTAACTTAATCACTGGCCCTAAATCTGTTGGCTGCATGGCAGTTGACTAAAAAGTTTCCAAAATATGTGTCCAGAGGATCATCTTACAACTCACTCACCCCAGCAACATACAATGAGGCTGTTAAAAGAAAACATTTTAGCTGTACAGTACCACATCATCTGACACCTTCCCTTTTACTGATCCAATGCAGACAGCCTTAAAAATACATGTAGAGAGTGTTTATTTTTGATAACTCTTAATGCCCATTGGACATCAATATAGCATTTTTGGGGAATATTTCCACCAGACCAGCTATTCAGGTGCTTTGCTCTGCTGAAGAGAGAACATAACTTTTTCACCCGGCTAGGCAGGTGCTCTTTGCTACCTGAATGAAATATCTGCTGTCCTTGACTGAAGAGCACAGACAGCAGAGCCACTTGTATAACTGCTTCTTGACTCATGCCTGGGGTATGTCTGACAGCTCTAGGGATCATTTCTAGGACCACACCCGGAGGGAAAAACTTTTTTTGTTTGCTAGAGCCATGATTGAATTAGGATTGCTGCTTAGCACTGCCTCTTTTAATTGGTATTAGACGTTTGAATTCATTCAAATGCTGGCATCAGGTCCCCAACAGCCTGTTTCCTCTATGAGATTTGACAGTATTTTCCTAAATCCCTTTGATATTGCAGCCATAGGATTACTCTGCCTGTTAATTTTGGTGCTATTGGTAACACACTGAAGTCCAGCTACTCAGTCAAAAATGTACAGTCATTTGGTAGCTCTGATTTTACTGAAAACATTCGGTAGGGGTGTATACTGCATCACGGATTAAGCATTCTGGATCAGTCTCTTTTTCCTCTGAGATTGTCTTTTAATACATTTACAGCCAATAAAGTCCCAGGCAGGGCTGCAGTGTTAGCAACAAGCTACCCACCCTGAGCTTGCTCTTCGCAGTCTCAACCCAAACACTGACACCGTGCTACTGGTACAGCACATGCACACTTCACTTGCTTGCTTCTTTTTAAGCCTGCTCTGGAGTGACCAGCATCACGTCTGCCATCGCTCCTGGTTCCTGCAGGCCAAAACTGAGGGCAGAGTAGCTCTCCCGTACAAAAAATTCTGCCGAAAAATGGTGGCTGTCTTTGAGATGTAGATGTGTAAAATAAGAGTGAGCTCCTTCTCTTGGGCACATGTGTTACGACTCTATTTTTACCATTGCTGGCTAAATTACTGCGGCCTATCTGGAGTCAGTGAGAGTTTGACTACTTGCACCAGCTGAGGATCTGACCTTGCTTGTGAAGCTGCCCCAGAGCCTTTCCCTAACTGTTTCTAAACTAACGGATCAATCCAGGAAACTTTTTTTTCTGTCAATAAAAAAGATTTTCTAGGGACAGGGGACGGTTTCTCCTCCCTGGGAGACATCCTCCCTCTTGTAGAAAGCCCTGGGACACGGGCTGCACAGAGCTGCACGCAGGACTCGTGTCCAGCACAATGTGTGGCGAGGAGTCATCACAGCCTTCCGAGCGTGTCTTAAATCTGCGACACAACTTGCTGCTTGGCACAGAAGCCAAATTTGCTTCTTTGCATTACTGGGGATTGGGCACGTTACAGGGAATTAAAACATAATCCATTACTGTGATAATACATTAATACACATCCAGCAGCTGCCTCAGCATACCTCATAAACCACAAACGTCCCATGAAGTGGTACTGTAAACGCTTTACTACGTACCAAGCACTCATGGTTTCTCTCTTCCCACTCCTCCTCAGGGCTTTCCATCACGCAGTCGTGCCCCCTCAGATCATACCCACCCTCTTGCTCATATCCTGGTTGTGTTGTCTACCTTCTGCAAAGCTTATTTTAGAAATCCTGTCACATCCTGCCCACTCTATTTTTTATCCAGCAGAGGAAGACTTGACACTCCAGTTTCTAGTAAAGCAGCGGGGGAGACCATTTGTTTCTTACCACTATATTTATTATGTTCAGTCTGCTGAGGGAGGTAGGAGGAGTGAGCAAGAGCAACGCTTGCTCCTGTTCCCAAGCAATGTCAACTGCTTCTACTTGGCAGCTGCTAAGCCATTCTCTGCTGAATATTAAAAGATCCTGCCACTTTTCTGCTGTCTTAGAAACCCTGATGAGGACTTAAAAAGTGAACATGTATTCCTACCCTGAAGTCAGACAGAGTTTCTTCTGGTTGTAGCATTAAAATGAACCTCAAAGAAACTTTCCCAAAACTGAAGAGGGCTGTGCTCAGAGGTCTCTCTGGGGTTGAGCCAGTCACCTCCTAACACAAAGCAGGCCCAGCCATGCAGGGCTGTCACTGGAGAAGCAGCTTCTCAGGCAGGGCAAATCTGGCAGCTCTCTGCTGACTGGGGCAGCAAGGCTGACAGTGCACACCAGGTGAGCATTGCCCTGGAGCCTCCAAAGGCACGGCCCAGGAACACATCCTGGAAAACCTCTGCTGCTGTGAGAGCTCTCCCCTTGCTGGCTGGCAGTGAGGTAACTGCCTTCCTGTGCTACCGACTGAAAGCAGATAAGCAAATCTGTGAGCCCCCAGCAGCAAAGCCCCAAGAGCACCCAGGGAGGGCTGGGGGAAGCAGACCCCTGTGCCCAGGAAGGTAGGAAGGAAGCAGAGGAGCTGTGCTTCCAAAGAGATGAGGGACACTCTCCAGCTGCCAACACAGCACTCTGGCTCACACTGGGCACAGGATGTTCTGCAAAGTGAGGTCCAAGGTGTCATCTCCCCAGTTTTTCAGCCCTCCTGTGACTCAGGGAGGAGCTGCTGCCTTTTTGGCTCAGGTGACTACAGACCATTCAAGGTCTTCCTGTTCTTGTTTAGAGAACAAACCTATGAGGTGAGCCAAGTATTCATTTGGTGCCTCTCTTTTCTGCCATGGAAAATGGGCAATTCTTTATTTATTTGCACTCCACAGAAACTAGTAGGAGCAACCAACTATCTCACCCAGAAATCTACCTCTGACTTGACAGCAAACACTGTGCCCAAAAGAAGTTATTTCTCTTGACTTTTTTCCAATGAAATGCTCACCGACCTTTCCTTGCTGGCGTCTTCCTCTCTGCACCTTGTAGCCATGCACCTATCAGGTGCAGTTTACAGCCAGGCACAGGGCTGGGGTGTGCCCTGTGCTTTGAGTGGCAATTTCTTACTGCTTTTGGCTAAAACTGGAGTAAATAGGAAAGGCTGCTTCTGCTTCTTTCTCTTCACAGGAGCTTAGTGCAAATTAAACACAACCATCAAGAAAGAAAAAGAATAGATGAGGAGAAGGAAATCTCCCAGATCTTCACTGACTATGGAGAGGAGATTATTTTGAATGTTGAAGCCGATGTGACAACATTTTCACAACAGAAATACAAGATATGCATTTTTCACTTTTAATCAATATATTTCCTACGTACTGAAAGATGCCTATTTTAATTTTGTAATTCGACAGTCATTGTTCAATAACATCTGTTATAAAAAAGAGGATTGTTTCATATTTTCAGGGGGACATATCTGGCTTGAAGTGGTGATGTTATGCTGCTTATGAACATGAACACCCTGAACTTTCTTCTGTTATGAATTCTTGCGCTGTAGATCTTTCCTTCAGAGTAAGAGTGATCAAAGTGATTCCAAGGCCGCTTGTCTGATTTTTTTAAATTCTCTGTTTTCTTTTTAACTTATATGTTTAAATAATAATTAACATACAGCCTAGGAAGACAACGGGCTCAAGTTCAGCAGAAGCATTTTGATTAGTCATTATGGGGTCAGACAGTCTTACTATTGACAATCTGAACTGTTTAAGGGCACTCCATGGCCTGAGATGGTGTAGTTACAGTCTCAAGACAGACAAGATACTTGCATCATAACAAGTTCCAGACAGGAAATCCCAGAGAACATCACGGATTAAATAATAAAATTAATTATCTATTAGAAAAACATCATAAATTAATTTTAAAACTGAATTTAACTTTTCCAAAATAAAAGTTTTAAAAATTATAAATACACTTTTTCCTATGAAAACTGCAAATAGAAAAATAGGTTTGGTTCTTCTAAGGCTGTGGGTTAAGATATTTTTGAGATCTATTAATTAGCATTACATCCAGCTTCCTGATAACTTCACTCTACTTAGGCTTCTAACCACAGCAGCAACCAGCAGGGAATGGCAGTTATCCAAGCACTGGCTAGAGGCAGCTTAAGTACACAGAAGCAATGCTGGATTTATTTGCTCAAAAACTAGAATACTTCATAAAGGATGCATTCATTCTACTAAACCAGGGTTTACAGTCATTTAACTGTCAAAATCTGTTGCATCTTCCACTTGAATAAATAAAAAAGAGAAAATATGAGCAAAAATCAGAGAAAGGAATGGTGAGCAATACCCGTTCGAAGGACTACTAAGGTTATTCCTTCAGTTTAGTTTTCTACTGTGCTAATAGATAAACATTAAAAAAATAAAGTTAAAATAAATTCAAATCTAAAATGAGGAGAGCATGGGGAGGACAAGAAGACCTATCTACTCAGCCAATATTGGATGTTCATGGTAACAAAACAGACTACCTGAAGATTTTCTTCTATTCCTCTAAGCTTAAGGTCCCACTTTGGTGGCCACCTAAGGTTTCTCTCAGATGCCACTTAAAACGGTGCATTAGGCTTAAATTCTCTTTGCCAGGATTCTTCCTCTTGTTGATGTTATTTTTAAAGTTTCAGCCAAAATGGGTTAGTGGTTTGTTTGAAGAAGTTTATTAAAAATATAACTTAGTCAGGAGGCAGCGTAATGATCCAACTATTCCTATCCCTGCTCTCAGAAGCTGATGAATGGGGAGCAGGAGCTGGTGGAGGGGCTTTGGCCACAGCTGAAGACTGTTGCAGCTTCTCTAGGATGGTGCAATGCTCCACTGGGCCTCTCAACAGGGGAAAAACAAAGTTACCATCATGATAATACATCATGAAGTTAAACGTCTATCCATCCATATGTTAATTTATAACAAAATACACTTAGAAACAAAATCAACTGCTACGGGCATTTTAGAAAAAGGTGTGTTCATGGACTTTATGAAAAGCATAACGTATCTCAGGTTTCTGCATTATGGAAGCAGTAGCTCATGAAAAGTGTGCAGATATAGGAACTGTGGAGGCAGCAGGGTAAGACCAAGACACCAAAGTCTGTTAGCTTCAACTGTCGACAGATGAAGGATTGAACAAAATCTAAAAAGATAACAAAAATTGTGTAGCTGTTAACATAAATTTCTGACTTTTTGTATTATCTTGTTCGCATTCTGGTTTTAAGCGTTTCCTATGCTTGCTATGTAAGCACCAGGTATTTCTAATTTGGTGTTTACAAGATGCAAAATCTAAAATGTAGAAAATGTGAAAGACACTAAAAGATTACATTAAACTGATCCAAGATATAGCTTTTTTTAACATTCATATTAGTAAACCAGTAAAAGTTCTGTTTGTTCAATGTAAAAGTAGGAAATGCATGATGCAGTTGATACCAGACCATGCTATAGAATGTCAACTGAAAACACAAAGGGAAATAAATCTGTCAAATCCTTGGTGGATACACACACCAAAAAGTCTTTTCTGTAGCCTAAAAGAAAACTGTCTCTTATTATTAAATTTTTATAATGCAATTGCAGGTTATTATTAGGCAGATCAATTAAAACCACTGTTTTCTTATAACAAGCCCTAATAACCTTCTTCATGAATTCTCTCTACGACTAGCTATACCAGTCAAACATGATGATATAAACAATGAGTGGAAATGAATGGTCACCATTTATCAAACCGTAGCTGTTGTATTACAGCAAGTTTTCTTTCTTACTCAGAAGGATCTGACATTTAACAGAGAAGTATTAACTAAAAGACTTTTGTTTTGAAATTTCAAAATAAGCAAGCAGTATCACTCAAGTTAGGGCCTTTTTAAAGCAAAATAACAATGCGATTATTGTGGTATTGCCCAAATTTACAAAGTGAAATCATGACATTTCTCCAGACTTCCCTGTGAATCAATTTGGGATCTTGTATTTACCCAGTATAACCTTTCAGCCCATTAGTTCAGCTGCAAAAGTCACATGAGAACTAATTGAATTCCAGCACAGCCTCTAACAGGTGCATTTTATAACATGTCAGATCCCACAGTTAAATGATTAAAGGACAACTCTCTGCTGGGTTTCCAAGTAATAAACACCTATTTTCTATGCAAAAAGCATAGAGAGGCTCTACCAGCTGAAATAACCTAGGAACCAGCTCTACTTGTGCTTATATATCCCAGTGGAAAGTACACAAACCAACCTGTTCATCTCTTTCCACTGGTAGAATTCAGTGGAAAAAAAAAAGACCAAAAGCCTCATTTCTAAGATGTTGCACCCAAAACATGAAAGAATTGTCTGCTAATCAGATTAGCCTCTTGGCAAGACAAAAGCAGTTTTTGCACAGTCTTACTCACCTTTGAAACATTATCTCTCACCGCCTTATGGCTAAACCACTGTGATCTGTTGTGGGCAAAGCTCTGATCAAGATTTATTTGACCCTCTTATTTCCATGTCTGTTGAGTGCACTGTCTTGAAAGTAAAACAGGTGTAAGTACAAGCTCTTTCACAATGACCTCATCAGGTCTCACAATCACAGAACACTTGTTCGACACTAAGTAGAAAAATTAAACCATCAAAACCGATTAATAGTGTGAAATTATGATGATTTTTCATGGACTAAGAAAACTTTGTAGAAAAAAAAATCACTTGAGAAACGTACACAACCATATTTTTGCCTGTTTTCACATTTATCTGTTTCCCTGAAACCTTGTTCATTTTATGATGCCCATTTTTGATCCGGCCTTCCTTCAGTAACAATGCTGGTTCAGCATCCTCATTACATGCTCAGGTCAGGAAGAGAGCCATAATTTTCCCCACAAACACATTTTAATTACCTAAATTTATCGTTATTTACTTTTACTATCTGATTTTGTTGTCATCCTGAGAAGGAATAATATAATGCCAACCGTACTTGTTCCATTTTTTCTGTTGCCTTATCAGCTGACAAAAAGCAATTTTAGGAAAAGGTAAATTGCATTAGGGCTCTCTCTGGTTTAGGGCTCTGGTTTAGTTATACCAGTTTAAGATGCCACTTTTTCCCACTGCCCAGCACAGTAGCAATCAACATCTCTAGAACACACACGTATAGCTGTGCCTCAGCTGCTCTTAACGCCTTAATCTTAAATGCCAGTGAAGGTGCAGCTACCCTCAGACACTGCACCAAACTGGAGTGACAGGAATCTCTTTGTGTCCACCCAGCAGCTGTCCTGAACTACCACAGTACGGTCTCTCCTACAAGGGCAAGATACATGGATGAGAGAAGAAACATCTTGAGCAGAAGAGTAACATTCATCAGACAGAGATGGCAAGTTTTGTGAAGCTGGGAGAAGTGATTGTCCTCGCTTGGGTTCAGTGTCACCTGAAGAAAATTCTATGCAATGTTAAACAAGAAGTATGAAAGGGAAGGTCTCTTAAAGAAAAGCACCTCTGCAAGTATACAGAGGTGAAACAATGTTAATAAACAGATAATTACAAAGCACACAAGGATGATCTGACTGTTTCCAGGACACTCTGAGCACCCAGGTTTAACTGTGATCTCACATTGATGCTGACAGTACCAGGTATTTTCTTCTAATGCATTTGCTGATTATACTCTGGCTGTCTTCAGATCCATAACATGGACAGTACCGCCACAGTCAATTCCCAGTTGCATTTTCAGTTTCACATTTCTAACTAGGTCTATGCCTTTGTATCTGGGTTTTACCTACATTTCTTTGAATTTCATAGGTGCTGCCTGTAGTCTTTATTAAAACACCTACAGCTTGAAAGAAAGAGTAAAAAATTTCCTCTGTGTGAAGCTGTATGCCCCAGACTCTGCTACATCAATGTCGTGGATAGATGACAGATTGCCTCAAAATATTCAATAACTTATATGGCTGTACTTACCCACAAGTGGAACTCACTAGCTGTGCTAAGGGGGTCCTGGTGGGAGGATTCTCCTGTGTCCCTTGCAGAGCAGCAATTCAACGTTTACATCCTACAACATTCAGGACAGGCATTTCAACTGGAGAAACAAAAGTAAGATCTAATTACATTTCACAGTAAAATCGGTTCCTACTAAGTTGAGTTGGTGTACAAAGCTATTTCAAAGTCCTATTTGTCCTTCAGTGAGAACAATCTTTCTTCACCCTTCATCCTGCCTTGCATGAATGGTTCCTATCCATGTTTTTCATGCTCCTACCTTTGTATTTCATCTCGAGTCTGAAAAAAGAATATGTACGTAACCAAGCCAGTATTCCCAAGGAGTTACAAACCACAAACAAATACCATATTAAGAAAAAAGTATATTCCAGTCATTCCTGGGCTGATCAGATTCTGTAAAACTGTTTATTAACTGGGGTATGCTCTCTACATTAATTTTTACAGCTCCTGACCTTGCAATATGTCATGAAGGCTCCTTGTGTGCCAGTCTTTTGGTGTAAAACATAGTCTGGACCTCCACAGTCTTTCTGATTTGCAATAAAAATCACACCTTTTAGAGGAAAGAAAATCGCTCCTCTCTGTATTCATGGTGAAATATACAATGAGTTCCTTTGAAGAAAAAAACCCCAATTTTTCTTCATTGAATTTTTAAGGCTTTGATGATGTGGCTAGGATAGCAAATAATGAAGGTTATGTTAGGTGCTGCCAGAAATTTAAGAACACCCTTTTTTTTCCCCCTATACTGGAAAAATCAGCTTTTTGCATGAGAGAATGGTAAAGCATATTTTTATTCGTCAATGAAGGCAGCCTTTTTTTTTTCCCTGTCCCCCACCCCTTTGAGGTTCTTCCAGACCGTTTGCTGTTATCCTTCACACAAAACAGCATCAAAAGTCGCATTCAAAGAAAGGAAGCAGCAGAAGATAAATTGCTGAAAATAAAGCCTGCTACTGGAAAATGTGCTCTCAAAGTTTCTGCGAGACTTTACAGTTTATTTCTCCAGTGATGCAAGCTTGTGAGAAAAACTGCATGGACAAACCTGTCTAGAGATTAATCTTTTTCAAAGCTATTGCACACAAACCTATTTTTACGTAAATGTCACTCATGCTTAAAAAAGTAATCCTTTTAGAACCACTGTGTATCTCAGAGTGGTGTTTTTTCAATGAAGATTTAATTTCAATTTATATTCATGCATATATACTCACAAATATTGTTTCTAATAATTTTCTCATTAACAAATTTTTTTTATTATTTTCTTAAAAAAAAACCCTAAAAATTTTTTTCATAAGATTGTCAATATTCCATTCACTTCTTTGTTTTTGATCTTCTGTATGGTCCTTGAATTTCATTCTGATGTTAATTTATTTCTTTATGAATACTGAAGTTGCACTGCCGTCCTGGCACTCTTTATATACACCCCGTCACTACTAATAAGGTACATCTATGAGTACTGTTGTATTCTAACAGAACTACACTGTCATTTAAGGTGGATGGCAGAACAATTTGTGTCACAAGGACAGTCTGTGGATATAGAAGAGCAATAACCTCAGCCTGGAATTTTCAGAAGAAGAAACAGAATTTATAAAAGACTTTAAAAACAGCCGCAGTTCAGATTTTCTCTCAGAGTGGGAATGTGGGGGGTTTTTTTTAAATAAAAAAGGATGAAAAGGCTGAAAATAAACTTCTTTCTTATGTCAGTTAACATGTCTGTACTTTTTACTTTATGTTATATGGTTGAGTTGAAGGAAAAACAACCGCTCCTCTCAGAGGTTTTCTGCCGTCGCTTTGTCTCAGGCGGTGCTGATTGCGCTGTCTGGGGCCTGCGTGTGCAGGGCTGGGCTCTCCAGATGCATCTGTGTTTACATCCCTCCTGAGACCGGCCTGAGCTGGAGCCTTTCAGCCCCTTTCAAAACCAGCCCGAGTGCAGTTTAACGAAATCCTGTGTCACTGGGATCAGTTACTCCCAGGAGTCGATCCTGCTCAATTTCTACCTTCCACTGACATTTTGACATAAATAGGCAGGCAGTCCTTCTGGTCTGGAGATAGGAGGGGTGAAAAAAGTGTGAATTCAAACAGCTGTTGATAAATTGCTCTACAAGGCCTTCACTATTAATTTCTGTCAGTAGACAGTAAAATGGCAATGGCTGCTCAAACTGTTCCAAAAACAACACTTCCTGTGACAGGACAGACCACACTACACTGACAGATTGGAATTGGTCTTGTGCAATTGGCTATTGAGTGCTATCTAAAATCATACAGCTGGTGTTGAACAGGGGTATTGTTCTCACTCCACATTACAAATATAAACCCCACATAAATAACAAAGAGGGGATCATGCCCACATATCCTAGCCCTCACTAGAGCAGATGGGCTTTTGTAAGCTACCTCTGGCAGCATTTGTCTTCTGTGAAAGAATTTCCATACATTTCCGTCTCTGACCCTCCCACTGGTTTACTCTCTCCAAGAAGGTGACACAACCTATAGGTTTGATTTTGTACTTGAGATTGACTTGGAAGCTGTCAAAGGCAGGAGGCTGGAAGTGCTGTTAGGATGTAAGTGCCAATTTCTGTTTATCATTTTCTGGGGCCTTTGGATTGCCAAAAAGAAGATATAGAGAGGCAGAGCCTGAGAACAGAAAATAGTTTTGTTTGGAAAGAAATGGACAAAGAGGGCTGCTCGCTTAGCCAGTGGATGCAGACAAAGTTGTCATACTTCCCATCACAGACTTTAAACAAAAAACAAGATAACAGATAGGATTGCCCTGCCCACCTGGCCAGGTTTTATGTTGAGAGAAGAACCACCTTGCAAGCTAACAAGTGGGCATGATTAGCAGCGGTTTTAGCACACCTATTGAAATGTGTAAGATTAATGCTGCACAGTCACAGGAAGAGCCAATTCATTACACTACTGAAGTAGTGTTTATGATCTAAGTGCTTATTAAAGGGAGAGGATTAAAGGGAGACATTAAGGATCGAAGTAAAAGTGATAAATAGCTCACTCAATAAGTTCAAGGAAGATTATTAGTGCTGTACTCTGACTGGGGATATGCATGTCAGAAAAACATCTCACAAGGATTAATCCCTCAACTAGCTTTGGAGCAGCAGTGCTCTGTTACTTGTTTGGGTCTATACTGCGGTGTGCCTATAGGTTAACTCATTTTTGTGGCCCTGCCGTGGGAAGCTCTCCCTCAGACTGCACCAGAAACTTCTATATTGCTCTTAATACTCTTCTTCTAAGGGTAGGCAAACATCATGCATCACTTTCAAGCAAAAGATTATAAATTATATCATAATTTTGGATATGTGCCTATCCAGATCATGAAACAGGGTGTTTTACAGAAGATTTGTTCTTTCTAAAATTCCAGCAGTCAGTAGTAGGTTGCTAATTTAAGGAAACAAGTGACCTTCCCCCATAGCATAAAAGTTTAATATTGCTTTGTGGGAGAGTAAGAGGAAAAAGGAGCTTGTGCCAGAGATTGTGATAGCACAGTCAGCTAAACAGGCCCATTCTCAAGTCTTTCCGTGGAGCAGTTTGGCTCACCCTCGAAGAAGGTCAGGTGATGCAAGCAAAGAAATAAAATGGCTGGAAACACTTGTTAGATTGCAGCATTAGATTAATAGCTGCAAAATGGAACTGACATTGGCCTGACCACTCTTTCATATCCAGGCTGTTTTAACAGACTTTCCTGCAAGGGCTCTTTCATCCTGATTCCTGCAGCACTGCCATTTAACAATTGCTGTTTAAAAATGTTGTGATACCGTGTGAAAGTCTTCCAATAACATTCTTGGGAGACATAATTTTGTTTCATTTCCATGTACCTCTCTCAACTTGTTTCAGGGTTAGGAACACTTTCACGAAAGCGAGACTTAACCTGTAGGGCTCTAGTTTCTTAAATGTTTTGCCCTAAAGTAAATTCCCTAATTTGAATGCAGATGCCACTGTCACACATGCAAATAAGGTGACTTCACAGGCAAAGAGTTATGGCAATTGCTAGCATGTACAATTACACAATTTGCACCTGCAATCATAGTGATTATACAGTTTAGCTGGGCATGTAAATGTTCACATATAGTGCATATGCAACAGTGTATTTGAGTGATATGGGATTCTCCCTTTGGAATTAACCTTTTCCTGTTGCACATTGTGTATATAAATGAATACATGTATATGCCTGGTGAAAAAAAAAATGTGGTGACTGCTATATCCTAACAGTTATTTCCTATAAAAATTATGAAGTGGTTGAAAATCACATTATATGGGCCAGCATTATGATATCCTGCATGAATTAAGTTCTGTGATTTCAGGTGAAAACCAATTAATGGCAATTTAGCAATTCAAACAACAATAATTGCCTTAACTTCATATGTGCATTTCTAAAATATTTTCTTTTAAATTATGAAGACATAGAAAATATACCAATGTGTTTCTTTTGTTTTAAATCATCCAGTATAACAAGCTAAAACTCTGGGAGCCTTAGTTAGAAATGGTAATTTATATGAAATAAAAGTGTCTATCTCAGCAGCAGCTATTTAAAAAAATTTAGGTAACAACACTAAATCGTGTGAGAGTTCCCTGGAAGTTTCCAGTGCCCAAAAGATCAGCCCTGCCTTTTTCATAATTGCAGAAGTTTTGCTGAGATGATGAGAAAGAATCTTACATTGATAAGGCATAGCAAGGATACATGAAGTCTCCTTTTTGCTCCTGGAAAACAGGAAATGTGGAGCAGTCTCTCACTGCTAAGCTACTGTTCCCTATTGCATTACTTAAACGTCCTGACAAGTGAGGATGATAAAGACGCTTTTGTCACAAATTGACCAGAGAGGACAGGATATGAATTAGATACAAGAGAATGAAAGGAGCTTAGTTTGAAGCCATAAAGAGATTCAGTCTTGCTGTTTATTTCTGCTTTTGAAAGATAAAGGAGACAGATAGCATTGCATTTCTCATGCTGTCTTATAGATAAAAGTAAGATGTTACCTTGGGATCTAAATATTAGAGAGTGGATATAATTACAGGTCCTTAAATATCCAGTTGAATTTATAACTCTGCTGCACATAAATACATTCAGGTAAGCAGCTGAAATTTGCTAAAAGAAAATGAAATTTAAAATGTTTGTTGTGTCCATGATTGCAACAAGCTGATTTCCTTGGTATGAAAATGGCAAAAGAAGAAACTGGAGTTAAGACCACCTGAATAGCCAGTTTAAAGGTGCTCTCTGGCATTGAGCAACAGATATTCACACTGGCTGAGCTGATGCTTGTTCCTAGCTTGAAAATTCTTGTTTAATTGACTTTCAGGAAGACAGTTATCTCTCTGGACCTAGAAAATGACATCATATTCTGCTTATCATGCAAGACTTCTCATTGCTGCAGGATGCTCAGCCCTTTTGGAGGATGTAACATCACTCCTCAGTTTTGGTGAGCCCTGTTCTTTGTTGTGCAGCAGTATGAATGAAATGCAATCAGATAAACAGTTACTGCCCTAAAAAGTAATCTTGTAGGAAAAGGAAAGAATTTTTGTGTGGAGAGCCAACAAGATCATGAGTACTCAGTTCAAGTTTTTCATTGATGTGCTCCTCCTAGTTCCTTCTGGTAAGCAAGACTCTATCACTTTTCCCCTTCAGTGCACCCTTACTCATTGTGAAATTTGCCTGGGAATGCAGTGAGTCCACTCTCACTTTTGATACAACTCAGAACAAAGACTACTGTTACAGTACCTGAACAGTTATTTTTTAACAATTAGTTTTAACAACCATTTCAGGATTTAACCTCTCCATACAGTAGATGTAGCAAAGGGTCTGGTGGGAAGAGGTTCATTGCATTGTATAATTAGTAACTGTTAAGGCTCTTCTCCTCCTCAAGATAAAAACAATGCAGGAATAATTTCAATCTTTAGAACCAGTCTGAAATAGACCCATGATGCCTTAGGTTTTAACTTCTATATTTTTCAAATCCTGTACTGCCGAGTGTGTAACTCTGAAGTTTCGTGTGGCCTGTGAGCTGCTGTTCTCTCATGCTAGTTAGACATAACAAAGTCTCTCTAGGTTTGCTCTTCAAGGATGCCTTGATTGTCCCAGCCCCCAAAATGTGTAAATTAAAGCCTTGAGAGGAGGAGCAAACTTGGGGTAATTCCATCATTAACTGAAATTATAATTGGAGAATTAACCCTGATATGCAAATGGACCAAACTTATAAAAGGATGAAGAACCTGTGACCCAGGGTCCATCTTGGGTGTAGCCTTTTGACTGCCCAGGGTGTACCTTTGAAGGCACGTCAAATAAATACCTACTTTTGTTCTCTTATTCTTGTCTAGTCTCTGTTTTCAGGCGGCCACATCAAGCCATCACCCAAATAAACAAACAGAGGCTTTGGATATTATACGCCACAAGAAAAGTCAACAAGTTTGCCACCATTAATTAGATCTGAAAGTTCTTTTTCTCCAATGAGGTGTTGCAGTGAGTAAGAAAAATGTAATGGACATACTGGCACATCCCTGCTACTGCTATAATTAGGCCAATCACAGTAAATGCCTGCCAAGTATTTCTCTGTTTAAAAAAAAAAATCATTACATTGGATCTTCTTCTGGATTTTAAGCTTTTCATCATGATTAAAGAAGGCTAGACAGGAAACAGACTACTTAGGATAACAGCATGCTGCTTTCAAGGATGAGGAGGATGGGGAGGAAGCTAGCCAACTGTGCACATACAAAATGAGCTGAATGACAAATGCTTCTTGAACCTTTCTATACATTGCAATTCTAATGAAACTGCTGGTTTTTAAGTCTATTTTATTGTAGCATTCTGCCTTACCTTATATAATTATATATATATCTCATATATAAATATATACAACTGAAAATGTTCAATTACAGTTTAGTGTCTTGTATGCTGTTTCATGTTCACAAGTGAAAATAACTGAGATAAGCCTTCATAGAAAAAAGCTGTGCTTTACCAGTTCAATTCTATAGAACTTTCCCATTGCTTCAGGTCGTTCATTATATACCTGCAAAACTTAACTTTGTGCTTTTTTAAAACAAAAGCTGAGGATAAAATCCAAACCTGATTGAAGTTTACAGGAGTCTGGTACAGACATTGCCTCTTAGGACTTAATCTTCAGTAGCAGAAATTAAAGTTACTGCATGACATTGCCCAGTGAGAGATGAAGCTTTCTGTGCTACAGAAAGCAATGAAAAACCCCAAAAACCTACCTTGTTTCAAGAAATTTAGAACATTGCATTGTGCAGAAACTTAAATCTAAAACTTAATTTCAACATTTTTTTTAATTATTGTATCCAAACTGACACTCACTTTTGCTATTTTTTGGTTTGAAGGGTTTTAGAAGAATGTTCACAGGCACAGAGCAGATGTGAAAACCGTCGCTCAGAAGACCCAAACAGGAGGAACAATATTCAGTTTAACTCTCACAAATTCTCTCTTAAAAAAACCTCCCTGCAGGGAGCTATGGAGTTGCCCAATCCAACAGTGGCAGGTCTGCAGAGCCAAATAAGATTCGGTGAGCCCTTGAGCCATTAAAACCACAACTGGAACTCTTTGTGGTGCATTTAATTTCTTCCCTGTCCTTTTCCTCTCTCCAGTTTTCTATTGAATTCTTATCCTCTTCTCCTCCTCTCTTTTTGTCACCTGTTCATCTGAACACCAATAAGTGTTTCTGGAAAATGTGTTTCCTGGAATTATAGGGAGAAACCTTTGGTCTCCCAGAGGGAATCTCTATAACATTCTACAGTCTCCTGTAAGAATTTGTCCCTGTGTTTTTCAATTCTGGGTTCTTCTTTCTCTGTTTCTCTTGCTTCTCTTTGATTAGCTTTTCCAGCATTCCTAAATCCTTCCTGCCATTCACTCAGTCATACTCCCCATCATGCTATCTGTTCTGCAACATTTCCTGGTCAAGGTTTGAAAGGCAATGAATTAGCAGGAATAGGCTTAAATGACACGATGTCAATGAGAATCAGAGAAGGATACAGGAGGAATGAGCCCTCAGTCAAGCAGTACCCTTCCTGAAAAGAAAAAAGAAAGATTAAGCACAGTCTTAATCTAAATGCTACCAGCATGAGAATGGTATCACATGCCAATTATAAAACTCTTCCAGAGTGTTCTACAAAGCTCAGGACCTCACAAATTCCAGGTATAACCTGAAAATTGTTGGTCCTTGTTTTCTCTGTGAGGATTAATAACAATCGCAATGCGTTCTCCGCAATGTGCCCCTCTTCTTACAAAAATGGGGGCCTGGCACTGTACAGTTCTACCAGCTGAGAAATTCCTCTGCTTCGATCACCTAAAACCAAAATCTACCTTAATATATTATCTACTGTTCAGAAGTTTTTTTTCCCAGGACAGCATGATTAAAGGATTGGCATTCAGTCACATCAGACTTTCACTTTGGAAATTGTCTGTCTCTAATCACACTAGAAGCCTAGAAATGCAGATGACCTATGCTGTCAGGATTACATGTGTAGCACCTTAGAAGTGTGAGGAAAATATGCAGGTTGTAATTAAGATTTTCCATTGTGGTCTGAAAGCTATTAACACGTATGTAGCTGTATTTATTGTGTGTTGTCAGGACTTGCTTCTTGACACAATGTGGTCCCTATCAGTATAAAAAAAAGTTTGGCACAAGGTGGTGAAAAAAAATATTGCATATTTGTATTTTCTTCTAATTTCAGTCTCAGTGATGACAAGAGAGGTAAGGAATTGTAGGGCTGAATATTTATTTTTTTCCAATTCCTTTTTTTAGTGTGGTTTTATCTTTTTTATTTGGGTAAGTGAGGCAGGTCTAAAAATCATTGGTAATTTGAAAAATAAAAAAAGCAAAAGAAAGTCTCCTGGCCTAAGTAATGGAATAAGCTCCTGGAGTTCTTCAGAAATAAGCGTAGATTTTAGGCTCGTAGCCTTGAGGAGACCTTTTCTCACTTGGATGTAAAACACATCATGAAGTTTGCATGGAGGTTTCAAACATATTCATTTACTTCCAGATAAGTTTGTGTTTTATTCCTGTTCACTGAGATGTTCCATTCCAGATTTTTGCAATAATCTCTCCTTCTTGCCACACTGTACAAATTCCTTCAGTTAAATGTCTATCTTTGCATGTTTTGATTAATATGGGAGGTGGATCTTCTGTAACACTGAAGAGATTTGTATTATATCCACGCTCTTTTTCTGTTTTGGAGTATAACAAACCAAACAAACGGAAAGTCAAACAAAAACTCCTTCAGCTCTCCCACAGATTTTTTCCAAATGCATCTCAAGGGAAGGGCTTGAGTTTTCCAGCCCTTCACCCCCTTCCTGTACTGTCTGCTTATAATCTAACTTTCTTCATGAACTGCAAAAGAAGATTAGCTGCTTCTTCAGCTAGTCATACTTTCAGCAGTGAATAATATTTCCTACTTCCTTAATGAAAATGTACAGAATTGGACAATATGCACTGGTATTTGTGTACTATTCTCCTCCTCACTTTATCTTGAGCTTTGACTTTGGAAGTCCGATTGTCTTATCCAAGCAATGCCTCTGAAATTATTTCCAGGATGCAGAGAAAACTCCCCTGAGTCAAGAGGCAGTACTGTGACAACCAGAGATCTCTTGAAAGTCTCTTGTGCATATGTCTGTGGAAAGAAATGAAATGTGCAGTCACATGCTAAGTAGGAGCTTTGATTTGGTATGGCATGAAGCTCTTCCTTCCAGTTCTCCCTTGTCCTAAAGTGAGGACTCTGTGTGATGAGAAAATAATTTCAGCTCCTAATCAAAAAAAACCATTTCAACCATTAAACCTGGACAGAAATTATGAAAATATGAACCCGAAAAGGTGTCAAAAGCCAAAAGGCAATTCCTCTCTTTCCTTTCCTTCCCCTCCAAAAAAGTCAATCTCAAGATTTTTTAAAAACTTTGATATAGCAATACTATGAGTAATTGTACAGAAAAATACTGTGTTTAGGGATTTCTTATGCTTAATTACATTTTTTCCTTCAGTGTTTCTCTACAATACTTCCCTGGGGTACCTCATTGAGACTCCATGAAAAGCTTTAACACGGTCATTTGGCAAGTGAATGTTACTTGCATATCCATACGCTCCCTCTTTCTCTTTTCACTTCATTTCAGCTACCAAGCATCTTACCTGATGTACAAAGTGGGGTTAATCTGAGAGGAGCAAGGTAAATCAGAAGTGGTTTAGAGGAGCCTGGAAAAATTGAAGGAATTGGGATTTTTATTTCACATTTTCAAATGTGACAGATGCTATTCTGAGTGCTGCAACAGAAACTGCAGACTGACTTTTTTTTTTATTTCCAGTCAAAAACTTTACTGTGATTTTTCAAACAGGGATGCAATCTTTAATCTCTTAAAAAAGTTAAATCTCTTTAAAAAGTCTGATGCACTCACTCTCAAAACCAGACATCAATGGAGACACCACCTGAGGTTTTCCTTGTTCCTTTCTATGTCTGTATAATTGCAAAATGAAAAAAAGGAGAGGTCAGAAGAGTAAAGAACTAAAATGTCCTTTTGCCCCTGCAAGCTCTGTGTTGGAGCCTCTCTTCCTGCTCTCACTCCTTCTGAATTTCTACCCTCAGAGTCAGGCTGGATGTGGACGTGAGTCTTTGCTTAGCTCATTGCAGAACAGAGGCCCAAATGACTGAAAGAGAAAGCAGAAATCTTGGCAGATTGCTAACATATCAAGTGTTAATGAATACAGTTCTCTAATTAGAAATGTCTGCAAGAACTGAGTAATAGGATCCTTTGAAAATGTGACAGTTTTTAATTTCTTTTGTTAGTAGAGTTTATACTTTTCTGAATTAAAGCTTTTATCAAACTGGCATCAGACTTTAGGAATGACAATAATACTTGAAATACAAATAGGGTTTCTTTTGAAATCACTAGCTAAGCTAACATTTTATTGAAATTCTTAGTTTCTGGACTTTATTAGGTTAATAGATATAATTTAAGAACCTTTTTTTCCCCTTGTTTTCTTTTGCTGTTCAAAAAAAATCCTAATGAATGTGAGGTTGGCTGGAATTTGCTAGCTAATTTTCAGAAACATCTTGACTTTTTTTTTTTTTTTTTTAATTTCAAATGTAATACCTTCCCAGATGGCAGACTTTGTAATTTGTGGCACACGTTCAAAAAGGTATATTAACTGCCTCTAAACTGCTCAGCATCAAGCATTTACTGGGCTTAATTGTGAATTGGCTTAATATTAATTAAAATGCATCCCTTCCTTAGCACGAAGTTTCAGGAGATGCAGGTGGGTTTGCTTCTGTGTGACTTTATATCCCATTTTATACCAACATCCCTACTGAAACAGAACAAAACACTGAAGACCCAGAGCAGCACATAAACATTCTGTGTCCCTTGAAGTCCTCTAAAGGAGCCTGAAAGGGATGGTTTCTTTCATTCTTGGCCAAACAGTGATAGACAAACAGGTAAAAAGGCAAGGAGAAAAATACCATTTACTCACTGTAGCAGCAGGAAATCAAGCAAAGAAAATAAACAGGGTTTGAATCCTGGGCCTTTAACCTGCTAGTCAGACAGATTTCTACAGTTTCATTCTGTGCACATTTGTGCGCTGGTAAATGATGAAGGGGAGGTAGAGGAACTGAAGGCTTGTGGGATCCCTGGGACTCCCACAGCTATGAGCACAGCTGTACAAACACACGCAAGCTTTGTTAAGGTAGGGTGGGCAATTGGCTGAAACTGCTGAGCCAATCTGACCTATAAATCCCTTGCAAAAGCTCTGCCTGAGAGAAAGCCAGAAGTTATGTGTAAAAGTTTTACCCAGCCAATTGTTTTTGGTCCTCCTCTGTATATACATAAAACCTCTAACATCCTCCTGGATAGATAATTTTGTAAGTAGGTGCTCTGAGTGTCCTGCTGAATTGCTGATTACCTGGAGCAGAGCAGGGAAGGGAGGGGTCGGTGGGTGGATGGAGGAACTAATAACTCAAGAACTCGTTCAAATGAATGCAGAAATTTAAAGGATACGTGATATATCACATAAGCTGACGTAGGGCTAATGGCTACAGGAAGTCTATAAAAAAGAGAACGCGACATCCAGCAGTTTGTTTTGAGCAGAAGGATGATATGAATTGGTCGGAGTAGCAACAGAAAGATTAGATTAATTATTTCAAATTGGGCTGCAGTCTGTCTCTTCCCTTCCTCTCCCCAGCCTCCCCCAGTAGAACTCCCACTGCTCATTTGCAGATATGATCTCATGTGAGGAAACAGCACTGCAACCCTGCACTGTCCTGGGCACACGTGGACAAGCTGTACCAGAGCTGGTCCCCAATAACCCTTACCATGCAAATCACAAAGCCATCAGCACCCTCCATCAACAAAAGAAAAATAAGGGATCTTTCTCAGTTTTTTTTTCCTTTCCAAACATTTCTGAACTCTGCATGACCTTCTTTACAACTGAATCTAAGCACCTCTAAATACGTAGCAAATTCAGACAGTAGAAAGCAGAGTAACACGTTGCAAACCAAAGGAAGATGAAGAAAGTAATGAGAAGTGAAACAAAGAGAGCTAAAGATGAAAATAAGGCAGCCTAAACCAGAGAATGTTGAAATAAAACATATGGATTAGAGTATTAAACGTAGCATGAACTGTGCAACTTGCCCCCATTTTCTTCCCCTTCTCCATCCTTCCCACCACCTAAAAAGCAGTTAAACTACAGGGGGATAATATCACACTTGGGATTTATGAAACAAAATCAATGAGAGCAGTGGGAGTAACGTCACTTCTGTAAATGATCAAAATCCACCAATTACAGGGAGGTGTTAATCCTCATCAGACCCCTTTGCTGCTGTGGCAGCATTTGAAGTAAAGCTGCTCTGGAAGTGTTACAGGACCAGCTATTCTCACAGCATTTGGAAAAATAAAAGTATTTCCACCCAGGCTTCTCAAAAGAAGTTTGAAGCATAGGAGAGAAAGAAAAGGTTAGGAGTAAGAAGAGAGTCAAGCATCATATTTTTTGTTCATTTATTGGGAAGGAATAAAAAAAATCTAAGAAATGCTGGGGGATGGGCCCAAAGTTCCCTGCATTAATTGTCCTGCTAGAGCTTTTCTCCACTGTCTTACAAAAATCTCTGGACCTCCTCAGTTCTGTGATAAGTCAGCAATTGGAATTGGCTGCCATTTATGCTGTATATACTTATGCTGTATATCAGAGGAAATCAGAGTTAAAATATTGTTGTATCTGTACTTACTTTAGCTTGCAACCGAATTGCATTGCTAGATGAGCGAAGATTGACATCGTCTAAGCTCAAATTACCAGGAAGGATCATAATTGTGGGAAGCTTGCAGTATCAAGTCCTAGAAGAAATCAGCAACAAGGCAAGTGGGCAGGTGTTTGAGGGTTGTTTTATTCCATCTTTTTTTTTTTTTTTCTGTCTCAAGAAATATAATTTGTGCTGTTAAATGTTGACAAAATGTCTGGGCTTCATATGATATTTCTCTTTATGGTGAAACTAGTTAGATTAATTGAGCAGTAATTCATAAATACAGATTGTGCATTGAATTGGCATTTTGGTCATGCAGGGACTGTTTTTCTCTCTCTGGGTTTTAAAGCAATAGACCCAAAGCCCAAAGCTTCTCAAAAGATAGATTTTCTTCCCTTAAGGTGGACCATTTTCTGCTGTGGCACTGAGACAAGACAGAGACAAGACAGAGACAAGAGATGGGAAATGAGGGGATCTGACCTTGCCAAGGCTTCCAGCAGCACTTGGACAACCTGCCTGAACTGTGGCTTACATAAAGTAGGTGGTGAGGCTGTGGTCATCTGGCCACTGCACCCTGCCTCTGGCTAAAGGCTCGAGCCTGTTCCCTGGGTTAGTCCTGCAGGGGTTGGTGTCCTCTGGAGCCATCTACAGTTACAAGGGAGCTGAAAGGCAGCATTGTCTGCAGAAGCCACTGAAAGGTGCCTTTTGGCGTTCTGCAAAGCAAAGGGACTCAGCAGGTAAAACTCACAAGTTAATAACAGGCTGCTCAGAGGGGCTGGGGAGTTCTGAGCTTGGGAAGATTCAAAACACAACTGGACACAGCCCCATGCAGGCTGACCTTGCTCCGTGCGGGGGGCTGGACGAGGCCATCTCCGGAGGTGCCAGCCAGCCCCAGCCCTGCTGTGAACCTGTCACTCTGGGAACAGCCAACTGTCTTTGCTTGGGCTTGACATGCTGCAGCACGAGTGACAGTTTCCGCAGAAAAATGGAACCAAAATAGGGCCGCTCCTTCTCCCTACAATGGCAGGGTTTCTTTGCTGCACTGCTTTCCTTCCCCATCAGTCAGCCGCCTCCCCTGCAGGCAGCCCTGCCTAGCATTGCGCCTTGCCTGGGCTAGCAGGAGCTCCCAAAAACAGTGGCCATGAGCTGTAGGGTCAGTCCAGACAGGCAGGACTAAGCTCTAGCTAGTCATCACTAGCTACAGCATGGCCTTTTTATTGCCTGTTTGCTTTCCTGTAGAATGGTCATGGTGTGATCATAAAGTGTAACAAAATGTATTGATAGCAATATTTAAATATTTATAAGAATTTCTTCACTATTTTTCTCTTTGGTCACACTAGAAGTCTCCTTTCCAGGAGAACAAACAATGGAAATTTGTGTAGCATGGTGAGAAATCATGAGGTGCCAAATGCCCTCAGACTCTGATTGTGCAAGGAATTTTGCTTTACAGAAATACTGTCCTGACTCTGGACTTCAGCAGATGGCATCTGGGCAATCACAGCTGAAACTCTCCAATAAAACTAGTAAATATTGTACTGCTAATTCCTTTAGAAATGTGCCAGAGCACACAAGGCAAGAAATTAATGACATATTGCAAATTTCCACTTTAGTCTTTTATGCTATGTGTAATGTTTTACTGAAGTCTTAGCTTCCTGCCGTACTAACAAAATGAAAACACCTGAGGAGGTGCAACTTCATAACATTAGAATATAGGGCCAGTATAAAATTGTTAGCTGAAATTTCAGTTTCAGGTCTATAATGATGCTTATGCTACAACTTTCATTCATCTCTGAAAAGTGTTACCGAATGCTGCCTGACAAAGACATGTTACTTACTGATGGAAATCAGTACTTATTGTTAATCTGAAAAAACAAAGGCCAAATGAAAGTGGATTATGTTCTTTCCCCATTTACCTTCATCTATTCCACTAGAGGTTCAAAAAGTCTATTTATAATACAAAATATTTTGCAGCTGGTGGATCAAAACTTGCTCTTCATAGCCAGAGCAATGAGCTTCGAGATGATAAATAAGTTTTCTCTGACAGAGAAAACAAGGGATGAAATTTTGGTCTACCAGAAGCTAGTGCAAAAAGACACTGGCTTTGCTGAAGCTAGGATCTCGTACAAAATATAGCTGTAGCTCTGTTTTAAACTACGATCAATAGAGATGTAATAGTCCTACTTGTAGTCACTGAATATCCTTACAATACGGGAAATACATTAGTTATATACTTCATAATCTTGGCACAAAACACTTAGCTTGCAATTTGTGGGGCATAGTTCATGTCTAGTGGAAACTGCTCTAAATTGAGGAATCAGAGCTTTTCTTGAGAGAAAAATACACATTTTGGTTCCAAATATGGATGATGAGAGCTTAGGTGGAAAGCTTTTCTTTGAAGCCATTAATAATTGTGTGCCTTGTTGAGTTCTCTTTTGAGACCTTCCTTGTGAAGGAAGGAGCACTCATGTGGATATTCATACCAAACCTAACTGAAATTGTAGAAAGAGAGTGTAGATCCTGTCAAAGAAAAGAGATGTTGTTTTATCTCAAATCAAAATATGACAATTTGGGGTTTGGCAGTATTTATCCAGCTGTATGATTGATTTTTTTTTTTTTTTCCCCAGCCTGGAGCAACCTAGAGCACTGTAAATCCTACTGATAAGGAATTTACATTCTTTCTAGATTCTGACAGTAGTTCTTAAAAATGAAAGTCAAAAATTCATCACTGTTTTGTAGCATGTCCCTTGGTGGGGATTTTCTCCTATTTCTTAATGTTCTTCCTTTGCTACTCTGCTGCACCCATATCTATCAGCTGGCATGCTTCATTCTTCTTAAGCAATTGACTGAATACAGGAAGTCACTTTGTTTATAGAAATTATGAGTTAGACCTCTAAAAGTGCTATAAAACAACACATAGTGTGGTGATCATGTTAAAAATATTTTAACATTCTTCGAGGGTCAAGTTTCATATAAGAAGTGTTGTTTTCCTTGGGGAACTTTAGCTGAACCAAATCACTCAAATTGTTTGAAGCTCTCTCTGAGATCCATGTGCTTGTCTACCCTGTTAATCTGCTGTCTACTTTGATGTTTCACCATGACTAAGCATTTTTTCAGATGAGCCTGAATGCTAATAGAAGATGATAATGAAAAATGATGCTTCAGTTGGTAACTTGTTCAGAAAATATGCTGACAGTATGAGTGAACACAATATACAGTATTAGTATTCCCACAAGTCCTATTTAAGACTGCCTTTTTTCAAGTTAGAGGCATTAATATTCTGTATGACTCTCCTGTATATCCCCATATTGTGTGTCCATACTATGTTTTAAATATTTTTTCAAGACATTAAAAAATAAATTCAAAATATGTCAGTTTTAACTGTGTAATGCATGTCAAAATGCATGTCAAATTCTGCCTCTGCATAGGATATAAATGGAAGGGCTGTTAACATGTTTATTTAATGCTTCTGCTCAGAGATTGACCAGAACACATTTTGGGAGCACACTGTTAACTACCGAGGTGAAAGACAGAGAAAGTTCTATTGCAGATGTCTCTTTACCAGTTTATCACATCCATACCTTTAGGGGAAAAAAGCAGAGAAAAAGAGCAGGTGAAATATTCCCCTGCACAGGGGCATGTGAAGTCAAAGGAGCTTCACTGATGAAATATTGTGAACAGAGGGAGAGGTGAGAGCTTCCAATTTAACGTGAAAGGAGAGATGACTGCTGGGTCTTTCACAGATCTGACTGGTCAGAAAAATGACATTTGTGCAGGCTTGGCACCAAACCCTTCTACTAGCACTGCTTGATATTTACTGATTTTGCCACCTGCAGCCCTGAAGAAAGCACCTTCAACTTGAAAGTTGCTTCACCCTTCAAGCACCTTCACAGCTGATTTTCTGAACTACGAGAAATTATGATAGAGAACAGGGAGACTTCCTTAAGGTATGGCTTCCAGGAAAATTTATTAAAAGATGGTTCATTGAGTTAGCAGAACGTAAAAAAGTGGCAGTTAACCACTCACCCACCAGCAACATGAGAGAGCCAAAATGCGTCACTTGAGAACCCTAAATATGCTAAGGTTGTATTTTGGAATATAACAAATACTTCCCAAAAGACAAAGCAGATGTTGTGAATTATCACTTATAACATTTTAGCATTGCATAATTCCAGTCATAAACTGGGATGCCACTGCTCCATATATGTGCACTTGAAAGGGAGATCCCCCTGTCTCAGGCTCCAGCTAGCTTGTAATCCATAGTTTAAAAGAGATGTTATGAGGAAAAGGAAATGAATGCATTTATGAAAACATTGCATGATTAATTCCCTCTTTGATGACTAAAGTTCTGGACTGACATTCATGTCAAAGGAATGGCTTTGGTTTGAGTAGCCTTGCTTATGACACCAGCATTTGTCCAAAGTAAAATGAGGATACTCCAGTTAATTACCGCATTTCTGATTGGCTGTTAATGGTAAAATTAGTAAGCTCTGAATTATTTCTGAAAGCAAGTCTTCACCAACTGGCTCACAGTATTTCCAATTGCAGCTCCAAGGTATTTTTAATTGGCTTCTCCACTGTGCTTCAGCGTTAAGCTATCTGTTACAATTTATTGGCAGCTTTTAAAAGTACTTCACGTACATAGACAAAGCTTACAGCTTGAGTTAGTATTTCTTATGCATTTACTCTGCTGTTTAAATGGTACAATCTTTATGTCAGCCAGACTATTTATGAAGTACTCTGCTCAAAATGGTTTAGGGATAATAGCTTATATTCCTATGACATGGTTTAAGGACTTAAAGCTGACTGAAAGAGCAACTAGTCTCTTCAGTTCTTTAGGCTGCAGACAGGGTGATCTCATGGTCTTCCCCATAAAGCAGAAGGTTTTGAATATCTGGATAAGAGATAAAATATTTGAAAAGTTGAACTATGCAGAGGGGAAGAAATAAGGAAGATAATGTACAAATTTAACATCTGGACTCCTCATTTGGAATAATGCTTTCTTGATGCAGCAGTGGATAATCTTTCCTAGAACTGCTGGTAGCATAAGTGCCAAGAGGCAATTCTCCTGCATTTAATTTTTAGTACAGTCATTCATTATTAAAAAACAGATGCTGAACAATTGCCTAAAATTAAGTGTGAAGACTCAAGCCCAGAGCACCTATGCAGGAGCAGTTTTCTCACATCAAATAGAAAACTTGTGAAATGGCTCTTGGGGAAGTGACTTCCTCCTGGAGCTTGACATCCATGCAGCTACATGGTGCAGACCACACCAGCCTGAGTCTGGAGTGCTCTGGATGGAGCTGTGGTGGCTGGCTCTCAACTCTCTCAGGAGTTCGCCTGAGAGCAAGGATGGCTCCAAGTTTCAGATATGAGCTCCTAGATTTAACATTCCTTTTCCCAAATTCTCATCTGGTTTTGGGGTGGAGGTTGTGATTTTGTTTTGTTTGTTTGTTGACAGGGTTTTTTGGGGAGGGTGAAATTCTCTCTTGATGGGTTCAGATGTATTTTAGGACATTTATGCAATACTGTTTCAGTATGGTCAAAAATCTGACCAATCTTGCCCAAGCATAGGTATGTCTGAGCCAAAACTCCACTGAGCAGACACAAGGAGCAGTGCAAGTCTTTGTTTCCAATCCTCATTCCAGAAAGGATGGAATAATTGTATGTTTTTTCTACACTGCAGCAAGATTTAGTTTTTTCAAATGTGGTATTTTGATTTATTCTGTAGCATTCAGAGTGGTTATGCTGCACCGTTCTCGCCACTGTGCCCAGTTACACCTTCATCGTTTGAGGCTCAACAATTCAGTCCCATTCATTCATCTTGCACTTGCTCCCTCTGTCGTGGTGTAGGAATGGCGTTCTCCAATTCTCCCACTAAAACCACGATCCACTGCCACTCACCCCTGCTCCAGCTGGAGGCACAAAAAGTCAAGATCATCAGCTGAGATAAGAACAATAGGCTGGAAACAGCAAAGTGATAAGAAAATGAACAGTGACAGTAACAATATTATTAACAAAAGGTGTAAGAAAAGAAAGGACTCACACAGAAAACCCATGACAACAAGCAATACCAGACAACTTCCTCGGCACATTTTCTCAACCAGAAAGAATCCCTTCTGCCCAGAAGGGAGTGAGGTGGTATAGAATAACCTCCATGTCCTGGCCATACCTTCTCCTGGCTACTGCAAAAATCATCTCTGTCCTGACCTGAACCAGGACACCCTCTCACAAACCTCTTTAAAAAGTCAGAACTCTACAAATGACCCAAGGATCATGGGAAATAGAATGTTATGGGCAATTCCGTGTGCTGCCTTTTATCTATACATAGCCCAGAGATTTTACAAGTGAAAGTGCAAATTTTCATGTGTTTTGCTTCTGTAAAGTACAACTTCTTGAATGAGAGTAGAATCCCAATTTCTTTATTTTCAGCAAAACATGTATAAAATGTTTAGTCCAGGGCAAACTTTTCTTTTTTTTTTTTGTTTTTATTTCTGCACCTCTGTCTGTCTAATCCCTCCCTCTCTGCACACACACACACACACACACCCTGCTGCCTTTTGCATCCCCAGCATTCTAAGGAATAGAAGAATTACATTTCAAAAAGTCGAAAGGTTCAGTATCTGAGCTGTGCTGCAGGACAGAGAAATGTAAGTCATCTTCAGTTTGCCAGGCTTGTAAAACAGCAGGGCAAAAGTGCCGAAAGGATGGGTTGAAGTAGCCATATGCTGTATTAAAGAGGATGAACAAGGCTTTTAACTCCTCGGTTTCCCTTGATGGAGTTACTCATGCCATACACCCACCCACTCCTGGAGACACTCACCCACACTGTGCCTACACGCTGAGCTCGGCTGCTGCTCTGGAGCTCTATTCCATTCACGGGAGTGTGAATTGCAGGACGGGTACCAAAGGTTCTGCTAAGGGAGGAGTGGGTGCCTACCAGCAACCATACACAGTCAGAGGGAGGAGAAACTCCTCCCGACCACAAACTGTTTTCAGCCCAGGGGATTTTCTGAAGATGATTCAGTTCGTTGTTTTGCAATTCCCCCATGCATCCAAGTGATCTAAACCTCACAAAGGCCTCTGAGCTCTTTGTTGTTTGGGGGTATAGCGGTAAAATACACTTTGAATTCCAATGGAAATCTTAAGACAATATCTCCTTTAGAAATTCTGCTGGGGTAAAATCCAGTGAAGACAACTGCAGAAAACAGTTTAGAGGTACTTTTGAAGGTCATGTACTCTATTCTCCTATCTCACAACAACTGTCTGGAATTCAGTACTCATCTGGACATCAGTCTATAGCCATAGATCTACTGAAACAGCAGATAAGCTTGGCTTTTAAATCATTTTGGAAAAATAATAAATCTAAATCTGTACCAAAACTCAGGAATAATTGTGATTGAAAAAAAAGAATGTCTGAGACCAGCAACCCTGGAACATTACCTAAAATATGACACCTGTGGATATTGGTCATTGCTGGGATTCTTGTGAAAGAATCTCATCCCATAAGACCATAAATAAAAACAATCATAATGGTGGCACCTCGACAGGGAGTTATTGTGGGAAGAAATAACTAAACTGCCTACTGACAGATGCCTATGACATCTGGCTTTCTAGACCCAAACTTCAGTAAGCTATGTGGATACATGTCAACATTTCACGTTTCAAAATTTTTGAGTTTCATCTAGTTTGTTTTTTCATTTTAATCATAGTGGATCAAATTTTTCTCTATAAACTACATTTGGTTTCTTAATAACAGCGGCTGATCAAACTAAAATTTGGAGTGACACTCTACATTGTTGCTCCAATAGCTGCATTTTGTGTCCTCTTCCCTGGGCTGTTTACAATGCTGAAGACTCCAACTTAACCTTGGCCCACCAACCTATCTCCATTATAGTAATGTTTCTGAGGCACTGTGATGATTTTTCTGGCAAGAACATTTCAAGAATAATTGCAGATTAGACTGCAGCACCAGCTTGGAGAAAATTTCAGTGTCCTTGGGACCATGGCATGAGTGAGCAGGACTCAGCCACAGAGTCCAGCACTTCCTTAATTCAATAGGTGCCAAGACTGAAGCTGATCATATTGAAAATACACTTAGTAATCATAACAACAGTAGTTATTTATTTGTGTTTCTATAGTTCACACAAACATTCTACTTGTTAGAGAAAGAAAGACCTCAATCATATTATATGACCACATTCATCAGCCTTCCCCTTCCTCTCTCTTTTTTTTTTTTTTCTTTGGAGATAGATCATTTCCTTCAGATCTAATTGCCAAAAAAATCTGTAGGCATACAGCAGAACCATTGCTGGTTTAAATCTCCTGTATTTTTTCAACTGCTAAATGTAAGACTTTATGTTTTAGATTTTCATACAGAAAATATACAAGAGCTTTGTGGAAAACGTGTTGGGCATGCAGTAAAGTACACTGTGCCAAAAGTATGGTATGTTTCCTCAGATAGTCTTCCTCAGGGATTTCATTTGAGTTGGTTCTGGGCTGTATTAACATTGCTTTGTTAAAATATTTCCTTTTCCACTGTCATTTGACCATATGTAGAAGTACTTCTTATTGGCTAACATCTTTTTTCGTTATCACCTTCACATGAAGGTCGCATTTCAGCTAACATAATGATGGGATATAATGTCAGGAGATCCATAAACCGTAAGACCACTAATTCTATCACATTGTAGACAAGTTATATGTATGGCAGCATAAAACAGAGTGACATGTAGTGTTGCAAAAGGTGTCATAGAACTGGTGAGTGTGTATATGGAACTATTCACTAATTGTCCAGATATGACAAAACCATCCTGGGACATATGCATGCATGCGAATATATATATATATATATACACACACACAGTATGAAAAAACAGCTTAAAGCACCATCAGAAATAAATCCTGGCCTCTGTGCAATTGTTTAATTTAACATTCTGAAGATGTGATATCATTTTTACCTAACTATAAAAGACTGAGCTTTGAAGTAACACTTCAGAAAATACTGAGTCATTTCCTGATTCAAATATAAATCGACTTCCAAAGTTGTCATTGCTTAACTCAGCTCCGGGTGCCACTAATCTGTAGGAGAAACTCCTTATTTTAATAGATTCACAGTGGAAACAGATACAGCTATAGGGACCAAGTATTTATTTTCCATCATAATATTTTTCAAGACCTCTACATCAAAGCGAGGAACTGTTAATGTATCTTTTGTTGAGTTGCCTTGACACAGTGAAAATTTCTTTACACCAGCTCAGCCTTATGGAGACTTAGAAGTAGAATTCTTTTGCTTAACAATAATGAAAATACTTTGCCATTTTGTGGTACCGCTTGCTTAGTGAACACAAGGCACTTTACACACACAATGTGTACAAACACAGAACGTCTTATACACATTGAAGGATAGGGATTTCTTTCCTGTGTCTTAGGATCTCCTCCATATTAAGGGAGGAAAAGACAAGCACGCTAGAGCAGCTCTACAGCTCTATCTCCTCCTGCAGCAGTGTGATGCTACCCTGCTGAACAGGTATAGAATATCAACAAGAGATGGTGATGAAAACTTTCTTGTGCTATGACATTCACAATGCAGCACAATACAGCTGTCCTGCCCTTACACTCTCCCCAATGTTTCTGCCCTTGACTTCTGTCAGAAGTGGGGGACCGGTTGGGATGGACCTTTGTTCTGTCCCCAAACAGCCATTTTTAGTAATTGCTCTACTACTAAGCTGGCAGTCTGCCTGAATTACTGTGCCTATCTCTCTGTTATTCATTATCTGAAAGCAAACGTATGCACAATTATTTTCAGGGAAGTGTGGACAACTTCCATGACTTTCTCTTCAGTCTCATAAAATGTGGTGCTTACATTAAGGCCAATATCTTGAGTCAGATTATGTGAGAGCTTTGGCCTGAATTTAAAAGAAGAAAAGAAAACTTCTTGCTCACAAGACTATGAAGAAAATTTTGAAAGTAGGAATCCCCAGGGCTCAAAAAGGGAAGTCAAGTCACAAAAACAACCTGCATTTCTCAGTATTTTTTAAATTATACTCGTTTTTTAAGCCAGTCTTATGATTCTGGCAGTCTCATTGATTGGACTGATTTTAAATAGAGAAAGACCAAAACACTGTCTGAAGCTCCAGATGGCAGATTTTCATTCACCCAGTTGGTTTTTGCTCATTTTGAGTGGACCTCTGGATCAGTGCTTCCCAAAATGTAGAGGCTTGTGGGACCACAGCAAGTGATTCAGTGTTAACACTTTGTAACACTTTATGAAGAGTTTTCAATGAAATTCTTGACAGTAGATGTGTTCACTGTGACATGACAAACTGGGTACTTTGAGAACTACCACTTTAGATATTTAAGCCTGTCTTTATGTTTGCTGTTGACAACAATTGGCAGAAGGATTACAATATTATCCTAAACCAGTGCTACATTCTATGCTATAATCTCTTTTAAGGATTTGCTCTAACATCTTTCATCGCACAAAAATCCCTGATTCCTGCCGCTTGCAGTTTTCCAGGTTATACATAAATAACATCTTTCCATAGAGATCATGAACTTACAGTATTGTGCTTTGTCTTATCTCTTAGGGCAGCAAAAAGAAAAGGGGAAAAGACAGGAAATAAAAACCCAATTATATGCTGATTTGCTAATGTTATTTTTCAGATTAAATGCCACTTTCTGTTACAAAAACTGCAGCAGTTGAAGCTGTCAGTTTTGTGAATGCTTCCACATGAAGCCCTGTCATAGCAAACAGAGCACTGGATAGTCAGGCTCCTTAGGGGGCCAGAAAAATTTTGACAGAGGTTTAGCAGCCCTTGAAATTATATCCCCAAACCTTGGAAAGCCTGCTGGTTCAGTGGGAAAAGACATAAGCTGACCAAGTTATAAATAAACTCTTTTATCACAGGCATTGGTGTCTTGGTGACTTCAAAGGCCAAGTAAAAAGACTGATTTCTCTGAAGTCCTGTAGACAGTAAGAACTTTATTGTGCTGGACAGGCGAATCCTGGTCCAGAGCTGCAATTTGATAACACTAAATTTTCTTTCTTTATTTCCCCTTTCTTGTCCTGTTTCTGTATCACCATCTGAATTTCTGGTAAACTGAAATCAGAAAACTTTGGGTCTATACTTGATGATAAATTGAGAACTATGTATTTAACTCTTTGATTTCCTGTGCAAAATTTTTCTAATCTTGGAGCCAACACTATAAACATTTTAAATGTAATGAAAAACAAATCTACAATTACATATAGAGCTACCCACTGTCACCACTCCTTCTGCAGGTAAAAATGAAAGCGTGTTCCTGAGTGCACTTTAAACATCTTTTTCCATCTCTTCCAATATAGACCACTGTTATATATTAAAAAAAAAAAAAAAAAAAAAAAAAAGAAAGAAAATTAACTCTATTTTAACATAAGGTTTATTGAAAAAAAAAAAATAAGGAGTCCTACAAAGATGAAAGTATCCTGGACTTCTTATCTTGAATGTTACCTAATATGTGATCCAAGCAGGATGACAACCAGAGCATTGTCACAGCTAGTGACAAAACAACAGAGGACCTAAACCCACATAATTTTTGCAAAGCTTAGCTCTGCTAATAGTACATTGCTCATGATAAAAACACACCACTGTGGACATTTGCCTATTAAAGGCCTAAAGGTACATTTGTTTTTTCTTTCCAGAGAGATTCTATTACTAGTCATAAGAAACCTGTTCATGAGACACAACAGTAAGAAGAAAAAAAGTCCATTTGGTTTCAATGCTTTTGTACTTCACCTTGTTTGGGGAGGAACTGGTGCTTGGTGAGAAGAGGAGACACAGGCAGATAAAGTAGGACAAAGAGGGAAGCATCAGCATTTGAAGTGATTTGTACTGTGGTTAACGATGCACATGTGGTTTTGACAGAATCAAAACCTTGAGCATCTCAGTGTTCTTCCCCCCTCCTACCCACAGAACCCAAAGTTCCAGCATAAGAAAAGGCCCGTATTTTTATCTGCCTACTCCAGAGCAAATTTTATATTTAAACTCGTTTGTGGACTTCTTTCACTATTAGCCCTTGCAAAATTTGTTTGTGTAAAGTCTGCAGGCAACTTGGTTTACTTACACTATTCAAACCAAAATACTGTATGCTTCTTTCTGTATGCAAGGAAAATCATGTCAGACACAGACATGTAAAGGAAACACTGAAGCACAAAATATTGTCATTGGCAAACCCAAGGAAAGAAATTGACCAGCTGCCAGTATTGAGGAGATCCAGCGGAAGGGGCATTACTCCAAAGGACACATGCCTTAAACTTCAGAGATGCAACAATCTTTCATGTTGGACAAAGACAGGGAAGAAATGTTCCACCTGTTTCATGTGACAGAAACAGCCTCAAATTTGAGGTTTTTTTGCATCTTGATGGTAGATAAAATTAGAGGGACTAGACAGTATGGTATTTTCTTTAGGAAACATCCCTAACAACTGAGAAAAAACTTACATGTCTTTCAGCAAAGGTAGCTCAGTGACAGACTTTCACATAATATCTAAAACTACACAGTGTCTTATATACTTCTTATTTAAAAGATATGTTGCTTTTACTACCTGATCTCTTCTTTTTGATCCTGATGTTTGAATTTTCTGCATATGGCACCACAAAGTGTAACAGGGACGGATTGAACTAAAGTGGGGTGTCACAGCCCAGCTGTGTCATTTGTACCATAGAACAGTGCAGGAGAATTCGTTTAAAACCAAACCTGCCCAGCACCTAAAAATCAACCCGTGAATTATATTTCTTTTTTAAAAGATGCACTAGAAAGTGATGACTTACTGTAAGTCTGGCCCCTCATATTTGATACTCAGAGGCACCGGTTACTTCTGACAATCAGAATCAAATGGATTAAACTAGGAAAATGGTGTTCACAGAATATCTCACTAATGATAAAATGTATGCTTGAGTTGTGAATTGTATGACGCATCACTGACAACTTTATTCACAATAGAAACCATCTGATTGCAAAATTGTGTGTTAACATTTTCAGAGTAGATTTTCTTTTCAATGTTTTGTGAAGCTTTTAGGTGAGCAGAAAAGAAACACATCAATTTCTTTGAACACTTTTCTCTTCTTGTCCTTTCTTGTCAAGGATGTCCCATGATCATCCTTTTGTCATTCCATCAGCATCTTGACAGTTCCTGAGCTGCAGTGTACGTTTGTTCCATCACCCTGCTAACTTTGTGTTTTTCCTCCAGATAGAGTGACCTATTTTTCCTCACACCCCCTCAAAGATCGCACAAGCCAAACACTGCTTGGGATCAGTTTATTGCATTTCTCAGCCCCTTTGCTGTAGATGAACAAAGCTGATCTGTGTGTGACCGTGTTCAGGATACAGACTCTGACCATACATAGCCTGCCATGTATTCCTGCTGTTGACCATGATGTTCCCTGGAGAGACCACAGACATTGAATGACTCAGAGGTAGTTCAGAGAGAGTCCACAAGAGGTTAGTTCATGGAGTCAGTCAACAGATGGTAGTATGCTAAACTTGATCACTAGAAAGTTATAATAAATATCTATTTAGGGGGTATTTCAGGAATATTTCTTTTTATTCAAGAATATTGTGCTAAATTGCAATTCCGAGTTCTGACCTCCTACCCTCCGGTATACTAAGTTCTTCTCATTCTACCCGAATATGCTTCGGAGCTTGCTTTGGTCACCATGGCACTTACTATTTTACAATTTTAATATTTTTATAACCTTTAGCCTAGCCTTCTGCGGTGACCCCTCCTTACCTTTCATAACCGATGTGCCTGATACACATATGTATTTATACAAATATGTAAAGCCATTTTATTTTCAATAAATTAATATTTTCTTCTGAAATATACAGCCATGGCAGTCACATTTTACTATTCTGTTAGTAATCTTTAATTTTGTATGAATTAAATCTCGATATGAGCACAGAATATGCAATAAAATATAAACAAAAATACTATCTTGCCTCTCCCCAAAATGTTCTGAATTACCATGCTAAAGCTTCAAATTCTCTTTCTCACATTATAAATCGTCCTTCAGCACCAAGAAAGTAGCTTAACTATAAAGACATATTTTTGCTGTTTCAAGCCCTTATGCTGAACTCCTGCTGACTCCTTTCTGGCCCTGTGTATCCAACATATATTAAGGTAGATTATTAAAAGAAACAAAATACCTTTAAAATTCAGCATCCCAGCTTCCTGCTTGTCTTTAATAAAAAAACTGTTCTTCCCCATCTAATTTCAACCCAATTTTATATCCTGGCTAACAGTCCCACTACTTTGGATGGTTCTAACTTTTTCTATGTGTCTGTCTTGAACTTGGAAGACAGCACGTAATCTCTTTAATACTATTAATGCCATTAATGTCTTCTCATATTATCCTACAAAGACCTGAAAACATAATCAAATCTCTGTCATCACTAATTTGAAAAGCCTGTCCTGAAATAGCTATGCAAACAGCTATCTGCAAATGAGGAAAGTGCTTTAGTGTGAGATTATCGTAATCTTCTCATCATCCTATGCCAATGACTGGTTTCCATGAGGTTTCACTCTCACCTTTACTGAAAATGTTGCTGTGACCCACAATCTGAAACCGTAATTAGATCTAGGTAGATCCTGGTCCGGACCTCAGAGGTCTTTCATTGACATCTACAGATTCTGAAACAGGTGATTGATTGCATTAGTATTAAACTGTATTGGAACCAAAATTTTCCTGCTACAGGTATATTTTACCTGCAGATTTGCCTGGAGGTAGGCTATTACTAAATAATATTACATTATAACCAATAACTATATTGTAAAAAACCACTTTGAAGCCTAGCAAAGGAATGAGGGGCCGCTGAGAAGCACACAGATTTCTGACATCATAGTGGATTCCTTCCTTCCTCTGTCAACCCTCCATCAGCACTGTAGCTGACAGTTCTTTGTCTCCAAGGTGGTCACAGAGGGAAGGATGTTTCCAGACACAGGAAATTCAGCACTGAAAATAAACTAGAAGTAAATTCCAAATGCATCAATTGTCCCTCCATGATCCTTTGGTTACTACTTTTTTTCAGCACAAAATGTCTGGAGGTTGTTACCTCTATCTGTTGGGAATCGTCCCAGGCCCACATTACATTCCAGACTGGAGCCCTAGGACATGTTCAAGTTGGGTCTCAGGTAGCATGCGTCTGAGTTGGACTGAAATATGCTAGTTCTGTTTCCTGGCAAATCCTGCAAGAGAAAGGAAGTGTTGATTTGTCCCAAAGTAGAAGACTTCAACCTGGCACAGAGACATCCTGCTTTATCCAGCTAGCTGGAGCCAGAACATGTACAGTTTGGCTCTGGTGTAACCTGTTGACAAATCAATAGCATAATTCTTTAGAAGAGGTCTTCTGGCCTTAGAAAGACCTTGGAGAAACACAAAGCAGCATTGCCTCTGATCTGTTGAGTGACCATGGGCAAGGCACTTTCCTGCTATGTTCATCAGTTTCTTGTCTTTCAGCTAAGTCTTCTAATGATGTCTACAGAACCCTGCCCAGAAAGTGATTTAAGATTTATTTGTAGAAGTGCTGCAGAAAAGGAATGTGATATTCATCATCTGTTTCATTGTTAAATAAATTAGACCACATTAAATTTATAGTCATTTTATTATGTCCCCAGTGCTAGAGAGGTCTATCCAAGCAGGGAATAAAATACTAATGTATTTTTAATACAACACCTGAACCTTTGGTCCATGCACAGAAAGAAAGGAGGAAAAGGCAGAACTCCTAAACCTGAGTTGATGTGGATATACGGTAAGATCTGGCTGCGACCAGAGATGTGAAGAGATGAGGGACCAAGCTCAGGGCTTGTGCTGCACAGGTTCCTGTCAGCAGTGGCAGTTCCCAGGCTTTGCTGTCCCATGGGCAACTGGACAGAGGAATGAATATACTGGGGAAATCATCACATTTCACTCCCAGAAACCTTTCTCAGACGGTGTCTCTCTGCTGCGAGCTGGCAGTTGAGAGTCTAGAACGTAGAGTTGACTTTCAAGTCATGGGTTGTCAAAGATACCGGGAGTGTGCTCTTTCATGGCAAGGTTTCTGTCTGTCACAAATGTCTGCAAGATCTGCACCTTTCACAAGCTTCGGCATTTTTGTGCTCACTCTGTGGTAGCTACCACTATCCTTATACAAAGGAGTGGGGGAGAAGGAGGAGGCCTTGGGCCAGAGAGTGTGAACATCATGTCCAGCACCACAAAATAGGTGTGGCAGAACAAGATCTGAATGTGAGTCTCCTGAGGGTGAAGCAAGAGCATTAATCATCGGCTTTCTTAACCTCACCCGCCTCTCTTGCTGTTAGTTGAATTATCTTTTTCTTCCTTTCCACTCCTCACTTAAATCTTGAGTCTGCTTGGACCTCGCTCCTTTGTTTCTAGAAAGCTGCGTTATTGTTAGAGAGGTTCTTAAGAGGTTTGACTGCACACTTTCCCCCACCCCTCCCAAATTCCACACGGCCGTCGTGTCTCTCAGGTCTTTCAGGAGAGGGGGTGCGCTGGCTAGAAAAGAGCTGAGGCTTGAGGCGGGGGTGCTCCTGGGCACACGTGCAACTCTGCTTCAGGGAACACTCTGCTTCTCGGGCAATTCCTTTGATGTTTGACAATATATTTTATTCAGGGAGTCACATTTCACCTCTAATATATTTAAGTTTTGTCTGTGATTCAAGAATCACCATTAAAGTTGTTTCTTTTTCTGCATTTTGGTCTTGGAGACCTAACAAAGCTGCAGCCAATAAAAACTCATTTTTTTCTGTTGCATGCCCAAAAAATATCATCATGTAACTAACAAATATCATATTTTGGTTACAATATCAGATGGGCAGAGCTTGTTACCTCCCAGCAGATTAACCTTTGAATCTTTACCGATTCATTAACTGTGCACATCAGTCACCCGATTTCAGTAAAATTTATTGCAATTAAGTATTGCAGTGCTGTGGAGGCTGGATAGGATTCCCCGTTATCAGTACCATTAATGGCTTTCTGAACTCTTGCCAGTTCATTCACCCCACCCAGCTTTCAATAATAAAATAATTTTGACAGAGAGCCCATGTTTCAACATTTTTAATAAAAACAAAATAAAAAAACCATCAGTAACAGAGCAGTAAAGTTTTCCCTCTCTTTCCTCTTTGCCAAAACTAACAGAAAGGAAAATGTCAGTCTGGCTTGGCTCCAAAAAAGGAGGAAATTGAATGGTCTTAGTTCTTACTCTTTGACTAGTAGCATTGTGTACATAGAAGACTTGACTCTTGGGCTCATTTTGACGGATCTGAAACACAGATAAGAATGTAGAAGACTAGATTCTGTAATTTATAGCCAATGATTCTGTTTTAGATCCTTCAGTACCACATAACAAATCAACGTGATTTAGAAAATAACATGGTTTCTGCCATTGACATAAGCCATATGTGAACTGCTAAGCTACTATGTAAGCCACAGCTATAAATTTTAGTCAGCAGGAGGAGATTCTTTATGCTGTTCTGCTTGAAGCTATTTAATCCATTATCAACATTTTGAATGAGTCCTTCCTAAATTGCACTCTTATAATGTGCTGGAATGTCTCTCTTAGGCTAAAGGAAGAGAGAAAAATGTCTTGCACACGGTTTTATATGTAACTCACTCACTCGAACACTTTGAAATAGGACAAAATTATATCTCACAATCGTGTTAATATGTTACAATCATGTACTGATAACAGATTAAAACCTCACTGATTATATTGTCTGTGATCTGTCCAAATAATAATAACGGTCAGCAATGCAAATCCCAGTGCGTGGAAGAGCTAAGTATCTGTTACGAGACTGAAGCAGCAAATAAGTGGCCAAAGTCTTCCCTAAAGGGTTTGAGGTTTCAAATTCAGTCTGAAGATCTTTGTGAACTTCACGCTTACTTAGGCTTCCCTTGCACATCTGAGGTTTCTGACAGCTGGATGACAAGAAAGGAAAGAGTAAACATTTATAGGACAAAAGCGTATACTGCCTACAAAAGCGGGCTTCTTTGGGCCAGAACTGTCTCCTCTGACTTGTGTGAGGTGAAACCTTCAAGTGTGTTATTACCCACCAAGAGATAAAATCCTGTTTCCACACACACTCCTTTGCTCATGCAGGTTTTCATCTAATGTATGCAAACTTAATAAGCAAGTGAGGTTTTTCTCTCATTGAGACCTCACTGAGAGTATGAGGGAGAAAGTGTGGGATGGATTCCTCCGACACAACGTTATAAGACACTTCTCCGGGTTGCTCTGCTCGGTGTCCACAGTTATTGATGAGAAACAGGTACCCTCAGAAAGTGATTTCGGTCTTAATTTGCTTGACTACTACCTGGAAGCACGTCTCAGGGCAAGGAATCTCCCTGCTTGAACCTGCCTCAGGTAGCTATCTTCCATGGGGTGGGATAAATCTGTGCTCACAAATCTCCACATTGTTCCCCTAAACTGCAAACGTGTGAAACAGTATAACTGGTCAGGGTGGGAAGGGAGGGGATGGAGTCTATCTTTCCCAAGCTTATTTTCAACTGTGGCCTGGATGTGTCCTGAGGAACACCCCTTACTCTCTCCCTACTGGCTAGACACCATCGCAAAAAAGAACTACCCAAGGCTCCAGAGCCCAATTCTCAGCGGATCCACATCATTAAAGTAGTGCTTGAGTGTGAAATGAGTGGAATAATAAGTTTATTTGTCCCAGAGGCACTGAATTCCTGGAACTGTGATTGCTCTTAACCTCCTTCATCTTGGTGCACCTCCTCACTGCACTGTGTTTTCATGCCAGAGAAAAATGAGGCACAGTCAATTCCCCTTTCTGCCATGCCCTAGTTTCTAAGGAAAAAAAATTCACACGCATGAGGTGGAGGAAGCCATGGCACGCTCTGCCCTGGCACCCTGGCTGGAGAGCAATTCTTTCACTTTAAATGCAAAGTGGATTGTGTTATCAGGGTCGTGTGCTGCTTCTGATGCAAAAATACCATAGCACCCTGTTATTAAAATAGGAGAGCCCAAAGAATTATGGTACAAGCTAAGCCAGGGTTTCTTGACTCCTAGCTCAGCACTTACTCAGCCTGGTTTCTACATCCCTGGTGTAGAAATACAGCTGCATGCAGCAGCTTTGAAAAGGTGATCTGCAAATCTCTTTGTGATGTGAATAAAATAAATAGCTAGGACAAACTCAGAGTGTTTCTGGTGTGTACATTTACTTTGTTTATTAAAAAATTCTGTGCTCTTGTAACAAAGCACAGAGTTTGGAAGCAGATGTGGTGTAATGAAATGAGAACAGATTTCCAACGGTGAAGGGATGCTAGGAGAGGACCTGTTATAACTCTTCAACAAACAATACCAGAGGTCAAACATTTCTTTCTCATCACTGGTCCCTGAAATAATTTTAGGAAATGTACTGATTGGGAAAGTATTTGGTCTGGCCCTGTAAAAGTGTTGCTGACCCTGGCTGTTAGCAGAATACTGGCTCTTACACTGTGGGTGTCACATTGGCTATTAAAATATTGGTATGAGCTATTGAGTGTTAATGCTGTGCAACTTCAATAGCTTGAGGAATAGCTAAAGGAAAATTAACATTTGCGGCACTTCCATGGATCAGGCTTTCATGAGAAGCCATTCCAGTCATATGACATAATCAGCTCCTGGTTTTGTAAAACCAGAAAAAAACCTGAGGTGAGATATTTCAACAGATTAATGAAGTAAGGAAATCATCAGTCTCTCAAAGCAATTAATTTCATAACATCTAATGCCCTGTGAAAATGACTTACACATTTAGGAAAAGATCACAGACAGAGAATCATAGAGTTGTTTCTGTTGGAAGGGACCTTACAGGTCATCTAGTTCCAACTCTCCTACCATGGGCAGGGATGCCTTTAACTAGACCAGATTGCTCAGAGTCCCATCCAACTTGACCTTGAACACTTTCACTGATGGGCATCCGCAACTTCTCTGAGCAACCTTTTGAAGTGCCTCACTATCCACTGAGTAAAGAATTTCTCCCTAGCATATAGTGTAAATCTCTCCTCTCTTACTTTAAAACCATTCCCACTTGTCCTGCCACTACCTGCCTGTGTAAAAAGCCATGCCCTCTCTTCTTATAAGCCCCCTTTACGTCCTGAAAGAGCTCAGGAGGCTGAAAATCAAAAAGTGGACTGTAGTGAGTTTTTTGAAAAAGGACTAACCTGCCTAAGTACTTCTGAAAACTCACCAGGTCCTTGTTTATATGGTTCTAATTCCCACTAATTTCAGCAGAATTTAGACACTGAATAGGTAGAAGTCCAAGCCACAAAAGATTACTGGAATTACACCTGGAGGAAGAAGAAGAAGAAAGAGAATCAGTAAATAAATAATTCTGCGCATTGCAGGACTTTATATATGAACCTTTACAATACAGCACAGAGATAAAGAGAAGAAAAGAACGTTTCTGATGCTGTTACTTTGTTTTTCTAGTTTGCCATGTTTTGTCTTTGCTGCTCCTGCTCAGAACGAACACAGGAACTGCTTATGAAGATGGCAGTACTATAAATATGATCCCAGTCTTGGCTAGGATATTAAGAAACAAAGAAACAGAGTCTTTCTTGTAAAAAATTGTTAAAAATCCCATTTAAATCACTAGTGGATGTAAGTGTTCTATAATAGTTCGATAGATTTTTTAAAATAAAGTTTACTTTGCAGGAGCTTTAGCTGCAAATGCAGAACACTTCCTCCTGCAATACTAGCTAAACATTCAAGCACAAATAAGTTCACGTTCAAATAAGTTCTTCTCAAAGGTCCAGCTCCTCCAAACTGATGACTCCCTGTCCTGTACATGTATTTACTACAAGTTTTGGTTCACAGCAAAGCAGATAAATGATTCCTCTTATTGAGTATTCCACAGTCTTCACGTGATGTAACATCTGTCAGAAAGTTACAGCTTGAAGTTACGGTTTTATTCAGTACTGTGGTCTTTGGCCTCAGAACAAAACCAAAATAAATGTGAGCATTTTGGGCCTTTTGCTAAAACTACGCTATGCATTCCTTTAATCTTTCTTTCTAGAGACACTGTACAATAGTTTCCTTGTTTTAGACCTTCAGCATTGCTGACATTAATGCAATTATTTTTGACAAGTTGAAAATCTTCCTGTAATTGAGTTTCTATTTGACTTTAATGTTTGCCCCATTTGGAAGGCCCTGTTAACAGATTTCAAGCTGTGATAATAATATTTCCTTCCTCTATTATCAAACTTTCTAATCTGTTTTCTTTACAGATCACCACTGCACAAAACGGCCATAAGATATTTTTCAAAAGGTGTAAAAGGTCCTCTTTTCAAAAGCTTGGGGTTTTGGGATTTTTAAAATTTTTTCCCATATATCCGAATGACACAGTGGGTCTCAAACTAAATAAGTCAGTGAGACTGGAAGCACAAAGTCGGAATTTAACATAGTCATGTTTACTTAGCACCTTTCATAAAACACTACCATTTTTTAAAAGCAGCTTCTACCATTAATGTATCATTTATTAACTGACATATATACCATGAAATATTGTTTTGCTGAAAGCATTTTGTCTCAGCTGTAGGTGCTATAAAAGCCATATGACAGTTATATTTTAAATTAATTCTTCCCCAATCCCCAACTCATCTTCCTTGAAACATTTTCTTTTATTTGTCTGATGTTTCTTATTTCTACACTCAAGGCTACATTAAAGAATGCAAAAATTAAAGACTTCAGTCTTTACCAGTACAAATTTCCTAAACTGTCTCTCACAGAAATTATTGCCACAAACGTTCTCTTTTAAGGCACACTTGACAATGAAGTTACCATTTTGGTTTCAACATGATTTTCCTTCTTCCTTGGCAAGGTTGTTTCAAGTCATTTATTCTGAGATATCCGCGCCAGAATACAGCCATGCTACTCTAACAAATAGACTGTGGGGTCTTTGTGAATAACAGACAGTTCGATTTTAAAAGAAAAATGTCAGCCCTCAACTCTGGCTGTAACCCTCTGCTTTTGGAAAGTACATCTAGGGAAGGAGTGTATAGATGTTGGAGGCAAAATTATTTTTCCCTCTACTCACTATTCCAACTGGTATTTAAGGGATAAAAAACAAAGCAAGTTTGGAATAGAAATCCCAGCCAAATCAGCCAAACATAGGGCAGTTTCACAGACAAGAAAGATCATTTTTAAGTACTGCCTACTCCATACTGTTCTTGGGCTACGTCAGCTGGTGGTCACCTTTGGCAAGGATGTGCATCACCCAAGGATTTATATTACTTGAATTATCACCCAAGGTGTACATACCAGCCAGCACCCATTTAAAGTATTAGTCAAACTTATTACACATTTTTAAGGGTGTGTGGAAGTTGGAATCAGATGAGAGAGGTGGTAAGGTATGATTTGAGTTATTCTTTCACTGATACAATTATTGGCAATTGCTCTGACACACCTTCTTCGCAAAATTCAAAACCAAATCCTCTCATCATCAACCTAGAAAGCCAGGAAAACAACTGCAAGGGCATAATTATTGTGTTCGTATTCTATGGGAGAATGGCAACACTATGCTTAGCCCCACTACATTTTCTTTGCCTTGCATACAAGGCATTTAATAGGAAGGAGGAAGATCCTCCTGGAAGATGGCCGGCCCAGAGTTCTGTCATGGATGCATAGGAATAGTGATGAATAGCATTAAAACCTAAGGACACGAGAATCACTGGGAACTGGTCTGGTGCTGTTTCTGGTGACAGTGCAAAATCACTGCTTTCTCACATCTCTCCATTTCTCTTGGTTCCTCATCACACTGCCCCCGGGCTGGAGCCCTACGCCAGAGAGGACACTTGCCTTTGCAGGAGCTGCAGTCAGTGTTAGAGAAAAGTCATCAACAGTCCCCAGGCTGAGGAGAAATGTAGCCATGGGACTTTTGATGAAAGGTGGAATTATAGTACATTAAAAACCTCGTAGGCAAATGATAAAATAGTAATGCACTGTGTTTGATGCCATCTGGGTTTCATTAATAGATTATGTTATAGAACCTGTTCCATTAGCAAATACATAAATGCTTATTTGCTACATCTTATCAAATAACATGAAACCAGATTTGCAAATACATGCACAAATAAATGACTCCAATTCAGTTCGACATTATTCACGGATTCATGGTCCTGCTTATCACCAGATACTCGATTTCGTGCTGGTATTCATGAAGGTGCCCACCAACCACCCCAGATTTCTGAGCGTGTGCCAGAAATGCACTATTATTCATTGTTTGTTCCTTTTCTCTCATTAAAGGGGGCAATTCTTCAGATGGTGCAGCAGGAAGCATGACCCATTCCATGCTGTGACTGGAGAGCTTGAGATCTTTCAGGTCTGAAACCTGAGCAGAGAAACTAGAAGGTGCAAACCCTCACACAGCAAAATGAACCCTGTGTGACACAAGAATGTTGAGTTTCACACAGGGCTGGTACTGGTATTTGAAAGTTGTGATGAATGTGGGGTGAAAGCCTACATCTTGCAGTGTTGGTGTAAAAGATTTCACGGTTAGTATTTTGCCCTGCAAATCTGCAGTTTCTTCTTCCCTGCAAACCTTCGCTCTAATTGGTGTCTCAGTGTCACACTTATTGCAAAATATTCTTGGACTGAAACGTTCTTTACCACTGAATCCCAGAAATCTCAACTTATTTTTGAGCAATAAAATATGTTTCTAAATATCTAAATATTCTGAATACTTCCATTGCCAAGCAGTTCTGCCATATAACTTGAAATGTGTAGAAAAAGCTTTTCACAGAAGAAAAAAACTGGCAGAACTGATAACTGCAAAGACCACTATACTCCCCATTGTCTGTGTTTCCTATTAATGGAGTAAAACAATTAATAAAAGGGAATTTATTTTGAGTAAATAAGCATATCCATGAAGAGTCTCTGGGTACCAAGTTTTGTACCTCCTAGCAGTTTCTGGGCTGTGTTGTTAATATATTCAGGGAGATGCCAAAATGTTTACTACAGTGCTCTTTGCAGCATGGCATTATGAAGCAATTAACACTTTTTCACATTATTGCCTCTTTTTTTTCTGATTACACTTTTAGTAATGACGGTTTCAGTCAATGAACTAGAATAGGTATTCTGTGCATGATTTTTTTAACCTGCTGTTTTCATATAAATTGCCCCTCGATGTCATTAACTTCCAATGGTACCTTCTAAAACACCCATATTTGAATTTTTTGTAATTTAGGATTCCCTGGATAAGATTCTGGTGGTGACAAACATTTATTTTAGCATTAGGAAAGATGAAAGCTACAAGGTCTTAGGAACAGGAAAGATAACTTCTTGATTTTCAAAGATGTCAAAGAATTCTGAAATACCAAAAGTTGGGCAAATCAAGTAAAACTGCACCACTGAGTAAAAAGGAGGGTAACTCCTCAAGGAGACTGCAGGTGAGCATATTTGACCATCCAAAATGGCATGATATGGAAATGAGCTTGCTTGGACAATTTTTTGTATTGTATTCGCTGGATGCACAAATATAACAAGATCTAAACGGTGACAGAACTGCTAAATAATGCAGGTATTTCTGTACATTCTGCTGCATTACATGTTAGGCAATGCTGCACTGGATAAAGGTTGTAGAGATATTATACAGTTTATAATTTGTACTACTCTCCATTCCTTTATTTTCTTGCAAGAGCAGGCAGGACAATCTTGTCCATTGTTGTTTCATGGAGGCTTTTTTTAATTCCAGTGTCCCCATATTAGCTAACTGGTTTCTGATTTGAAATTTTGATGGCACATGAGGAAACACAGAATGATCAATAGGACAACTGATATATCATACACAAAACAAGATAAAAAGTAACATAGAAATCTTCATAAATTTAATTTTTCTTTAGATGGCAGTGGTTTGCTATTTTTTTTAGAGTAGCGCATCTTATTCTGGAATTTTTTTCTTTCTTTTCATATGACAGCACAGGTTCAACATTTGTGGGAAGGGATGAAAGTGTGCCTGTTACCAAGTTTTACCATAGTATTGTGACACATTGTAAAGCATGTGCTGCTTCCCCTGTACAAATAGATATTTCAGTCTCTGTCTTGTGTCTCATCCTCTGTGTACTGAGCTAGCTGAATATGCAGATTGATATATATTTTTGAAACGGTTTTAAATAAATTATTGTGTTAACTATGCAAAAGACATACTTTTTTACACAGTTACATGAAAAAGCTCCTCAGATTCATACCAAGGACTGGATCTGATTCAAGTTGTTTTGCTCCCCAGCAGAGAGATGTCTTCTGTAAGGTACTTGCCTAGGCTCCATCTATAGCCAAGAGAGAGGGACAGACTCATTTAGGAGGATGTCTCCACATCGAGGAGGGTGTCTGTCTTACACAGATGTCCCAGGTTATAACTAGGTTTCAGACTTTGCATATTTTGCTTTGTCCATAGAATGTTTTTCAGGATCTTGTGTCACCACAGAGATTAGAAGTTTGGGAAAACACAAAATCAGCAAAGTCAGGATTTTGCTCTTCCCAAGAGCAATGGGATTACTTAACTAGAATGAACAACCTGAGTTTTTCAATACTCTTTATTATCCTTCTTTGATTCTCTCTGTGTTGTTGTCAGCAACCGGATTTTCTACTTACCATCTAAGATAGATGATCAGAACTTATCTCAGAAGAGACAATGCCTCAAAGAAATTGCTCTGATTACTTTGACCATGAAGCTCCCAAATGACAGTAATGACCGATGAATGAGCCTTATTCGTGGATTGGTCCCATCTCTCATTTTGGCTGGTTTTCCAGTGGCCGGATGTCGTGTCTACAAATACATTGGGGGGATTTGGGGGACCTTAGATTAATCTGAACCAGAATCTGACTGCCTAAACCCATATAATTGAAACTCAGCTATTGATCCAGACTGCCTTCTCCCCAGTGTTGTCCTACTGCTGGTCTGAGAGTTGGCTAAGGACTTTAAGTCAGGCATTCTATACCTTATCCTGAAGAGTATGAGAATATACCCACGTTTACAACACGTTAGTGGTTAGATTATTTATCTACAGGGTCTAAGATCTAAGAGGTAGATCTCATCCAATGAAAACACTCTTTCTGCATTCTGCCAGGATGAAGGAATGACACTCCATCCCTCCTGGCAAAGCCCAGCACAACAAGGACTGGGAAAGCCATAGGGCTGGGGGAAAGACATACTAAAGGGAAAATCCCGGTAGCCCGGTGAACAGAGGATTAACTCCTCCTGACTTATTGTCACTGCTTTGCTTTGCTTTCATCCCAGGATACTCCAATGCAAAATACATCATTATTTGAAAGACAAGGGCTTATGGACTCCAGACTAGTTTCTTTCTAAAGTACTGTTTTCAATCAAGTACTGTCACCATGAGGCTCAAATTGTGTGTGTGGTGTTCCCTGATTCAATGGTATTTAAAGTTTTAAAAATAAAGTGACAGGAAGGAAGGAAGGAAGGAAGGAC